>JAPYKE020000055.1:3615000-4225000 GCA_028554795.2 Sinohyriopsis cumingii
CACACTTTCCCCCCACTTTCATGCACACACTTTCCCCACACTCTTATGCACATACTTTCCCCACACTCTTATACACATATGTTCCCCACACTCATATACAAGTACTTTCCCCCCAACTCTTATGCACACACTTCCTCCCCACTCTTATGCACACACTTCCCCCCACTCTTATGCACACACTTTCCAAACACTCTTATACACATACTTTCCCCACACTCTTATGCATACACTTCCCCCCACTCTTATATAAAAACTTGCCCCACACTCTTAAACACATACTTCCCTCACACTCTTATACACATACTTCCCCCCACTCTTATACACATACGTTCCCCCCACTCATACTTCCCCCACACTGATTACACATACTTCCCCCACACTCATATACACTCTTATACACATACGTTCCCCCCACTCTTATACACATACTTCCCCCACACTGTTATACACATACTTCCCCCACACTCTTATACACATATGTTCCCACACTCATATACACTCTTATACGCATACGTTCCGCCACACTCTTATACACATACTTTCCCCACATTCTTATACACATACTTCCCCCACACTGTTATACACATACTTCCCCCACACTCTTATACACATATGTTCCCACACTCATATACACTCTTATACGCATACGTTCCGCCACATTCTTATACACATACTTCCCCAACACTGTCATACACATACTTTCCCCAAACTCTTATACACACACTTTCCCCACACTCTTATACACATACTTCCCCCACACTCAAATACACATACTTCCCCACACTCATATTACACATACTTTTCCCACACTCTTATACACACACTTCCCCCCACTCTTATACACATACTTCCCCCACACTCTTATACACATACTTCCCCCCCACTCTTATACACACACTTTCCCCAATTGACAAGGTTCTTCCAGTAATTATAAAACACACTCAGGGTTTGCAGGTATGGGCCTGAGCCCAAAAGAAGGTAGACATATGCAGAAGGTGTTGGTGCTAATATTTCCTTGTATAACAAATGCAAGAATGACAATAGGGATCAAAGGGAATGAAGAAGAATTATAAGCTATTATGATCTTAAAAATAAATAAAGACTATATTTTGTTTTGCCTTTCATTGTCATTTATTTCTTTCCTTATTTAGATATTTGCAATTTCATTTACACACAATGTTATTGATTCTAAGTCTTAACCATTATTACACTCTTCATAAAACAAAACACATTGCATGTGTCCTTAAAATAACATATAATCTTATAAATTTTATGAGGGGATTACAAAATAGGTTAACAAAATAAATACTAAATTTACATTTTGTAAATTAAATTTGTGAAAGGAATAATATTGTCATTTAGTTTTTCATTATTTAGATATTTCCAATTTTTTTTGCACAAAGTGATATTGATTCAAAGTCTTAACCATTATTACAATCTTCAAAAAACAAAATGCATGGAAAATGGTGTCATTACAAACATAGCACTTTCCAGAAGGCAGTAATATTTGAAAATGCACTTTAAGCAAACAAGAGAATATAAATAACATCATTTCATAAGAAAAAACTTAATGTTATTCACAACTTAGTGATGGGAAATATACATTAGCACAATTGCTGAAATGAATGTTATCACAAGTGACTGATGCAATCTGAATGTAGAAAAAAAATTAATAGCCATAAGGGAAAAAAAATCATGTGTGGTGTGATGTGATTTTGATTTTTAACGTAGCTTTAACAATTTTTCAGTCATATCGCTACGATGTCTGCAATGTGGCAGTTTATAGTGATGTCTAGCACTGGGGCATCATGCCGCAGACATGTAGCATGATGTCCCACCCAGTCACATTATCCTGACACCAGGCCGACCAGTCCTAACACTAACCTCTTAATGCTGAACGCCAAGTGTCAGAGGCAGGAAAATAAATCATACCAAGTGTCTTTAGTTACTCAGATTACTTCTATGATCTGTTCTGACAATTTGGCACTGATAATACAATGGAAAGTTGTATTGACAATGGAACCTGTCTGTGATAAAATGGAAAGTCATATTGACATTGGAACCTGTCTGTGATAAATGGAAAGTCATATTCCATTGGAACCTGTCTGTGATAAAATCGAAAGTCATATTGCCATTTTAACTTGTCTGTGATAAAATGGAAAGTCATATTGACATTTGAACCTGTCTGTGATAAAATGGAAAGTCATACTGACACTGGAACCTGTCTGTCTGTGAAAAAATGGAAAGTCATATTGACATTGGAACCTGTCTGTGATAAAATGGAAAGTCATATTGACATTGGAACTTGTCTGTGATAAAATGGAAAGTCATATTGACATTGGAACCTGTCTGTGATAAAATGGAAAGTCATATTGACATTGGAACTTGTCTGTGATAAAATGGAAAGTCATATTGACACTGGAACCTGTACACCGGAGGAGCATAGGCATCTTATGTTGTCTTGTTTATTCTAATGAAAATGCACTACCACAATATGAAGTCTAATATTGCAGCCACAGTGGCCAGGTTTAAAATCTTGCTAACACGTAACTTCTCATGAATGAATGCTTATATCAGCATGGGGTTATTGCTGAAAGATGTATGTGTGTTTGTCCTAAATTAAAACGGTGCTGATCCAACATCTAGTAATTTACCATCTTCAAGTTTAAATATTTTCACAACTTTTACATGGAAAGTCATTTTGACATTGATGTTTCATCTGACAAGTTCTTATGGTGTCTAGTTGGTCCTAAATGATCACAAATAACCTTTTACCTGGCTACCATCATATAACTGTCTTGAAATACTGTTATCTACTCCTCCTAAATAGATGGCCATGAACATACAGTTTTCACCAGTAGACCTCATATGCTTTATAATTGGCCTTAAATTAAAATGGTGTCAGTTACATATCAATATGGCTGGCACAGTTATATATCAATATGGCTGACACAGTTATATATATATATATTGCTGACACAGCTATATATCAATATGGCTGACACATTTATATATCAATATGTCTGACACAGTTATATATCAACACGGCTGACACAGTTATATCAATATGGCTGACAAAGTTATGGATCAATATGACTGACACAGATATGTATCAATATGACTGACACAGTTACATATCAATATGGCTGACACAGATATATATCAGTATGGCTGGCACAGTTATATATCAATAGGGCTAGCACAGTTATATATTAATATGCAGTTATATATCAATATGACTGATACAGTTATATATCAAAATTGCTGACACAGTTGCATATAAAAATGGCTGGCACAGTTATAGATCAATATGACTGACACAGATATACAGTATATCAGTATGACTGGCAGCTATATATCAATATGGCTGACACAGTTATATATAAATATGGCTGACACAGTTGTATATCAGTATAACTGGCACATATATATATCAAAATGACTGACACAGTCACATATACAAATGGCTGACACAGATATATATCAATATGGCTGACAGTTATATATCAATATGGCTGAAACAGTTATATATCAATATGGCTGACACATTTATTGCATGTCTTGAAAATCCCAGTATCACTGCTTCGCCTGAATGGAAGATCCACATGACATGGGGTATCTCACTTATAATCTCTACCTGATATCCTGAATGAAAAATGTGCCACTCTGATATCCAATATGTACACCACAACAGTTAATTAAAAGATCTTCTTAATGAAAAAGAATATCAGAGATGGTCACAATGATGAACAGTAAAAGGAAGAAATGCTATTTTCTTGATTTCCAGGAAATCCTTTTCAAACAGTAGAATGACACTGTCCCATGTTTGTCAGGCTGCTAGCTCACAGCCTCTCAAGTTATAGTGAGATGAAAATTGGCATGTTCATCTATCATAGCCTAAGTCACATGACATAACAACTGTATGATCCAGCTTCAAGATCTAGGTCATTTTCATTCTTGAATTGTTCTTAGATGATGTTTAATAAAGAAAATGAATATTTAGAATGCTGACTGTTTTGCACAAATATTGAGTTCCTATCTGTAAAGTTATGGTCACAATCATCTAAAGGTTCCTTGCAGAAATGGTCTAAGGATGCAACTTTAAAACCATGAACAGCAGTTCAAAAGCATTACAAGTTTACATTCAGACTCTTTTGTGACTTTCACTATCATTAGTCGGTGGGTTACAGTCACTTACCAATATTCATATTCCTCTTGCCCATATTTGTATAGAACAAACATAATCATATCCATGGAGACATGACAGTATCTTCATGATTCTAGCTTGAATGTCAAGGTATTTGGTTTTTATTCCAGACTGTAGCTCTAACGCTGTTGCAGAGATTGGGAAGAGTGTATGTATTCTGATACAGAGAGTGCATTGCAAGGCATGTTCAGCATCATTTCTCAAGGTCAAAGTCACTGCATGAGAACTTCTGGTGCCATGTAATAATAGTGTCATATTAAATTATGACATGAATAAGTGGAGTCCATTTGCAAACTGCACTGACCCAGATCTGACAATGCATAATGTGACATCAGATCTGGGTCTGTATTGTTTGTCAGAAGTAATCAGTAGAATAAACAACATATACCCTGGTCTTCTAAGATATTTGAATCTATACAGTTATATTTTGTATTGTTTAATTCATTGGTTAGTATGTTTCTAGGTGAAATCAACGACTGAATAAGGTCCAAATTACATGTGATTATTGAATGTAAGTTGCTTACAAACAAGAATGGGAAATCAGTGATACATGTACTCTAGCATTTGATTGGTTCACTGAGATTTGAAGATCAGAATAGTGCTGCTATTACTTTCAACCAGTTTGATTGACATTGAAATAATGGGGTTAACTATTCGAGAATGTTCTAAATTAGAGATTGTTTATTTGAAACACAAAAAGGACACAACATGATGAAGATACACACTTGATTCCATGTGGATTTGTATGTAGTTGCGCTTGTGTTTGAATGAGCTGTTAATAGAGAACATGTGATTCATTGATAATATATTCATTGAATGTAGCAAAGCAGTCAGTAGTCATTGATTTAAACAGACAGTGCCTTGGAATTATGTGATATTATTCAAGGATTTCAAAATCTAACTAATTTATATTGGATTACTGTGAAACTTTTCAGGATTCAGTGATACTCTACATCCATGAGATTACATTAAAACAAAAACAGTTGGATTAATAATTATATTGAATTCAGTGGTGTTATCATGGTAACACACAAACACAATACAAAATACATTTAGGACTACCATAGAACAGTTTCCATATTGATTGAACATTTCATTTACATTAGGATTACTATGAATTCATATGCTATAACTTATTTTAATTCTTTCACTTTGTTTGATTATTATCTTTCATTTAAATAAATGTATATTTTGAAAATTGAATGCCTGTTGGGTTAATTGCCCTGTTCCATTACTTCAGTTTAATCACCTAGATGTCACAACACATACATGCTTAGATACTGCATGAATGCATACATACATACATACAATACATACATACATAATTACATACATACATACATACAATACATACATACATACATAATTACATCATATCAACCAGAGTGAATATGGTATACAGTCGTATATGAAAACAGAAGGGTGTATGTGTGATTTTAATTTTTAACATAGCTTTACTTTTTTTTAAGTCATATCGCTAATGTCTAAAGTAAGGCAGTTTATAATGATGTCTAACTGGGATATCATGCCATAGACATATATCACCATAACTTACCTAGTCCCATTATCTTGACACCAGGCTGACCAGTTCTAACGCTAACCTCTAATGATGAGTGCCAAGCGAGGCAACTGATAGCATCATTCTTATAAGTCTTTGGAATGACTCAGCCGGAGCTCCTGCATCCAAGATGGATGCTCTAACAGCTTAGGCCACTGGTATGGTGAATAACAAACTCATTATTTTTTATATGACAACATCAGTATCACAATTTGGTGAATTTTTCATATATTCTCAGGAGGGTGTAATATCATCTACTGTATTAATGTCATGACATCTAAAGCAATGTATATCGCATAATTTGTTTATGTCCTAATAGGGTATTCTGGCTCGTTTGTTGCTTATATTCTTTTTAAGTAGCATTTTTATAAGTCTTGTTATGACTCAGCTGGGGTTTGAACCCATGAACTCCTGCATCTATGTTGCATGTTCTAACAACTTAGGCCACTGGAGCATATATGATACAGCATGTGTGTATATGATACAGCATATGTGTATATGATACAGCATATGTGTATATGATAGAGTGAGTCTGCATGAGATAATGAAGTGCATTTATATATTTACATTTACTGTATTAATGTAAACTATCTGACTGTGCATGTGTGTATATGATACAGCATGTTTGTATATGATATAGTACGTTTATATGATACAGTATATATGTATATGATACAACATGTGTGCATACAATACAGTATGTGTTTATAAGATACACTATGTGTATATGATACAGAATGAGTATGATATAGCATGTGTTTATATGATACAGTATGTGTGTTTATGATACAACATGTGTATATATAGCACAGCATGTGTGTATATGATACAATATGTGTGTATATGATACATTAGGTGTGTATGCTACATAAATGTGTGTATTTGCTACAGCATATGTGTATATGATACAGCATGTGTGCATATGATACAGCATGTGTGTTTATAATACAGCATGTGTATATGATACAGCATGTGTTTATATGATACAGCATGTGTGTATACAATACAGAATTTGTATATATGATACAACATGTGTACATATAATACAGCATGCATGTATACAATACAGCATGTGTGTATATGATACATTATGTGTTTTGATACAGCATGTATGTATATGATACAGCATGTGTTTATATGATACAGAATATGTGTATGTGATACAGTATGTGTGTATATAATACAGTATGTTTATGTATGATACAGTTTGTGTGTATATGATGCATTATGTGTGTGTATGCTACAGCCATGTGTGTATTTGCTACAGCATGTGTGTATATGATATGGCATGTGTATATGATACAATATGTGTGTATATGATATTTACATTTATTGTATTAATGTAAACTATCTAAACAAAGAGTCTGCATTGTTCAATAAGTATGCATAACCTGATAACTAACTCAAAACACTGTATTAAATGATATTAAACGAATTTGTAAAATTATGATGTCAGGTCTCAAAGATAATAATCAAATTGGACTTATATTTATTTTAAAGCATTACTTTTTTTGTCCTGACAGTTATATTTGCTTTGGGTGTTGACCTTTATCGCAATTATTGCAGTATACCATAATCAACAACATCTCCAGGTTTTAGCAGTTGTCTTCCAATCAAAACCCACATCACAATGAGAATGTCATTTTGTATAATGGTCCAACCATATGTAGTACTTAAGTTTTGTGTCTGGAGGAGAAGAGAAGGGAGCTGGTCGTGGAGTTTCTTTTGATCAGAGATATTTTTCTCCTACCACAAGCATGTCAAGATAATTACCTGTTTTGTTCAAATGATATAATAGATATAATGGGATTGTTTTATTTTGTTCTAAATCTGGGCAATATTATTATTGTTAAGATATATGAGGTCAAATACTGTTTTTCAATGAATTCCAATGCCAAGAGTTCAAATAACATTTTTCAATGAATTCCAATGCCAAGAGGTCAAAAAATATTTTTCTATGAATTCCAATGCCAAGAGGTCAAATACTATTTTTCAATGAATTCCAATGCACTTTCCCTACCCTACCCACTAAAAATCAAATGGTCTGTTTCCTAATTGCATCCAAGGATTTCTGCTTAGACAGCATTGAAGCTACTTAAAATAAAGTCTGATAATATATGGTTGTTGAGATTAACTATGTATTATATACAGAAAGTCATCATAAATTTTACACAACACAATGTTGTTTTCTTTGCCAATTGATTGGATGGATTAAGCTATATAAATGGCTTATATATTTGGTTTGCTGAGAAGATCAGGTAGTAATAAAAATATTTGTGATAATTGGAAAGAAACTGACTCATCACAAACAAATAAAGATGAATGAGGTACTGCACTGTATGATACAAGGATATCATGTGACACATGTCAAAAGCATTAAATAAGACCCTAACTGAAAGTTATGTGGCTTCCTATTGAAACTGTAATAAATAATTTACCACTGTCTTTATAGAAGATTTTGTTCATGCTGCCATCTTTTAACTTAAGTCTTTCTTGTCTACATGGTTGAGTGAATTGTAAATTTGCCTTTGATTTAAAATGCTCAATGAGTTTTGTTTTATATTGTAAAAATTAAACTTGTGGTCATTAGGCCTAAGTGAATTAGTTGCTTGTGCTTAACAAATCATCACCAGTTAAGCTGAAATTGACAGTGGTATATATTCCCCATTAATTAGATGAACATTCTCTTCAATTATCTTTGAGTATCCAAAGTGGAAAGATGCCATTCATAAGCTTTAATTTGCAAAGATTATCTTTTGTCTCAAATGTAACATAAGAACAAAACTGATATGGTAAATGACAGTCAGAGGTCAAGGCAATGGCAATGACAGCCAGACTGGGTACAGAAATTCATTTGGCTCAGAAAGAAAATTACTTTAGAGATATAAGTAGTTTTATGTTCCTGGTCTGCAAAGTGCACTATGACTAACTCTTTTGCTACTGAAGTACTTATTTGCAGTTTTCTTCATTTACTGAAAACAAGACAACCCTGAATCCAGCATATGTTTTGGATGGAAGGATGAAACATTTTATTTGAAATAAAAGTTAATAAGAGCCAGGCAAGTAACATGCCAATGCTGACAAGGACCATGCCAAGGGAGACAAGTACGATGTCAAGGTAGACAAGGAGTATGCCAAAGCAGGTAAGTAACATGCCAAGGCAGACAGGGATCATGCAAAAACAGTCAAGGACCATGCCAAGTTAAGCAGGTACATTGCCAAAACAGACAAGACCCATGCCAATCAATCCAAGGACCATGCCAAGCCAGATAAGAATAATGTGAAGGCACTGACCTGGACATGCTCAGGCAGACAATTACAATGCCAAAGCATACAAGTACAGTGCCAAGGAAGACAATGTAACATGGCAAGGCAGATACGTAACCTACCAATGTCATCAAGTATCATGCCAAGGCAGACAAGTAACATGCAAATGGAACCAAGTAACTTTGCAAGAAAGACAAGGAAAGGTCATGGCAGACAAGTAACATGCCAAGGAAGACATGGATAATGCCAAGGCAGACAAGTAATATGTCAAAGCAGACAAGCACAAAGCCAAAGCTTGCAAGTACTATGACAAGGAAGACAAGCATCAAGCCAATGTTGACAAGAACCATGCCAAGGCAGACAAATAACATGTCAGTGCAGACAAGGACATTTCCAAGTTAGACAAAAGGACAATGTCAAGGCAGACAGATGACATGCCAATGCAGGCAAGGACCATGCCAAGGCAGACAAGTACTGTGCCAGTGCCATCAAATAACAAGCCAAGGAAGACCAAGACAATGGCAAAGCAGACAACTACCATGTCAAGGCAAACAAGTACAAAACCAATGCAGACAATGACCATGCCAAGACAGATAAGTAACATGCCAAGGAAGATAAGAACCATACTAAAGTAAACAATTACTGTGCAAAAGCAGAAAAGAACTATCCAAAGGAGACAAGTATAATGTCAAGGCAGACAAGGACCATGCCAAGGCAGACAATTACAATACTAAGGCAGACAAGCACAATGCCAAGGCAGACAAATACAATGCAAAGACCAGCAAGTACAAAGTTCAGTGGACAATAACCATGCTAAGGAAAAAACATAGGAAGACTAGGACCAAGCCAAGGCAGACAAGGGCCATACCAAGTCAGTCAATTACAATGTGGATGGAAGATGAGGACTGTGCCAATGAGACAAACAAGGACCATGCCAAGGCAGACAAGTACAAAGCCAAGGCAGCATAGATTAGGGCTGTTTATTATCTGGTCAATAATGGAAAGTCACTTTACCAGATCAATATTGTTTGGACTTGCAGGTACATACTTTTAGATCAGTGTGTCCCTTAGGGGTGAACTAATGGAAGTCAAAAATCCTCTTGGTGTAATAAAAAAACATTGGTATCAAAACAGGGGGTCACATTTAAATGTTGGGGGTCCCAGAAGTACAACTGAGGGTAAAGGGAAATACTGTTTTGTTGAATTTGCAAAAAGAAAGACTCTAAATAAATCAATGTTTACATTGCATATTTCATGCATTTTGCTGTTGAAGTGTGGAACAAGAATATATATATTTATACTGCCATGATTAAATTATCACATAATATTATTTTTCAAATACTTTTACTATAATTTGATGAATATGTATTTATAATTTTGTGCCTGGCCAATAAAGTTTTACAGGAATTTTATTTGGTTTTAAATTTGTCATTCTTTTTTTCAGATTCAGTACAACTCCCATGGGCTGTTAGGATGTGAGATAACTCTACAAGCATATCAGAATGTAAGATGAGATGATGAAAGTCATTAATGACACAACTGATAAGGCTGTGTATATAAATTTACTGGAATCTGAATTCCTTGTTATATATATATATATATATATATATATATATATATATATATATATATATATATATATAAGTACACATATAACAGTCCATTACACATGTAATGTTTATTACATTGCTTAAAACTGGGCATCAACTAACCAGTCATTTACTTTGAGGACTGCATTGCTACTGGTTATGTGGCATCAGGCAGGTGAAGATAAAACATTTCTTTGTAGTAACTTGAAGAGTAAAGTGTGCTTTTGCCAAGTTGATGAGATAAAATACAAACTTAGATTCACTGTGTTACTTATGGGGTCACCTCGAAAATGTAAGTATTTATCTGTGTGCAACACAACATCTTTAGCATATTTTATACTAATTTTTTTAATGTGTTCAAGTGTTATACTACATAAAATTTGATATGACTTATGTTACACATACTCAGCCAGGTGTTTGACCTGTGGGAATCAGAATCCCATTTTGTGCTTGCAATATACAACATTTGTATAATGTTTTGACCAAGCAACGTCTTTAAGTTTCCAGGTACATATCTGTAAGGACTTCTTAAAACCTTTTTCTGGCCTCAATTAACAAGGACTCTTTCCTCAAAGGATCTCAATATATATCCAGAAATCCCAGTTTACCTGTACTTGTCATTGTTTATGGACTTGTCATCTCTGGAACACTTTAAGCATCATAATTTTAACTGGTAAGCTTTCCAATGACCATTAAACATTAAGTTGGCCATCTGTAAGCAACAGTTTTTGTCTCACTGAACAGTTTATCTGGTGAACTTTCATCAGGCAAGGAACTATTGTACAAAAATGAGAATAATTTTACTCTGAAGTTACAAATTAAAACAAACTAATAATTTTTGTAGAAAGCATGCATGTGCTATTTTGACTGTGGCAATCAGGTTCATTCCAGATACAGCTGGGGGCTTTTATACTGAACCAGTACTGCCACCAACCCCTCAATTTTATTTTTCATTTTTGACAGCAAAGAACTGTTGAATATTTTCCTGTGACAAGGCATCTAAAATAATCAGTATGTGTCTTGTGCATGAATAAAGTTCAATACTACTATAACAAATCAGCATACATTTCATCACCCCTCAACGATCTTGGTTTTTAAATACTTACCTCTGCAACAGACATATGTAAATATGTAAGCCAAGTCGGCTGTTCATTTTCATCCCAAGTTACGCATTTAATCTCCACTGCTTGTCTGTGACAGGCAGTCACCAAACAAGCCAAACTATTTTTAAGCTTAACTAAAAGTAAATGTATACCACATTACTGAATTAGCTTCTGTGTGAATGTATAAATGCTATGCTTGTGATAATTAGTTTCATGCTTTCTACCTTAAAAACTAGATGTCAAAAGACAAAACTGTCCATCAGACCTTTCAAACGATCCATTGACTGAATGTAACACCAGATTGTGAAAACTTCTAAGATATGTATATATTTTTGACATTAATCTTTGTAGAAAATAGAGATATTTGTAACAATAGAAAATCTTTTATTAGAAAATGCTGAATTTATCAAAAACGTCTAGCAGTATGTTGTTGTTTTTTCCTTGATTATTTCCTACTGTACTTCAATTGAGCACCCCATATTTGTAGCAGGAATAAAACTAATATACATACTTTATTTGAAAAGGGTAACTCAGTTCATATACTATACTATTCTTCCATGATAAACACACTATTGTAAGTAGTCATGAAGAGACAAATAGTAAAGTTGCATACATAAATAAAGTATTAAAGCACAAAAGTGTAAAAAATGTATTAGCAGAATACATTTGAGTGCATGTAATTCAGTATTTAAAATGAAAACTGCCTTTTGAGATAGTTACTTTGAATGATATTAGTTACATGCTGTTAGTAGAACATGTGGCAAAATCAATGAAAACATACATGGACATTTTTGGATGAGATCAACCTAAAGGTGAATATGCATACATCCCCCAAGAAAATGAATGACCACTACATTAGAGATTAATAGTATTAATACAAAATATAATGCAAGTTACCAGAATGAAAAGAAAACAGGTCACAGTAGCCTGCATTCAAGTGAATTGTGTTGTACATTCTTTACTATCTATATTTCTAGAGTAAATCCACTTGTTCAAGGAACTCATATTGAAATATGCTGCAGTTTTTAGCTCCCATCCAACTAATGAACTATGTAACTCTATTAAACAAGATAGGTGATTTAGTGGTCTAATGTGCTCGCTCGCCTTTACCAATCATTGCTGCCTCACTTCTATATGCATGGATTTGAGTCTTAAATACTGGTTAATGTGGGTTACTGCGATCAAGACTGCCAGTAGTTTACCATGGGTCAGTGGTTCTTAACTGGGATTTCTTGTGTTTTGCCTCCACTAGGTATACTTGCTACCTTGGATAGTCTATCGTGTGATAAAATGTAAAATCCTCAACAACAACAACAAATAGATGTCACCAGGTACACTGATGGCCAGACACTGTCTGAGTGGTATAAGATGCCTGCCTTTATCGATCACTGCCATCTCACCTCTGTCTACATGGGTTCAAAAATCTCAGGATTGGTCAATGTGGGCATGTGAGAAAACTTGCCAGGACTTTCCAATATATCACTGCAGTTTGTACCTGGTTTTCTTAGTCATACTGGCCACCATGTATAGCCTAAAATGTGCTGAACAATGGTATCAAACCCCGCAACAACAGCAACAAATGTCAGTGGTATGTCTGTCAGCACATAAAAGTAAAATGAAAATGCATAGTTAAAGATATTTAGATGAATCTGAAACCGTGATAAATCATCCTGTCTTATCTAAAGATGATCTGAAATGTAGGATGTTTGGCATTAGAGTTATATATTACCGTTGTACACAAACTCCACACATACTAAACATCTAACAGTTACCTAAGCTCACATATCACCCCCACCCCCTTCAATGCATAGTGAACCTCCATTACCAAGTTGCTGAGGCATATTATGAATGTATTAGGATTTATAGACAGCATGTCAGTACAATCTAGCCAAATGACTGCTTATTATAAATACAGCTGTACAATGAAAGTATAATCATTTCTGTGGTACCCATCATTCCAACAAACATGCTTTATGGCAAATTGTTTTGCTTGATGATAAAAGGTGTATCATTCCACAGTAAGTGTAGAGTGCACTTTTCAGAAATACAATTATAATATAGATATGGTCATGTGATACATCACTGCCAAGGTTGTTACCTAGTGTACTGCTGTCTCTACTATAACATGGATATCATGGTCATGTGATACATCACTGCCAAGGTTGTTACCTAGTGTACTGCTGTCTCTATTATAACATGGATATCATGGTCATGTGATACATCACTATAGCCCCAATCTGTATGTGCACTTATGCTCTATCCATTGTGCCATGTATTTATTTGAATAATTCCTTTTATCAATGCCACCTGATTGATTGTACTTTATTTCAGCTCTTTTCTCATTCAAATCAATCAATTCTTTCAGTCACAGAAACATATTTTAAAACATACACACACACAAATATATATATATATATATATATATATATATATATATATATATATATATATATATATATATATATATATATATATATTTACTTGTAGCATTAAGTTACAGTCCCATTTGTGTGGCTTGCATAGAAAAAAGTAGAGATAATAAATATGAAAACATTTTCTTTTCAACATATGGTCCTTAATGGCAAAAGCAGAAACAATGGGATGATGGTGGGAGAAGAATAATAATCACTGAAGGCTGCTCAATAATTAGTTAATTTAAAAGTTTGCAATTTAAACAAAAATATTAATAATGTAACTCAGTATCATGCTTGCTGATCAATACATTACTTGATTGGAAACATACTTAGATGAAAACAATGTAGTTTGTTAATTTCAGTCTTGTTTTAATATTTTATATTGAGGAAATAAGTTCCATGTTCAGTGCACTAACAATATCAAAACAGAGACTTCTTAAATTTTATACACTTCATGATCATTTTATATTTACAAAAGTTTAAAGTATTTGACTCAATTGATCAGTTCACTCTGTGCTAGAAATTATTTGCTGTTGGAGTAAAATCAATTAAAAACCTGTCCGTTGGCCTAGAGGTAAGAGAATCCACCTCAGATGTGAGATGTCATGGATTCAAAACCCAGCCAATTCATACCAAAGACATATGAAAATTGTACTAAAAAATGCCTTGCTAGGTGCTCAGCATTAAGAGCATAGTGTTAGGACTGGCCAGCCTGGTGCCAGGATAATGTGACTGGGTGGAACATAATACTGCATGTCTGCATCATGATGCCCAAGTGCTACATATCACTACAAACTGCCACACTTCAGACACCAAAGCAATGACTGCAAAGTTGTTGAAAGCTACATTAAGAATCCAAATAACATACACAAATCAATTAAATGGTTTAAATCATACTTACTGAAGATTCTCCAAAATGTTAATGTAAAAGAGACGATGTCCAAACCCACGGCTGTAACCAGTGGTGTCCCTCAGGGCAGCATCCTTGGGCCACATCTCTTTCCTTTTTAAATAAAAGATATGGTTATAAGCATCATTTTATTTTTTATGTTGATGAATAGAATAATCTTTTGACATCAAGATCAAGGCTGGGACAAGAACTTGGTTTGTGTGATCAGTGGCTAGAATAATCTTTAGTCATCAAAATCAAAGCTGGGAAAAGAACTTGGTTTGTGTGATCAGTGGCTAGAATAATCTTTTGACATCAAGATCAAAGCTGGGACAAGAACTTGGTTTGTGTGATCAGTGGCTAGAATAATCTTTTGACATCAAGATCATAGCTGGGAAAAGAACTTGGTTTGTGTGATCAGTGATTTGTTAAAAATAAAGTGGATTCATATTGATTATAATTCTTAACTTAATAAGATGAGGTCTAGATATCTTATATGTATCACAAAGTTCCTACTCTCTACATTCATGGGTCATATTTCTTTTAAATTATAACACGAGTGTGGGAAATCCAACACAATGAAGGTCTCATCAATATAAAGGTGTATACAAACTCTGGCTGAAATATATTTAGAAAATCTGGTGAAATTATGATGTGGAAACCAAAGTCAGGAAAATGGGCAATCAGGGGTGATAACTTTTTTAAATTACCTGTATGTTGTGGAATGCTACAAATCAAACATCCTCAAGGTCTTGTCAATCTTCTCATCACTATGTAGCCACATGCCAAGTTTGGTGGAAAGTCAACAAATTTCTGTGAAGTTATCTTCCAGAACCCATAGTAATCAGGATGTTGAATATTCCTGAGCTATTCCGGTTACAAGAACCTAAATGTGGAGATGTAATATTGATGGACAAAATGCAATAACTTCATCAATGCTTCATCAAATGATGAAAACATTAAAGAGTAAATCTACATGATGTATGATCAAATGTGTCTAATGTGCTATCAATGATAATTCTAATCCCTGTTCCTTTCTTCTTATATTAATGAGTAAAACAGTCACCTTCATTCTGTAATTAGTGACCAGGTGTTTCATATATGAATATATATTTTCTAGCTGCTTTAAGTAGTCATTGTAGTATAAAAACCAAGCATTTGCTTCACCAGGAAGGTATCATTCAGAGAAACTCATGTCATGGTATTTTGATGTAATTATTTCTTATTTACTTATCCTCACTGTAATATAGTCACTCCAATGTAACTCAAAGATGGTCATAAGTCAAATTCATTATGTTGCAAAAGAAATGGAAGTCACATTTTTTTCTAGTGCCAGTGTGTGAGGTATAGTTTGAAATATTTATATAATTAGCAGTAAATAAAAGCTATTGATGAAAAATTATATCTTTGTGAACACAAATGACTAACAGAGTTTTCCATTGTGGCTAGGGTTATATAATTAAAGTCAGGAATAGTTTTTCTTCATGAGTTACTAATGAGACAAATACCATCAAAATTTTTTGCGTTTCAAATAGGGTGTCAGGGCTGCTTGTATTTGCCTTTCTTTGTCTTTCTTCCATCTCATCATATAAGATAATTTTTTGTTCAATATATTAGTTATGCTTAGTGATTGCCATACACAAATCATAGTAAAAACATGTTTTACAATCAAGTTATTTGCGAATATGAAATTCCAGTCCCCTCCACCCTGAAGACCGTTTACTTTGGTTGATTATTTTGACCTGCTATGCTGATTGGCTGTTATTGTTACTGGCTAGCTAAGATTGTTTACATAAACAGTCTTTGATATGCATATTTACAGAAGTTGTCCATCCAAAGATATGTAGGCTGTCAAGTCACATCAAAACTAGCCTTTTTGTCCTGGGTCACAAACTATGATCAGTGATTTGTTTTAGAGTTGGAAGTTTTGTCCTGGATCAAAAACTACAATCAGTGACTTGTTTTTGAGTTGGAAGAGTTGAGTTTTGTAACTTTAAAGTAGCATCAGCAATGTTTCAGTCATATTGCTGCCATGTCTACAGTGTGACAGTTTATAGTGATGTCTAGGGACATGATGCCGCAGACATCTAGCATAATGTTCCACCGGGTCACATTATTCTGACACCAGGCTGACCAGTCATAATGCTAACCTTTCAATGCTGAGCACCAGGCAAGGCAGCTGCAAGTACCACTGTAATGCCTTTGGTATGACTTAGCCAGGATTCTAACCCACAACCTCCTGCATCCAAGTCAGATGCTCTAACCACTAAGCCACTGGATTAGGGTTTTAGGGTGATGATTTAATTTATAGGATGGACTAAATGGACAGGATCAAATAATCTTGTGTGAAGTTTTTGAATCATAGCAACATATACTTTATTTACAATTTTATTAAATAATGCACTAATATAAATTTCTTGACAAAATGTTAATAAGAAAATAATAACAATAATACTAATACATATAGTTGGTGCATGGTATTTAGTTTTAAAAAGTTCAAAAGGTGGACCTGCATGTGTACAAATGTCAATTTGGTCCTTTAACATGGGTGGTCACTAATAGACAACTTTGACTGTAATTGGTAATTCCTCTAACAAATGGCATCCAATAATGTGTATGAATTGCATTAAAACATAGACAGATGGAAAGGTGATTACTATATGTACATCACAATGTACAACCCAAATATTGCTTCTGCATAAACAAAAGGGCCACTTAACCCCTTTACAAATTTAAGTACCAAAGAGATTGTCTTTATTCAAACAAGAGGAATGGTTAGCAATTTGCCCATGTAAATATACCTCTGTCTTTCTTGCTTCCCACCCCTACCCCCATGACTGAGATGAATCAATAGTAAAAAAGTACATATAACTCTTCTGAAAACAGTGTCAATATAATAATTGATTGTACATATTATATGCTGATCATTTTGATATCTACTCATTTCTATCCAAGTAGTTTTATTGAAATCCACTGAAAACTTATATATGTTTTCCATTCATTAAATTCCATCACACAACACAGACAGTCCCAAGTTAAAACATTCTTACAAATATAACAGAAGTCATTTGATGTGTCAGTACAATTATAACAGAAGTCATTTGATGTGTCAGTACAAGTATAACAGAAGTCATGTGATATGTCAGTATGTACATCTCCTGATAGTGACCATAACATCAATCTGTCAAAACACTGAGACTAATTGCATTCATAATATTCAGTGGCAAGATAAAAATGTCAATATTGCTGAAAATAAATATAGTTTGACAATATGAGCATCTTCATATGATGATCATAACATAAATCTGTCAAAACACTGCAACAAATTGCATTCATGTCAATGAGTAACAAGACCTAAATGGCAATAGCTCAGACAGCAAACATAATTTGTCAATATGTGAATCATCTGATGATTAATATTACATGTACATTGTATTCATGGTGGTCCACTGCAAACAATGAGATTTTATGGAGTCTGCAAGATCATTCATGCACTACATCCAGCTTCAAATCATATAGCACTGATGCTGACCTGCTGGCACATCATTTATGATATTCATTTGAAGTCATAATAACCACTGACCTATTGGTGCATTAAGTGATGGAAGGTAAGGGTCTATGATGTTCATTTGAAGTAATTGTTATCACGTTATGGTCTTAGACTAAATAGCAGTAAAGAGCAAAAACCCAAAAACAAATCCAAATGTACATTTCCAATTGAATTCCATTCATGTTCCAAATAAATTCTAATAATGAGACTGTTGATATGACTGGTCTCAGTTTTGCTAATGTGCCAATTACCTGGAATGTGGTCATGTCATATCAGTCTATTGAGGTATCGCAATAATAAAATAAAAAATGTCCTTGACTGAATTCTCTATAAGTACAAATTAATGATATAGTCCAAGAAGTATCAATGAGCACTTTGTAATTATGGCGAATAATTTAAATCAGCAAATCCACCAAAACAAAAACTGAAGGCAACAATAAGACTGATTCTACCTTGGATGTTAAGGTAGGAATTAGTAATTGTTCAAGTTAAATCACATAGATATAAAAAGTTAAGACCCAATAATAGAGCCAGGATGTAGGTCAGTTTCCTTTCAAAAACAAAAGGTTGTCAACAAGTTTAGGAATTTCCAACTGAACAACTAATGACCTAGACCCAGATTCAAATAGACATGTTTATGTCCAATAATAATGATCTAAATGTGTAATCTATCATAACATAGAAATATTAGCTATATATTATGCTGTTTACAAAATAAATGTCACTAGTCAGGTAGACCATTAACTTTATTATGGACTAAGTTCTGACCTTAAAACAGATATATGTTGCATAAAGTCATGGACAAAAGCCATAAACAATACAAATTAAAGATACATAATGTAATAGTACCAATATATATATATATATATATATATATATATATATATATATATATATATATATATATATATATATATATATATATATGTATACTGTATATATATTGATCTATTGGGGCATCAAGTGATGGCATGTAAGGGTCTATTCTGTTTGCATTATCTATATCCAGACATATATGGTATTTAGGTGATTTAATAGATCATCTGTGTAACCATGGCAGCAGTAAGGCTAATTTAAGACAGACAGACTGAACAATCTAGATATCTGTAGGCCAGGGCTATTTTTGGGCAGTTAAACTGTACAATCTAGGTACATGTACATGTAAGGCGATTTAGGACAATCACACTGTACACTCCTTGGACCTGTAAGGAAAGTGTATGTCAGTCAAATTGTACAATCTAGGTACCTGTAAGGCAAATTTACATGCTGATGTAAACACTAGATATTTAATACAGACATTATAATATGAATATTAAGGAAGAAAACATTTACTGACATACTAGACTATCAATAATTTCAGCAAAACAAAATAATAATAATAATAATAATAATAATGCAAGTAACAACAACAACTGCAATAATAATAATAAGAATAATATCCCAGAAAGTTATCAAGCCAATATTTTACAGATTTCACATATAATTTAAAACAAACAATACTACTACTAATACTCCTACTACTACTACTACTAATAATAATAATAGTAATAATACAAATAATAATACAGCACTGATCGATTAATTAGTTTGCTACAATTTACCTTTTTCATAGCATCAGGTCTGCATGATTTGACTCATGCAAGGTTACTTGTATTCAGGAATACCTTCCATCTCTAATAACACCATCTCATTCCAGTAATATGAGCATTAAGGAAGAAAACATTTACTGGACCTAGCCATGTATAAGTGTAGTAATAGAGAATAGACTTTAACAAGGGAAGTAATTATATGAATCAAACAATGTCATTTACCTCCCTTCTGTACATGTGTTTTCACCACTCTATATGGATTATTTTAATCAATTATAGACAATGCATGTGAATTCAAGTCAGAAACTGTACAATATGTAATTATAATTGTCAACCATTTAGTATAAATGAAAGAAACTACAATATGTAATCATAATAGTCAACCATATGGTATAAATGAAAGAAACTGTACAATTTGTAATACAATAGTCGACTGTATGGTATAAATGAAAGAAACTGTACATAATGTAATTAAAATAGCCATATGGTATAGATAATAGATTATGATTGGCTACACTAGGTGTAATAATAAATGTACTGGTATGTACAGTGGTGTACAGCATATCAGCACACTACTGGCTATATATTACCATTTATAAGTTATAAAAATGCCATGATAAAAAGACAAAAAAAGAAATTAGGAAAATACATTCTTCCAAATAAATGCAAACTTGATGGCCTACAGGATGAATAGCAGTATGTTATTATTTTATGTTTAAAATGTTTGTATAAAAGCCTAAAAATACAGGGCAGCATTTTCGTATATACCTCAATGTTTACAAAGTCTCAAAATAATCTGAGGGTACATCGTAGGGTTTCTTAACTGAGTTCACATCTCAAAACTAAACAAAGTCAGATTTTTAAATGGGAATTTCTAAATGTTACCAGACAAGGTCTCAGTCCATAATTGTGCATCTGCAGGTACAGAATATATGTTTTAGATTAATGACACTTTTAGCCAATTTTTTGTCATACCTTTCCATGATTGGGGCACCAAGGCAGCGAAGCTGGGCAGTCCTGAGCAGATATCAAACACACCACCTTTGAATTACAAGTGTAACACTCTACCAAATAAGCCACCATGACTACGTCTACAAGTATAGAGTGGGAAAAAATGTGTTAGAGAGATGGACACATATAGATTGGGGAAAGATGTGTTAGATGGACAAATACAGAAAAAAAGTGTGTCAAACACATGAACAAGTACAGAGTGGGGTCAAAGTGTTAGATGGACAAGTACAGAGCAGGGAACAATGTTTCAGACAGATGGATGAGTCTAAGAGGGGAAAATGTGTTATAAAAACAAGACCAGATTGGGGAAAATGTGTGTTTAATTGACAAGTACAGAGTGGGGAAATATTGTGTTTAAGACAGATGGACAAGTAAAGAGTGGGAAAATGTGTGTTAGACAGATGGACAAATAAATGGATGGACACTGAATGAATAAGTGCAGTGAATGATAGATGGAAGTATGAATACGGTAGCATGTCCCCTGTTTGTTTGTTTTTAATAGACTACCAGCATAACACGATTGAAACAGAATGGACATCAATTAAGTTAAAATACCAAAACACAATGTATGCACAATATTAAATGTTTTATGATGATGAAATGTAATAGATTCTACAAACCTTCACCATAAATACTAATGCAACAGTGAAATTGAAAAACAAATGTAATAGATTCTACAAACCTTCACCATAAATACTAATGCAACAGTGAAATTGAAAAACAAATGTAATAGATTCTACAAACCTTCACCACAAATACTAATGCAACAGTGAAATTGAAAAACAAATGTAATAGTAGAAAAGAACAACAATCAAACACGAATACTCTTACAAGACTTAAAACTTGGACATGATATGAATTGATTTACACATCATGACATTAGCACAAACGATGAAGATACACACTCCCATGAATACCACAGTTATTCTAATAGAAGGCCCCTTCTAATAAATGCCTTCCTTCTTCTCCAGACAAAAATAAACTCCTATTCTGTTGAGGTCTATACATCCTATATATCCATTAAGGTATGTCTAAATAACTAATACAGTACATGTGTACCAGTAATCCAAAGACTGATAGAAAAATCAAAGCTTAATTTACAAATATCTTCAGTCAAACAGTGATATACGGTATTTAAAACCCCTTTTGAAATTGCACTATCCCCAAGACATCATTAGTGTAACTATGCTATATGCAATACTCTACCACATTATATGACATAGATAGTGTCATATGCAACTAATGAGTTTTTTATTCACCACACTGAGAACAGGTTTTTAATAAAAGATGTGTGGTTCATGTAAACATGTGCACTGTCTACATCATAATTTCACAGTTCAATTCTAAATACATGTACATGTTCAGACTTTACATCTTTTGAAAAAAAGTATCCTTTGGCTCCTCCAGTCTCATTCCAGCCATGCCACTATGTTGCCATGTTGTCAACTACATAGCTTTGTAACATAATATGTTTCTCTGCTGCAAATTATGTTGCTCTTTTATCAAACACATTGCTCTATTGCCTGCAATGTCGCTTTTTCCATCAATATTTTCCTATTGCCAACTATATGGCCTTGTTTACATCAATATTTTCCTACTGCCCAACTATATGGTCTTATTTCCATCAATATTTTCCTATTGTCAACTACATGGTCTTGTTTCCATTAATATTTTCCTATTGCCAACTATATTGCCTTGTTTCCAACAATTTTGCCCTGCATGATGCCAACTATGAGGCTATACTGTCATTCACATTGCCTTTTTCCTATGAATGACCATACTGCCACTACTTTGTCACTCTTTTCTTGCTCTATTCTATTACAGGCTAAACAAAAGAGATATATTGAAGAAGAACATCCTGATGAAATAGCTGGATAAAAAAGAAGTGCCAAACTGTATTTAAATTTTCATGTGAGTTCACCATTACATTTTCCAGTGGAACTATTGCTTGGACTCATATGTTCATTGGCAAGGAAACTTGACAATAACCATTGTTTTCAGAAATAAAATAATAAATACAAAGCACTACAGGTTTTCTTATGCTTTGGCAGAATGAATGTGAGACATATGTTGATTAGACACAGTGATATGTCTCAGCCTGAAACGTCAACATATTCATATACCATATCAAATGATTTCCTTCCCGTCACTTGCAACAAAACATATAACATGTCCAATGAGTTCATTCCCCTTACTAACAACAAAACTTGTACCATACAAAATGGGTTCTTTCTCCTCATTTGAACTAAACAACATACCATATCAAATGAGTTATTTCCCCTCCCATGCAACAAAAATTACACCATATCAAATGAGTTATTTCCTCTCACTTGCAACAAAATATATACCAAATCAAATTAACTCTTTTCCATCACTTGAACCAAACTATATACCATATCAGATGAGTTCTTTCTCATCACTTGAACCACAACATATACATATCAAATAAGTTATTTCAAATACCTTGTAACAGTACATACATTATATCAGATGAGTTATTTCTCCCAAATGCATCAAACATATACCATATCAAATGAGCTATTTCCCCTCACCTGCAACAAAACATGTAACTTATCAAATGAGTTATTTCCCTTCCCTTGCAACAATACATATGGTAGCATGGTACCAATTGTTTTTCCATATACCTCAATGCTAATGTTTTGTGAAATAAATATACTTTCTGTCCTACTTGGGCATGCATGTCACACACTGTCATATAGAACAATGCTAGATTGTTAATTTGACAATGATATAACCAGGTACTCCATTGCATTTAAGAGAGATAACTCTACTGGAACTAGACAGGGGTAAGAGTTATCTAGTCACAACAAGCACATTTTCAGCCATGTGTACCATATTTTAAAAAAATCATAAAAAATACAAAATATGATCTAGATAGAAATTAACACAAATTCACATGTTGCCAAGAGGCTCAACATTTTTTTAAGCCAAACAGAAAGTACAACTCTTACATACTGCACCAATCACAGCTAGTGTTGTTCTTTAATTCTGAATACAATGTTCCATACACCTTAAGCTCTGCCCACCTGGACTTGCGCAATTGGTACCATTTATACCTATAGCAAACCTTAATTTTTCCAATAATCTGTGAAATAGTTCGGGACTGTATAAGTAACAAATATACTTAGTCTCACTTGTGAAAAACAATTTGATGAGGTACTAACCTATGTCTTATATGAATGTGTATAGAAATGTCATTGAGCTGTTTGAACTATTGTTTTCATACTTTTGCTTCACCATCAAAATCATCTTTTGAAATAAAATGAATTATTTAAACTGTGAGTTGTATCTTATTCCTATCAGCACTTATTGAACTTCACATAGGTGATATGGGATAAATCACATTATGTCATATTATGTAATAACTAGGTCAAAGGTCAATGTACCAAATAGTATGTACCTGTCCTACTTCAAAATGTACAATTCACCTAAAAGAAAGGAATTTATTTTGTTTGGTAGGTGCAGAACTTAACATCAGAGACAGGTGGACATGACCCAATCGTATTATAAAGTATAAGCTTTGACCACTTTACACTATCTGCAGATATAAGAGGTCACTAACCACCAGTCCTCACACAAAGGTCCACCTACCCATCCTCTTTGTAACAGAAATAGTAAGCTTTCCTCCTTTGTAATGTGAATAAAATTGTTTCAATAAGCCAATCAGTCACCAAATATAGTAAATCACAGCTTCTAAGTGGTTATGTTGGATTGGGAGGTGAAATTAGGGGAATAAAATACAGAAAAATGCCAAATATAAACACTAAGTATAGCACATCAAATGGAGTTAAAAACAGGAGGAAAGTGTTTATCTAAAAGGGAGAGGTAGCGTATGATAAAGGAATTAAAGGAGGCAAAATCAGCAATGCGAAAAATGAGAAGTGAAAGTTTGATGCCCTTACCTTGGACAAATATATGGGGCAGGGCCCAACAGGTCCAAGGACAGCCCAAAGGCAACTGTGCTATAACATCCCTTACAGGTACCCAAATTTCAAGTGAAGTTGTGTTCATTTCCATCTAATTTGAAAGGGTGAATAATTTAGATAATATAGATACATATAAAGTATATTTCTTCTACATAAGAATTTAATAATAATTGGCATCAGATAGAGAGAAAACTTATCTCAGATCCAAACAGAACATACCTTATCAGTTTTTAAACTTGTAAACTTTACTGTGAGAAATTATTAAATTGCTTCTACTTACATTTGCATCAGGATAGGGGGCTAATATAATACTTCACAAATCTTCTCTTCATTTTCATAACCAGTCACTGAAAATGTGAGATTTTATTTCCTTGAAATGTTATGACTGGTGTAAGGGAGATAACTGAATGATATACATAAGGTGTGGTAACCTCTTATACAGTATCCATGCAATATAGATGAGTTCATCAGCAACCTGTATTAACTTCATTGCAATTAAATTATCTCAAAATACATTACTGATAAAGTGAGAACCTAACATTTGGACTCCTATATTTAGTGGAGACCACAAGAGTCATGTAATTTTAATTTCTAAGATGACGCAGCTCTTTCATATCACATAGTTCATATTTTCTACAATGCCAGCATGTAGAGTGCAGCCTTCCATAACCATGCAGATATCATCTCATGCCAATTTGGATTCTTGTGATGGGATGCAAAGTTTCAAGAACAGTGTGGATTTGAATGGAATGAATACGCACTGTGTAACTAAAATGGTTATCATTCTGTAATGTTGGACCAAACATTGAAATTCCACAAGAGCAGCTTGACAGAAAGAAATAGGATTAATTGAAAGTCAATAGTAGATTATAATTGGGCTTATACAAGTGCCAATGGGAAATGCTGACTTAAGGAAACTGTTCTTGTTTGGTGGTATTCACTGCTACTTCAAGAAAAGGGAATGCAAGATAACTGAACTAACTACATGAACAATTTCAAAGCAGGAAGGTGTAAAAAAAGATGGACAATTAGAGCAGAACAATTCAAATCAAAGTGGGAAGAAATACCGTATCCGTAATAAATTACCTAAAAATTACTCATGCCAGAACATCCCACATGGTACAAGTGATCTATCTACAAGTGTACTTAGAGTGTTCTCTATCCTGGTTTATGGCATGCCTTACAAGAACAAGACAGCTGTTTTTGTACACATGATTTTTCATCTTTTGCAGGTAAAATAGCCAATGTTTGGCCAAAATCAACTATATTATGTTTACATAACTTATTTTGTTGCAAGCATTCCAATCTAGGAGGTAACAGCACATACATAAAAGCATCATGTAACACAAGCCTATATCTATCATAGCTATAGTTATCAAAAGTCCCCATCCAAAGCCAACTTGTGCTATTTTCTGAAGATTTCATACATTTTATTCTTAAAGAACTTTCAATATTTGACCAAAAGTGTTCAGCACACATTTGTTTTCCTACATCAAACTAGTATAGTTCATAAATGCCGCCCACATGTATACGTTTCTATGGATACACTGTGAGGCTATTCTTTCCTTTAGGTATCATGATACCAATTGTTTTTCCATATACCTCAATGCTAATGTTTTGTGAAATAAATATACTTTCTGTCCTACTTGGGCATGCATGTCACACACTGTCATATAGAACAATGCTAGATTGTCAATTTGACAATGACATAACCAGGTACTCCATTGCATTTAAGAGAGATAACTCTACTGGAACTAGACAGGGGTAAGAGTTATCTAGTCACAACAAGCACATTTTCAGCCATGTGTACCATATTTTAAAAAAATCATAAAAAATACAAAATATGATCTAGATAGAAATTAACACAAACTCACATGTTGCCAAGAGGCTCAACATTTTTTTTAAGCAAAACAGAAAGTACAACTCTTACATACTGCACCAATCACAGCTAGTGTTGTTCTTTAATTCTGAATACAATGTTCCATACACCTTAAGCCCTGCCCACCTGGACTTGCGCAATTGGTACCGTTATACCATATACCATATCAAATTAGTTATTTCCCCTCCCTTGCTGAAATTCTAAAATTAATGTGTTATATATAAAGATTTCGTTCAGTGCATCTGTTGATACTGATGCCTAGATGTCAGAATAAAAATGATTAGTTCCAACCAGGGTGTGTGATATGAAAATACATGCTGAACATAATGATCAAATGTCTGATCAACCACTTTGGGTTAAATTAATATTTAATAAAAGAATATAAAACACACTTACCTGTTGTTATACTTAAGGTGGTTATGTGAAATTGAAATCTATAAAGGTGTGTTTGCAATCATACACTAATTGAAGTCACATTCAATGGAAGGTTCTGAAAGAAGAAAAAAAATGTTTTCTGATGTCAAGATTTATTGAAATAGCAACAAATTATAGAAATAAATCAGTACTTGTATGCTGTGCTTGTGATGATGCTGGATACAATGAAAGTATAAACAGTCCTATAGACTGAGCCAGGGTCAGCTACTGTTGTGTCTCCTTGGGCAAGGCACTTTACTCCAGTTGGCTTGGCACTAAATAACCTAACTGGGTTGTTGTGCCATAAACTTTGACTTAACTGAACTTTACAAATTTAATTGTATTACTAGATCAGTGTCAAATGAAGAGGAAAAAAGGAGAAAAAAAAGATTCATAGTCAACTTTTCAGTGTTCATTTATTTTGAATATCTCTTTCTGACCCATATCCTTAGGTGTATATTTTCTAAAGTTTCAATGCTACTTTTGAATTATTTAATAAGCACTGATCAAATGCATTGATGTTCTTTGCTCCTGGATATATATATATATATATATATATATATATATATATATATATATATATATATATATATGGATATATATATATATATATATATATATATATATATATATATATATATATATATATATATATATATATATATATATATATATATATATATATATATACTATTATTTAAGGTGGGTCGTGGGCAGTTTTTGTCGTCCTCAGACGGTTTCGTGGGCAGATAAAAGTTCGTGGGCAGATTTCCATCTGCCCACGAAGCACGTCGTCCTTTTCTGCACTCTTGCCACAAATATCAATAAAATAAATGCATATTTACGCTGCTGAATGTTAAATATTCGATAAATATCCATCTGCAAAATAAATAATTGCCTTTTTACCTATTTATTTCCATTTTTTCATTAATGAATTGAATTGAATAGCACAACTTGAGTTACCTCCCATTATGTACTAGTATATATTGCACCTTAAAAATAGATTGACCCGGAAGTAGTATGTTTCAAATTTACTGCCCATGATGACAGGGGTCGTTACAAAGAAAATCAAGGGATGGGGTTCTAACCTGTAACAATATAATATGGTAATAGTGTTACAGGTTAGAACCCAAATCTGTTGATTTTCTTTGTAACGAGCCACTGTGCCCGTGATTATTATTGTGAGAGATCAAAACTGCCCGGGAACCAGGACGTGGAGTGAATAATCTGCCAATGTCGCCAACAAGCACCATACATATATACTATTTATTTTGATATCTAAGAAGTTTTCAATAATGCTAATTAGTAACATTATAATGAGTGAGCTGTTTTATGTCTTTCGAAATACCTCTATTCACTATTGCTGGTCTTGAGCCCAAACTAAGAGGATTGTGGCTGTCATTAGAAATACAAGTGATACCATTTATTTAAATCCAGGCTTAGTAAGTTCATATAACTTCACTTAAGTTCATATTATATGATGCTGCATTTTCTTCTCTCAGTCTACCATTAACAACGACAACAAAAGAAAAATGGTGTTTACTCAGAATTTGTTCCTATATTTATCAAAAAATTTGTTTTGGAACAGATATTTTGTTGGAAAAGCTGAAAGAATAAAATTGGGGAAAATCATGATGGTATAATAATACAATTGTTTACTTATAATAAAAGAATACTGGATTTAGTGTACAACATCCTTGCAATAATTAAATGGCATTGTGAATATGCAGAACCCCAATTCTTTAATGTACATGTACTGTTTAAGGTACAAAACTGTTTTGCATACTTCATAACTTATTTCTCTAATAGTGCAAATAATAGGAGACAGAAGACATTTAGAAAGAATTAATTTGTCAAAATAAGTTAAATATCAAGATTAGTTTAATGGACGTTTGAAAATTTACTATTAAAGTAAAATTGCCTATTTTTGAGAGAAAAATCCTAATAGTAATACACGTAATTTTATTTAAATTAGCAGTAATGTAGAGGATGCTGATTTATTTATGAAATATACCATAAACGTGTGTTTCATGTTCATTACTCCAAAGTAAAATACCCAAGAACCACCTCAGAAAATCAGTAATGACATATTCACGTAAAACACAAAACACAATTCTAAAAAAGTGATGGAGATGCAGTTATCAGCTGTGAGTCACATAGCTAACACATGTTGAGTAGCAGACTGGATGATTGGTATGGAACGAATTGTATTTGCCTTGTCAGAATAGTTGGTAAAGATTTTAAGAGGACTTCCTGGTTGGAAAAAAGTTAATTGGAGAAATGTATTATTTTTTTCATCGTATGTGTCCTTGTTTCACTTCATTAATAATAATGATATGACTTTTGACAAATCTTTTTGTCCGAGTGACTCAATGCTGATAAGTGTAAAAAAATGTCGAGGCTGCGACAGATGTGTCCTCTGTAGAAATGGGTGTTTATTAAACTAGGTCAAAATTAGGTAGTGTAAAAATAGGAAGTGGAACAATACACAATATGGAAAACGCTCGCTGTGGAAGACATTGGGCGGACATACAGACACATCAAGATGTATTTAATAAGATTCATACACATATTATATACTGTTGTATAGCTCTCCTTGTATGCTTCAGATTTATACTATAAACATTGAAGTTTGTGATACCGAGACAAACGGCAATGGAAGATGCACGTATCAAGGTTATGAAGATTGTTAAATTCACAAGCGATACAGAGTCAAATATACCAAAACTTTCATATTGCATTTTCTTACATTTCTACTAGCACAGATCGATTTAGACTGATGCGAAACCTATCAATTTATATCAAATTTGTCAAAATCGGGGTTTATTTACTATTGTTATGAGTTATTCACCTGTATGGAAAACGATCGTATAGGAAGACATTAGGCGAAATGACAGACAAAGGAATATATACTTAATAAGATACATACACATACTATTTACAGTTGTACGGCTTTAATTATATGCTTTAGATATATAGCAATAGCATCGAAATATGTAGTACGATCGCAAAACGGCAATGGTAGATTCACGTAGCAAGGATATGCAGATCGGTAAAGTCGCACCCGATATTCAGTAAAAGGAACAAAACCTTCTATTTTGCATTTTCACACATGTCTATTGGCACAGATCGATTTAGTATGATTAGAAACATATCAATTAAAATCAAATTTGTCATCTGATATCAAATGTGTCAAAACCGTTGTTTTTGCGATTGTTATGACTTATTCGCCCATATGAAAAACTTTCGTATAGGTCGGATCTAGGCGCACGGACAGACAAATAAAGACGTGCTTATTAAGATATATACACACATTTTATAATATTGTATAGTTTTAATTCTGTACTTCAGATCTCTAATATTAGCATCGAAGTATGTGCTACAATCACAAAACGGGAAGGGTGTATTAAAGTAGCAAGCATATGAAGATCGGTAAAGTCGCACCCAATATTCCGTAAAAAGTGGAACTTTTTTATTTTGTATTTTCACACACGTCTATTGGCACAAATCGATTTAGGCAGATGAGAACCTATATATTACTATGAAATTTGTCAAAAGCTGTGTTTGTTTACTATTGGTATAAATTATTCACCTATATGGAAACCGTTCGGATAGGAAGGCATCGGGTGCACAAACAGACATATGAAACCGTACTTAATAAGATACATACACATATTATTTAATGTTGTACATCTTAAATTATATGCTTCAAATCTATAGTATTAGCATCCAAGTATGTGCTACTATCGCAAAACGGGAAGGGTAGATGCACATATCAAGGATATGAAGATCGGTAAAGTCGCAAGCAATAATGAGTCATAAATACCAACTTTTTTATTATTAATTTTCTCGACTTTTTTTGGCACAGATCGATTTAAACTGATGAGAAACCTATACATTGATATTATATATGTCGAAATATATGGTTGTTTAAGATTGGTACAACTAATTTACCTATATGGAAAATCTTTGTGTTGGAAAGTATTTGGCGCACGGAAAGACAAATGAAGACGTACTTAATAATATATGTAAACATGTTATATGCTGTTGTTTAGCTTTAATTTTATGCCTGAAATCAGTAGTATTAGCATCGAAGTATGTTGTAACCCCCCTCCCCTTAGTACGCTACTGCAAGCAGACTTTGTCAAATGCTAAGAGACACTAATTGCTCGAAAATTATAATTTAAAAAATATTTATGTATTTATGGACTCGTATATTATAACCTTATAATGCGCCTTCATTTTCCATCAGGTAGGTCTCCAGGTCGAGTTGTCATGAAAAACAGGAACCAGTATCGTACATTCTTTACTAAGCGATTTCTCCGATGGTGCAATGTGTCTATAGAGCGTCCGCCTCGGATGCGAGGGGTCGCGTATTCAAACCCCGGCCGAATCATACTAAAGACATAAAAATGGTACTAGCAGCTGCCTCTTTTGGTGCCGATCATTAAGAGGTTAGTGTTCGGATTAGTCGGCCTGGTGTCAGGATAGTGTGACTGGGTGGGACAAGTTTGTCTTATGTCCGCTAAAATGCAAAAGCCTACTGAACCAAGTCGAACAGGTTACGTATTATACAACTTATTTTCGAGGTTTCAGCGCCCCCCCCCCTTAAATGCGTACATATATTATCAGTATACCTCCATGCTCAAGCCTATGCATTTGGGTTAACCCCCACCCCACCCCTCTATGCGTACATACTAAATGGACGGCCCCTAACCATTCATGAGATGGTATTGATTCAAATTTACGAGTGCGATTGTGATGTACGCATTTCCCTACACAAACACGGGATGGTATTATTCAACCGTACATGTCCACAAAACTATATATATTTATAGATATATGTATACAACCATGGTACATCAATTAGGTATCTAATTACATAATGACAGTGTAGTGGTTAGCAAATTTGAGAAACATACTTTTTTATTCAGACACCATGCCAAAAGGAAAGAACTAACTTACAGTTTACGCTGAACTAAATTAAATTTACTATTTTTGTTTCCAGCATGGTCGGAATATGTTTACATGTTTCATATTAGGAAACAATTTGCATTATGGCTAAGTATATCTAAGAAGGAAATAAGATGTTCTTACAAACTCTTATTTTGTTGGTGTATTGGTTACCTCTCAACATATGAACCATTCTTTGCCATCTCACGATTATAATCCGTATGTACTTAAGCGTTGTCTCATTTGTAGTGTTAATTTTTAAATGTATACTTTGCTTGTAAAATGATCCCACTTTATATAAATGTACAAACACCGCAATCGTGATGTGCTTACAGGAATACATTCTTCTGAGTTCTGCTGAAGTCAGTTATTCAGTATAATTTGTAAAACGATATGGACTGATTGATAAAAGTGACTGTTTTCTTTACTTTGGTTTGTCGCAATATTTTTCTAACACAGTACTAATATACACTGGTCACACATGACGCCCCAAAGAAGCAGTTGTAGTTAATTCTTTTTTACCTGCAGTAATGGGATTTTTACAATATATGGCTGTGGCAGATGTACGTCGATTATCAGACAATGGTCGGCTTTTGCACTATTCGCTTATTTCCCTACTTCGAGTGCGGACTGATTGACCGTTAAGCAAAATCTCAATTAATCTCTGCGATTTATGTGCAACGTACGATATTGTCCCCAGTGTTTATTTAATTCCATCATCGTTTAACAAAACTTCTTTTCTTATCCTCTCTAAATCAACTTTTGTTGACCAAAGACAATACATTTTATAAGCAAGGCAGAACGCAAAATCACATTACCCATCCACGAGTACAATGAAAATATGTAAACAAAAATAGTTAATAAAATTCCAAGGTATGTATAATATTGTAATATATTTTGGAGTATGCGCATATGTTTACCGCTCTCCATTTTAAGGATTCCTTATATACTTGCTTGAATATGGGAAGTCGGTGCTGGGATTATAGTCTTTAGACCAAAATAATTAGCCAGTTACTAGGGGCAAACGTTACGGAGTGAAGTGTAAGTGAGTTTCAAGATGACATGGTTTACTTTTGGTGAATTCAGGTAAGAGCCGCATGAGTATCCCTGTCACTCAGTAGTCCCTATTCAAATCTAATTGCGTGAATTGATCGTGTGACTCCAGGTGCAGTATTTATGACTGGAGATTGGTAAATTATACAATGGAATCAACAGAAAAGGACTGTTCCGCCGTCGGCGGGCGCCATTTATTGTTGCTGTGGTGGTAAATATGTTACAAAGTTACAGGCGAAATGAAGCTAAAAATCATGATTTAAAAGGCCTAATGCGGCGTAGTAAAAACGGTTCCCTGTATTAGGTTGTTGAGTTGTATAGTTTCACGGCGTGAAATACTGGCGGTAAGTTACGGAAAGTTAACGAAGAGAAGCTTTGCAGTTGTGACATTGACATACAATTGGGAAGTTGGGATTTGTGGTCATGTATTAATTAGAGTAACATTACTGATAGATTGGACGCGTTGGACTTTCCAGTTTGCAGAAGTAGTTGTACAGGATTCCTTTGAATCGGGGAAACCTATGACTCGTAGCGGGATTCGCGCAAGGGCTTGACATCGCTCGGCCAAGAAACCCATTTGGTTGATACAATATTTCTTGCGTGAGCATAATGCAAATATGTATATTGGCTTGCACTGTTTTCAGCTATGATGTACGATGTTAAGATCTCAGTCGGTCAGGATATTCTTTAACAACGGTATCTTTTATCCTAACACGTCTTTCAATACGGTACCATTTACCCCTTGCAATAAAGTATATCAGTTGGAGGTTGAGGATGAACTAATCGATATTGAATTTCTCTCTAAGTACTGTTTGGTCAATGTTCGGATCTCATTATCTTGTTATTGCAAAAAATATATATTGGTTATAATCAATTACACCTTTAGTTTTATGATTATTTAGACATTCTATATAAATCCAGCATGGTATCAGTTAATATTTCGACGATATTGTTATATGTGACCAGTACGTTTGAACATGTATGATTATAAACAGTAAAATTAGGCATTTAAACTGTAGGAAAAAAAATTCTACTGAAAAATGTTTCATCAGCATAAAAAACTAAGGCTTGTCAAATCCGAGACTAGCAATATTTTATAGTACCTATATTTGCTCTTTTCAGGCCAAGTTCTCACGTAATGGCTTGTTTTAGTAGATTGCTTGTTTTTGTGTGGGTTTTTTTTGGTGCTCCCACACAAAATGCGCATGCGCGGAATTTATTTTCCGTTGCCATGACGTATAAAAGTTACCGGCCATGCACCAACATTTTTCTTTATACATCAGATTTGCATAACATGATTAAAAGTAGTTATACTTGAACAAAAATAACCAAAAAAACCTATAAAGTGTACAGAAAAAATAATTTAATTTCTCGAAATAAAAGTATACATCACTGTTACTTAGATACGATTTTCCACCTATAGAGGACGCCAGCAGGAAATGACGTACATTTATCCCCACAAGACGAAGTACTGGGGGGGGGCGGCACCAGACAGACCCCCCACCCCACTTTTCCAAAAAATTATAGTGTTTTATGTATATTTATCCCCCCCTCCCATGTGTTGTATGTTTTATATTATGCAAAAGAATTTAGGTCAAAAAAAATTAATTCTCCTTTTTAACGGGGTATTTCTTTTAAAACCTAGTTTTATCTATAGGGTTGTTTTTCCGAATAGGTTTCCATCTTTCCATCACCTGACTTGAAATCCCTTCCCTATACTCTTGGTTGACCTTGGCTAGAGGTCGCCTATATCCCGTGTGTGCTATATATATATATGCTATAGTTTGTGTATGCTATATTTTGCTTCCATGTTGGGATAGCCTTTATTTTTTCCCAAATCTCCCCAGTAATCTTAGGACCTTATAATCGGATCAAGAAAAGGTTTATTTTTATTTATTTAATATATTTTTGAATTTTGGCTAAGTAACGGTGTATTATAATTTAATTAAGAAAAAAAAAAACTTAATGTGTTCTGTGTGCAAATATATTGTGTCATTATTCACATATTGGATTTGTAAATTGAAATCCGCTGTACTCGAGTTGGAGTCCATACACTTTTTTATTTGCTTGTATTTCTCCCACCTGGAGTTAGGCCGTCTCAAATTATTTATTGGATTTCTGCCAAAATCTCTAAAAATGGTTGTTCTTCCCACACACACACTCACACACACACATACACACACACAGTGGGGATTTACCGTGCAGTGCGAGAGCTGCACATTTTGAGCAAATAGAATTAGAAGAGAGACTTATTAGATCCTTTGTTTTCGTGTATGTATGTAAAGTTTCCTATATGAGGTGTTTTTCCCGACTCTTTCATAGCCCCATGACGTCATTATCTCGTACTTTTCCCATATAGTTTCTCTGTCCCGATAATTAGGATTTGTGATAGTTTACGTAATATAATTAAAGTCTATTTAATTATTTAATTTTAATTGTAATGGATAATAAAAAGAAACTGAAGCTGCTTAGGAAAATTTATAAGAAATTAAAAGGGTGGCGGCTACAGCAGATTCCAATCCGGGGTGGGGGTATGAGGGCAAGGGTTCACTTTGTGATGGTCCCCTTTAAGGGGAGATTATCCATTGCCCCATCTCCCTCCCCTTCTTTTCACCCTTTGCAGCCCCGTCCCTCCCATTCACAAATCTTCCTAGAAGTTCTTTTTTCTAATTAATTTGAAAGGATTACAAAAAAATTTGCCTATTCATTTTTTTTATGTTTATGACTTGGTCACACGCCATCATGGTTTTAGTTATGTTATCTGTTATTTTTCCTATTAAAGTTTTGTTAAAGTTGCCGTCTTGATATAAAACTTGGTTTCTTCTGTATTTTTAGTTCTTGGATATCTCCATAATTAATTGTATCCTGTCTTGTTTCCTAAACTCGCACTGTGCCATCGCATGATATTTTGTGAAGTTCGCACATTTGCACATGAGATAATTTACATGTATGCATATGTCGTGTAGATATTTGAATATCAAGCTTTGTATTTTTGGAGAGCCGATGTTGGTCCAGTACCTCTAAGGTCTGTCCCAATTAACCGAGATATTTCCTCCTCTACTTTATTTTTAATTTTAGAGGTTAACTTTTCCCTTATCCAATTATATGTTTCCTTAGTTTCAATTCCCCAAAGTTCCTCATTTTCCCTATATTTACATAAAAGTTCCTTTATACTTCTAAAGGTCCTTGTTGTTTCTAGTCTTTTTACCAGTTTATTATTTTTGTAGATGTCACTTATGTTTTTCATGCTAAAACCAAACCAGTAAATGTATAAAGCTTCCTAAGGGGTTTTGGGTTGGATATTTACTTCTTTTACATTATAAATTAAATACTAGAGAGGAGGCCTAACTCGAATCGGGAGAAACACAAATAAATAAAGAAAGAAAGTGCGGACCCTGACTCGAATACAGCCTACCTCATTTTGAAAATAGACTTTAATGTGAGAAACACCACACCATAGTCAATCACATAAAACAAAAGGTTTTATTTTAATTTCAAATGGTATTATACCGTTCATCTCGCCGGAATTCTAAATTGCAAATTAATTCAAAAGCAACTAAATTTATACCAGGACAAACAAATAAATTTGAAAAGTCCATAGAAAAATATATATTAAGACAACAGAGACAAATTTGACATAGTATTGCTGTCCCTACACACAGACTATATAGCATACACACACCATAGCATTGATACACATAGCATACACGGAACATAGAAAATTCTTGACAAAGATCACTAAAAATCAAGGATATGAAATCTGAAAATGGGAATAAGACCCGTGTTTCAGACTACTACCCTTTAGAAAACACTAGGACTAATTATAAACTAAAAGTTTGATCAAAATTCCTTTTTTAAACTTTAAACAAGCACACACATCTTTGGGTATACAAGAGTACATGAAAACACTTTATTTTTTTTGGGGGGGGGGTCATCTGTCTGGTGCACCCCCCCCCATGATACTTTCGTAACTCATACTAGCGAAAGATTATCATTTGCACTCACATTGTATGTTCTTTAAAATAATGATTTTTTTTTTTATTTGCGAGATATCGTCGTATAGTTAACCTGGATACAATATAATCTTGGTCCGTTTGCACCTTGAAACTTATCATGCGTGAATGGCAGCGCCTTCAAGCAATCTGGTGATATTTTCGTCTCTTTTGCGATATTTTTTTTATCTGACATTAGCGATACACACACAGTAAGGATGCATACGCATGCCGGCATCCGCTACATTTACGGAGTTCGTTGATATATTTTGTTCTGTAAATTTCGCATGATGAAAAAAGAAGGAATACATTATAACAATGCAAGGTTAGTTTCTTTTATTTTATTTTCAATCAAGTGTTTGTTTATTGTACCGTGCCGGGGCGGGGTGGGAGGGGGGGGGGCACAAATTCAACACAAAATTAGTTCCTTTCTTATCTGCATGGAATAATGGAGCAAATATGATTGACGATATTGACTAGTAATAACAAGCTTTCAATTTACGCGCGCACACACGAAGACAACTTGAAAAATAGAAACAAACAATAAAATTAACTGGTAACTTCGCACTTGCTCAAGGCTTTGTAGTTACAATGGGGGGGGGGGGTCTGTGCTATTATCTGGTTAGGCATGACTATTTCGCAGAAATAGAAACAAATCTTTTGAGATGAGCATAAAATACAATTATTTCTTTTCCTCCATACATTTACGATGCTCTCAAAGGACCCACATATTTAGGTAAAAGTATGACCGTTACCAGGCGTTACCGAGTTGAAAATATGCCGAGTAAACTTACGAATTACGCCACGTACAATGTATAAACAACACTTGGCAACTTTTAATGATAAAAGATGGTGTTTTTATTTATTTACTTATTTATTTAGTTATCAGAACTCTTTCAGAATAACAATGTAACTGCCGATTATACAGCTCGCCTCTAAGAAGATTTTCGTAGTTTCCAACTGCCATGCATAAAATACGTTTATGCCAAAGTGATCGTGACCTACAAAATGTTGGCCATTGTCACAGGGCATAAAATTCATAAAACAATAAAGAACATTCCTTTTTGTTCTACCAAAGCAGCGGAACCATAATGAGTTGATAAAACACAAGGATATTTGTTGTTATTTTGCAAACCATTGCTAATAAAATCAGCTTCAGAAACTAGTATTATTGTCCACCCTAGAGGAAAGATTTTACAAGGTGGAAATCACTGACTGTCAGCATCCCTGGAATGACAACCAGTATGACAACTATAACTAGTTTGTGCATCAGTAAATAATCTTGAGTAGCCACTGCACCTGAAATGCGTGCAGTCCATTCATCGAATACCTCCTATTAATTCATTGTATAATACACATTTTACTTACTAAGAATACCCTATCACAGTATAAATGTTTAGTCATAAATCGGGAAAGTTTACAACTGTATATACATATTTATTTCTATTTTAACCGTACTGTCATAAAAGTACTTCTGTGGAGGCTAGTGTGTATATGTCATGATGAAAGCTTATGTCATTAATAGTTTTCTTTCTTTGCTCTTTACAAAAGATCAAAATAATAAGACTTTCGTTCATCTTTTGTTAGATTTCATATTTTCTTGAGAATATTTTTAAAAATGTATCTGGAAAGCAAACATAAAAAATACGATAATTTAAAAAATGAAATTTGGGTCTCCATCTAAAGAATTTATATATTCTTAGTTACTACTCAGTAATTTTTAATTATTCATAAATGATTGTAAGATAAATTAGTTTTACAATGTAAAAGTGCGAGTTTGCTCCATTTACAGAAGGGTTTACTTGCTATTCTCTTTGTATAATTCTCCCAGCTTTAAACTACAGATACAGAACATTACATAAGACAGCGAATTTCAGTCTTAACCTAAAGCTCGAGGCTGGAGAAGAGGTCACTAAATTACCGTTTCCATAGTCAGATAGAGCAGTCTCCCGCAGGTATCATTCAGTATAGATGAATTAGAGGCCAAGTAAACTGCCTTCATTTCATGAGCTATACTAGTGTAGTATAGATGAAATAAGTTTTAAATTGCAAAAGTTGTCTCTTTTGTAACCAAAGTGCAAATCAATAAAGAAATATAATGACATGTAAAATTACATGAACAGCAATGAAGGATCTTTTCACGAGAGTCGCAAAAGATTGAAACTATTTAACGAATTTCATAAATTTCATTTTAAATAATCATAAATGTAAGATTATGTTATGTGTATCACATGACAGAAATGATATTCAATAAAAAGCATAAAAATAGGTTACATAATTGACTTTAAATTGCATTCGTCATTACACCTTCAATTCATATGTCGTCATGCCGGCATTTGCTGAGTTATTGGGTGTTATTAAACGTATCATATAGTTACGTATGATACTGGAAAATATCATATGGGTATATTAATCTTAAGAGGAGCAACATTGGCTCAGTGGTTAGCGTCTCAGACCTGCGACCGAAAGGATGCAGGTTCAACCCCTGCCATCGGATCAAATCCTCGACCTTATTGGAAAATAATGAGATAACAAGTACATTCTACAAAGACATGGAACCTATTACCTCCACTGAAACGTACGAAATGATCATCTAAATTTGCAACAAGTGATCAGGAGAAGTGCGACCTGTTGAACTTGGAAGTTTGATATGTTACACGTTTAAAATATTATGATAAACAGTTACCGCATTTTGAAGTTAGAAATGAAACTTTTATTTCTGCCATCATTATATATAAACAAGAAATTATAGATGTAGTAACTAGTCTTGACCTAAACAAAACCGCTGGAACCAATCCAATAAGTAATAAACTTGTACAAGTATAGTTGAAGAAATGTATGTTCCATTGCAAATACATTTAAATAAATCACTCCCAGCCAGCGTGTTCCTAACACAGTGCAAGCTAGCGTATGACATACCGATGTATAAGAAAGGAGATAAAACACTACCGTCTAAATGCAGACTAATTGTTGACTTCAGCTAAATTATATACACTATTCATAAGTCCAACCTTAGAATATACTTCTGGAGTCTGGGATAATTGTTCTATTGAAGATTCGGAAAGATCAGAATAAAGGGGGGAAAATCAGATGGAAGATGCACGGATCGTTCCAGATCTATACCCATTAATTCTTCTAGATAGTCTCTTTATGCGGAAACTGCTTGGTTTGCACAACGAAGGAAAAGGAAGAGATTATGCATTATGTATTCGATTATAAATACTCAAGTACCTAACTATTTAAACGAACTTCTTCCACAAAGGAGATATGAGGCATCTAATTATCGTCTACGTTACTCTCAAAGTACCACACCAATCTCAACCAAACTTTATATTTTCACACGACCTTTTACCATATACGATTCGTCTTTAGAACTCTCTGCCTGATGATATCCGAAATCCTCCAAATCTTTCTATTTTTAAGAAACGTTTCTCTAATTTAACTAACGTGTCATCACACAAGCAGAAAGACATCTTATTGTAGGTGAGTAGTCACGTCACTTTTCAATGATAAATCTAGACTTAACCAAGAAGTGTATTGAAAGGTAGAGCGAAAGAGCTGGGATCTTTGGCATTAGGTAAGGGGCAATAGACAAAGTGTTCAACTTCTTCATTATCATAAGCACATGCACACGTGAAAGAGTTAACTAAATTCACCATGTAAAGGTCGGATTTCAGGAGACTACCTGCTTGTCTAAGTTTAGTATGTAGGATATTAAGGTGACATTTGTCAGTAGCGTAATTTTAGCGTGATGACCCGTTAGTTGAATTAGAAAAACGTTTCTTAAAAACAGAAAGATTTGGAGGATGAGAAACCTATAAACTGATATCAAATGTGTTAACATCGGTGGTTCTTTACAATTGGCATGACTTATTTGGTTATATACAAACCATCAAAAAACGGCAAGGGTAGAAGCGGGTAGCAAAGATATGAAGATCGGTAAGTCGCAAGCAATACCGAGACAAAAAGGCAACTTTCAAGGTAGCATTTTCATACATTTATATTGACACGGGTCGTTTTAGACTAATGAGAAACCAATAACTGGATATCAAATAGGTCCAAATCTTTGTAGCTTTTTTTACGATTAACATGACATATTTAGCCTTATAGAAAACGATCATATTGCAAGGATACAGGCGCACGGACAGAGAAATGAAGATGTACTTAATAAGATACATACACATAATTTTTACTGTTTTATTGCTTAAGTATATGCTTCATATCACTAGTATCAGCATCGAGGTATGTGATACCATCGCAAAACAGCAATACTAGAGGCACGTAACAAGGATATGAAGATTGGTAATGGTAAAGTCGCAAAGGATACTGGGTAAAATATATAAACTTTTCTAGGTTGCATTTTCACACATTTCTGTAGGCATAGATCAATTTAGACTGATGAGAAACCTACCAAATAATACCAGATTTGTCAAAATCTGTGTGTGCTTACGATTGGTATGACTTATTCGACTCTAAGATAAACGTTCGTGTTGTAAAGATCTAGGAGCACTAACATTCAAATGATTATCATCGAATTATATGGTACCATCTCAAAGCGGCAAGGGTAGAGGCACGTAGGTAGAATATAGAATATGATGATCCGTTGATGATCCGTAATATTGCAAGCGACACCAAGTAAAAAATATCAACTTTTTTACTTGCATTTTCACACATTTATATATTTCACAGATCAATTTAGACTGATGAGAAACCTATCAATTGATATCAAATTCGTCTAAATCGCGTTTTAAAAAAATTACTAATGTTATAACTTATTTGCCTATATGGAAAACGCTCATTGAGGAAGACATTGAGCGGACATACAGACACACAAAGATGTACTTTATAAGATGCATACACATATTATATATTGTTGTATAGCTTTCCTTATATGTTTGAGATATATAATATTAAAATTGAAATATGTGGTACCGTGGCAAACTGCAATGGTAGAGGCACGTATCAAGGATATGAAGATCGTTAAAGTCGCAACCGATATCGAGTCAAAAATACAAACTATTTTATTTTCATTTTCACACATTTCTCTTGGCACAGATCGATTTAGACTGACGAGAAACCTAACAATTGATATCAAATTTTGCTAAATCGGTGTTTATTACTATTGTAATGACTTATTCACCTGTTTGTTAAACGATCGTATAGAAGACATTAGGAGAAAAGACAGACAAATGAAGACGTACTTAATAAGATACACACACATATTATTTACTGTTGTACAGCTTTAATTATATTCTTCAAATTTATAGTATTAGCATCGAAATATGTGGTACAATCGCAAAACGGCAATGGTAGTTTCACGTACCAAGGATATGAAGATCGGTAATGTCGCACCCGATATTCAGTAAAAAGAACAATCTTTTTTTATTTTTTCATTTTCACACATGTCTATTGGCAGAGATCGACTTAGAATCATGAGAAACGTATCAATTGATATCAAACTTGTCAACATCGTTGGTTGTTTGCGATTGGTATGACTTATTCGCCTATATGGAAAATATTCGGTTAGGAAGGCACTAAACGCAAGGACGTACAAATGAAGACGTACTTCATAAGACGCATACACATTATTTACCGTTGAACAGCTTTTATTATATGTGTCAGGTTTATAGAATTAGCATCGAAAAAATGTGATACGATCGCAAAACGGGAATGACAGATGGACGTAGCAAGGATACGATGATCGGTAACGTTGCAAGCGATACTGAGTGAAAAATACCAACTTTTCTATTTTGCATTTTCACCCATTTATATTGGCACAGATCTATTTAGACTGATAAAAATTTATCAACTGATATCAAACGTGTCAAAATCGTTCTTTGCGATTGGTATGACTTATTCGCCCATATGGAAAACTTTCGTATAGGTCAGATGTAGGCACACGGAAAGACAGATAAAGACGTGCTTAATAAGATACATACACATATTTTATAATTATGTACAGCTTTAATTCTATGCTTCAGATCTATAGTATTAGCATGGAAGTATGTGCTACCATCGCAGAACGGGAACGGTATATGAACGTAGCAAGGATATGAAGATCAGTAAAGTCGAACCCAATATTCAGTAAAAAGTACACTTTTTTGTATTCTGCATGTTCACACATGTCTGTTGGCACAGATCGAGTTAGACAGATGAGAAACCTATATATTAATATGAAATTTGTCAAAATCGGTGTTTATTTACTATTGGTATGACTTATTCGTGTATATCGAAACCGTTCGTAGAGGAAGGCATTGGGCGCACGAACATACATTATGAAGACGTACTTAATAAGAAGATACATAAACATATTATTTACTGTTGTACAGCTTTAATTATATGCTTCAAATCTATAGTATTAGCATCCAAGTAGGTGTTACCATCCCTAAACGGGAAGGATGGAAGCATCAAGGATACGAAGATCGGTAAAGTCGCAAGCGACAATGGGTCACAAATAGCAACTTTTTTATTATTCATTTTCACACGTTTTTTTTAATTATATTTTTTTTTGTTTTTTGTTGCACAGATCGATTTAAACTGATGAGAAACCTATAAATTGATATCATATATGTCGAAATCGGTGGTTGTTTACGATTGGTACAACTTATTTACCTATATGGAACATGTTCGTGTAGGAAGGCATTTTGGCGCACGGAAAGACAAATGAAGACGTATTTAATAAGATATATAAACATGTTATGCTGTTGTTTAGTTTTAATTTCATGCTTCAAATCAGTAGTCAGCATCGAAGTATGTTGTAAACTCCCCCTCCCCTTAGTATGCAACTGCAAGCACACTTTGTCAAATGCTAAAAGGCACTAACTTTCTTGAAAATTATAATAATCAAACAAATTCCGGATTCGTATATTATAACGTTATAATGCGCTTTCATTTTCCGTCAGGTGGGTCTCCAGGTCGAGTTGTTATGAACAACAGGAAACAGTATCGTACATTCTTTGCTAAGCGATCGCTCAGGTGGTGCAGTGTCTGTACAGAGCGTCCGCCTTGGATGCGAGAGGTCGCGGATTCAAACCCCTGCCGAATCACACTAAAGACATAAAAATGGTACTAGCAGCTGCCTCTTTTGGCGCCCATCATTAAGATATTGGTGTGAGGATAATGTGATTGGGTGGGACAAAATGCTGTATGCTTGTGGCATGATGCCACATTGCTAGACATCATTATAAACTGTCACAATGCAGACATGGTAGCGATATGATTGCATTTTTTTTTAAAGCTACGTTAAAAATTACACACACACACACACACACACACACACACACTTTGCTTGGTTATTTGCTATTTGAAGAGATGGAATATTGTTCATATTTCAACCGCTTTTTATTAATGATCATCGATGTGACCAACATATACGATAATAATACTCCCGATGATGATGATGATGGTTGTTGTTCTGATTTCTGTATTACTACTGCTCCATGGGTATATTATATATCGAACTTGAAAACAGAAGCACTACCAGCAATAAAGCAGCTTTGAAAACAAATCGCACTTAATCGATATCAATATATATTGACATCAAAATGAACGTCAAATGCTCTGTGCAACTGTATCGAAATGAACTATTACATGCTGGTTTTTTTTTTCTTTTTTTTTTTGGACAGTTTTAGACCGAAAAAAGTAGTACTTCAAGGCTCTGTCTATGGTATAAATATGTTCATGTACACTTTTCCATTGTAACGTTAAGTGTATAGACTGCAAATACGATGAAGCACAAATCGAGGACGTCGAGTGTTAGCATTGGAACAATGTTACTACTTCGGTCGAGAAGGTTAACGACCTATATATGTATTCCTGCCCACTACCATGTAGGATGTATCAAACTGTATATTACTCAAGCGCTCTTTGTCGAGCGTGCTGGTGTGTGTGTACAAAAAAAATGGAATATAATAACTTTAACTGAAATATATACAATTAAATTCTATATAAAAGTGATGCGGCACCTGGGAGTAAAGCAAAAATGGAAGAAACAAATTTCCGGATCGCTACTATCAACAGCAATGGGATAGACAAAGCGAAAGCAGACAAAGTAGCCAAAGAAACAAACTTTGATGTAATAATGATACAAGAAACACACTATAGAATTAAGCCAGAGTTCAAAATTTTAGTAGAAGACAAACTTAACGCAATAAAGATATGCAACAATTTTGCAAATAATGATATTAGAGTTGGTTGCAACAATAATATTTTTAAAAAGCTGGGAAAGGTTTGAGGAGGGGGGAATTTTTTTAAGGGACGGTTGCTACGTGTTAAAATGTTTAATTGGCATATTATAAATGTGTACATGCCAGCTAATAGAAATAAGAAACTAATTTTAAAGAAAACTTATACACCTACCTACAACAATATTCGATGGAAAATCTAATCATAGGGGGAGATTTCAACTGGGTAACTATAAATTAAACCAGTCTAGCATGATTGATAAATTTTACGGAAATTTTTATGATCCATTAATATATATTAATACTGCAATAACCAACCAAAAGCTATCAGACCATTTCATGCTCACTATTGACCTAAAAATGAAAAAAATAGAAAAATGTGGGCCAGGACTATGGAAACTAAATAATAAGATTTTAAATGACAAAGAATATGTCGAAATAATAATTAAAAAAAGAAATTGAAACCGTCAAAAATGAAGAAAATATTAATATAATAATTGATTGGGATGTTTTAAAAAACAAAATAAAAGGAATAAATATTCAGTACTCAAATAGAGGGCGGAAAAACCCCAGAAAAAAAAGACAAACACGAACTCAAATTAGAACTAAGCAAAACAACAAACGACGATGGAGAAAGAAAAAAAAAACGATTGACAGACAAAACTAAAATCGTTGAAGAAGACGAAAATCAGGGGAGAATAATAAGGGCGGGAAAATTTACAGAGATCTACAACGAGGCAAAAAACGTATATAAGCGAGAAGAATTTAGAAAAGGGGGTGATACAATTTTAAACAATATCAAAATAAAAAATGTAACCCATACTGTAAAAGAAGATATCCTAAATAATATTTCCAAATATTATAAAGAACTATACACCACACACCACACAGAACATATACTTCAGCACAATCGACAGCTACTTAAAAAATGTCGACTGTGAGATGACATCAGCAGTACATAGAGACAAATGTGATGATGTCATCTCAGATGAAGAAATCACAAAAAGTATATCAACACTCACAAAAGTCACCAGGGAAAGATGGACTCATCGTGAAATTCTACCAAAAGTTCCACGGTGAACTGACGCCGATCTTAAACGCTTTGTATAATAATATAGTTTTAAGTAAAAATAAAATGACTAAATCTATGAGGGAGGGAGTTATCACAATTATATACAAAGGGAAAGGGAATAGAGACGAGATTAAAAACTGGAGGCCTATATCACTTTTAAACACGGACTATAAGATTTTAAGTAGGATTTTAACAAATACAGTAAAGGGTAAGATAAACAAGATAATTAATGTAAATCAAACTTGTGGGGGAGGGATATACAAAACAATATTTTAAACATTAAAACTATAATTAACTACATAAATGAAACTGGTATGATGAGTGCTATGGTACTCTTCGACCAGGAGAAAGCTTTCGACTGATTTGAACAAAACTGTATAAAGAATGTTTTTAAAAAATTTGGTTTCGGACCCAATTTCCAAAATGGACCAAAATCCTACACACTGGAATAATTAAACGGGAAATGCACGAAAGAATTTGAAATACAACGATCAGTGATACAAGGATGTCCACTATCAATGCTAGAATACGTAATGACAATATAAATCCTACGTCACACGATAAGAAACAACCCAGATATGCAAGCAGGGGCGTATTAACCATTAAGCAGACTAAGCACGTGCATAGGACACCAGGGCCAAAGGGGTACCACAAAGTTGAGAAAAGGGTGAAAAGAAAGAAAGAAAAAAGAATGAAGATTTGTAAAAAAAAACTGATACAACTAGTGCAAATTGATCATGATGTTCTGTTTCTTGATCATGGTACACCCTAGGGTTATCTTCTCAGGTGTACGTGGAAAAGAGGGGGGCACCAAGATTTGTCAGTGCTTAGGGCACCAGTGAGCCTTAATCCGCCCCTGATTATACAAGGCATACAAATACCAAACCTAAAAAAGAATTAAAAAATGCTCTAACATGCATATGATTGCAACATCTTTATAAGAGAGGGGAAATGCTATAAGCGTCGGGTTCCAAAATAAACCACAACAAGCACGAAATCTTAAAAATAGTTAACTGGAGGGGCAACCACCCTGGATTATCGCCCCCCCCCCCCCACACACACACACACTTACTGAGAGACACTGTAAAGGCTCTAGGGGTTTACTTTGGTAATAAAAAAAGAAGCTGTAGAAAATTATGAACATATTATCAATAAAATAAGAGAAAATGTGAAAATCTGGCCATGGCGCCATTACCTATCATGGAGCGGGCCCAAGTGGCCAAGACTTATTTATACTCAAATATTAACTACATAATTAAATCCATAGATATGGATAATACAATTTTAAACAAAACAGACAACGAAATAATAGATTATATATGGAATCATAAAATGCATCATGTAAAAAAAGAGACATTATATAGGGCCAAAAGTAGAGGGGGCTTGGGGTTGCCGAGCCCTCTACTACTATAATTAACTAACATAATCAATAGATTAAAAAAAAAGTGCACTCAGACCCGGCTACAGCGTGAGAAGCACCGTACATCTACTGGTTCGGCTTCACCTTGAGAAACCGACCAGAGATATACAAAAATAACAAATTAATATAAAAAAATCGAAGTGCCACGCAAACATATGAGAACTAATTTTAAAATATAGAGACAAAACAGATTTATGCAAAATTTAATAAGTAAAAGTCACGCTTGGATTAGGGAGGAGGTAACCAAAAATATAAAATGTAGAGTAGAGCAGGACAACTGAGGGGGTAAATTGGACAAAAAATTGGAAAAATTGGGGAAAATAAGATCTGTCAAAACACAAAGTATAATTTTTAAATACCTGCACAACACCTGGCTAACAGGCGAAGAAACAATCAAACATCGTATGCTGAGGATAATGCCGAAATGCCCTTTATGTAAAACAGCGAACTTCACCAAACTACATACGATTGTCCAATGTGATAAAACTAAACATAATAGGATAAAGTTAATAATGAAAATTTGCAAAAAATATAAGTATAACAAAAATAACATTTTATTCATAGATTTAGACTACGAAAACAAAATCGTTCTAAAATGTATAGACTATATAGTAACTACGATGATATCCTGTGGACAGGTGATAAAGATTTTTAAATAAGATACGTGGTAAAAATAAGAATATTAACCACAACAAGAACTCAATACGTCTTACGACGAATGGATACTTACCGTCAGGTTGATATAACGCAATTGATGTTGGAATTGGGAGAGAGAGGGGGAGGGAGGAATAGGTATTACAGACCGAAGGGTCGCGTAGCGCAATTGCGAGCTGATGCCATACCCATACCCCCTCCTCGCACCCCACAACAGCCAAATTTCAAAGAAAATTTCAAATTCTATTTCAAATATTTCAAAGAAACCCATATAACTTTTTTTTTTAAAAGAGAAAAGGGAAGAAAGGAAGAAAGAAAACAATAAAAGAATTGTGTAATTTAATTTTTTTTCTTCTTTCTCTGAAAGAAAATTCTAAAGACATATATAGGAAGGGATACAGGGAAAATATAAGGGGGAAGTAAATGGCGATGACATCATGGGGCTAAGTCACAGGGCTCAGTGAAGTGCATAGGCCCATCATGAGTCTTTGAAAACACCCAATGTAGAACATAAACAGACAAAATAAAGACACAAATACATACTGTATAACACTTAGTTTAAAACCCTACTAACTTCTCCCGCACTGCATGGTTGACCACTATAGAATAATGTGGTCTCATAAATACGTTTGGATCTTTCAATAAAGCATAATCAGATAAACTAAATAAAGGAGGCCTAACGCGACCCAGGAAAAACACATAGAGAATAAAGAAGCGTGAACCTTGGATCGAGCGTAACCTACCTATCAACATCTTTAAAGACTATTATGAGGAACGACACATATTATCACTCGAATAATAAAATAGGAAATTATTTTTTTTAAACAAAATCTAAATAGTACACCATTCCATCGTCAAAATTAGAAAACCATAAAACAAATTAAAAGATACAATATAACATCATAAAGGAAGAAATACAACTGGGAAAGATATTTGATCTATACTTGCTGTCTCAAACATAAAGAAAATATAGCATACACACAATATAACACCATTACATATAGCAAACACTGAGACCTAGGCGACATATAGCAAAGGTTACAAAACATTTCAAGGGAATGAACTTCGAGCAAGGTGAGGGAAACCAGACTCGGACGAACAACCCTTTAGATAACACTATGGAAACATAAATACCCCATCAAAAATTCTAAAAACTAAATTTTTTATATAAAATTTTGTTTTAATAAAACGTAGAACACATCTGAGGGGGAAATACACAAATATAAAATACTTTTTATTTTTTTTTGGAAATGGGGGCATCTGTCCGTTGCCCCCCCCCCAAAAAAAAAGTGTGTGTGTGTGTGTGTGTGTGTGTGTTTGTGTGTGTGTGTGTTATTATACCCATTGCATTACTTGCAAAATATATATGGTGCTGACATTTTCGGCAAGAGGGAGACCTACCGATATTCTGCATATAATTATTTTAATGTTTTTCAGAGCGAGAATATTGGGGCCTGATCTGTTCAATATATTTCTCAACTGATACAGCAGGTATAATCAGAGGCGTAGCTGGGGGGGGGGGAAGGGGAGTACATATGTCCCCGGGCGCCAAGTTACAGGGGCGCCAAAATGAGGCTTACAACGTTACATTATAATAAGTAAACAAGGGTAATATTCAAAAATGTGAATTCTTACTTGTTACTATTGTTGGGCATACTGGATATTGCCTGATCCAGAGCCTCATAAAACTTGTCTGGAGCAGAGGGCTGAAGCTGTTGACCGGGCCTAAGGATGTTGACAGTCGGAGGGCAAGGATTCTCTCAGTACCTGATGATGAAGGAACAATGAAGGCGATTAGCGTGTTCTTGATGGCAAAGCCTACACCATGCTGCCTATGTTCATCCAAGGGCTTTCTTTGCCAAAAGAACGTGTAATTGGCTTCCCTGATGGTGCCGCTGTCAAAAGTCGGGTCTCCTGGAGGCAGGCAATGTCCATAGTCAGTCGGGACAGTTTTCTGTCAATGACAGCAGTCTTCCGTGCATCGTCGATCTGCTGTAGGTCAGTGGTCAATCCAGGACACATGGTCCTGATGTTCCAGGTTGCAAAACGAAGAGTTGGAGTCTTTTTATTTCTTAGTCTTTCCTGGTGCAGAGTTTTGTGGCCCACTTGTCGAGATGGTTCTCTAAGCTCCACGCACCCAGTGAAGCAGGCAGGCCATGGCGGGCAGAACCTTACTGACTGGGGGCTGCCCAGCTTGAGGCGGGCGGTAGCTGTTCAGTGAGACATGATGATCTCTCCCACCGTCAGAAGTAACCCCTGGCGCCAAGCTCTACACCAATCGAGCTTTGACTTAGAAATAGTAAACTGCTACTTCTCGTGTTGTGCCGACGCCGTAAGACGACGCTGGAGTGTCCTCTCCAGTGGAGCTATGAAGCCTGGGAAGGGTGGTATGGAGAATCAGCTGTTGCCCATGCAGCAGATCCCCCCTCTCCACGCAGCTGGTGTGCCCAAGGGAACGACGAATGCCGATACAGCTTGGCACCAACGGCGTCGCAGGAGTTGCCGGAATGACGTTGAAGTCAATGTCATACCGCCTTAGGGACTCCATCTCCGGATTTTCTGTCGGGGTTTACTCCCTTAGCCTTTCCCATGAGTGGGTATAGCCACAAGACAGCAGAGGTTTGGAATCGGAGTTTTCGTTCTCCTAGATGAGCTACCATCCAAGGTTTACGAGTCCCATCTACCCGAAGCAACTGGTTTTAAGGCGCCAGTGGGCCGCCTTCACCCCTTCTCCTGTTAGTAGAAAACATGGTCTGCCGGGCTTCAAATCTAAGCCACTCGCGAAGGCCAGGGGCTTTATTTTAGTTGACAGAGGCAGTAAGAGACGCAGGCCGTATGGGGCATTTTGGAGGATTGGGGCGCTTGTCTCCCACTCCCACCCCGGGCAATGTCAACCTTAGACCATTTGTAGGAGTATTCATGCAATATCCTTTGCCCTGAGAGCGAAGTAATTTTGCTATAATAAACACATCTAATGCATGCAATTAGATATCAGGTTTATATGTTCCAATGGACAGTCAAATAAAGAGCTTTGTCTTGTTGCCCGTATATCCGTGCCTGTCGGACTGCATCATAATGGCAGCAAATGCATTTTGTTTTTCTTGCCAAGTTCATATGCTATACGTTTGTCACACAAAGCTGCCTAATACGTGATTGATAATGTGTTGTTGTTGTTTTGGGTTTAACGCAATTTCCTGGCACAATATAGCCAATACACTGCACCTACTATCATTGGTTGAGAACGAATCGGGAAAAAAAAACAGACGAGGACCACCGATCAACGATAACCTACTGGCAGCTCTTTCATATAATCACATCGGCCATGGCCGAGACTCGAATATTTCGGACAGAGGTGAGATGGTAGTGATCGGTAAAAACAGGCACTTTAGAACACGTGGTCAACCCGGATTCCTGCATGAGAATAAGTAAGGTAATAAATCACAAAGTCATGCTATCAATATATTTTTTGGCTCTCAATTTCCATTGAGACTGGCTGTCATTGTAACCGCGTGATATCTCATCTGGATAATTATCTAATATGAGTGATTCAATAAACACAATAGTGATGCATGGTAGAAGGTAAGCATAATGAACAGACAACATTGTAAAAATGGGCGAGAAATGTAAATTTTATGTTCACTGTGGGCTGTCACCCCACTTTCTCCGCTCTTTTCACTACGGATTCCATTGCAATTGGTTTTCTATATCTAAGTTTCAACAGTGTTATAAAGAGGAACTCCGATTAGAATCAAATGGAAATAAAAGCAAACTAGAACCTTTCACTGCCAATTTAACCAGAATAATAAAAACAAGTGTGCAACCTTCCTTATAACTTATTATACATGTTTGATTTTACCACTATTATGATGAAATGCAAGTTTAGTCCGATGTAGAAACGTGTGAAACATGTCAACATGAATAACAAAATACAAAACATGGACCAAAAACTCAATACCCATTTTAAATTATGCTTAATATTTCTGTATGACACATTGGTATTAAAACAATTTTTTTTTCTTAAACTTTTTTTTGTTGCGCTTTCTATATCTTATCATGCCCATAACAGCAGGATAATTGCCATTTGATAATTTCATCAGACGTATGAAGAAACGGTCTCATTATTTTTGATCGAGAAAACACAGGAATTTTCATTTGTCCTGAACGTTTAGACACTAAACGAAGGAAAACAACTTCATTGTGAAAATGTGTTTCTTACGTCTGCTGTTTTAATAAAATCACAAACTTGTATGCACCTGAATGTCTCTTAATGAGTATGCAGTACAGCCCATCTATATACTGCCTAGTCTATCTATACACAAAAATCAACCAAACACGAATGTATATATGCATAGTGATGTCGCAATATTAGACTCTCTGTATATCCACATATGTAAGTGCCTATCTCTCTCTTTTTCTCTCTCTCTCTTTCTCTCTCTCTCTCTCTCTCTCTCTCTCTCTCTCTCTCTTCTCTCTCTCTCTCTCTCTCTCTCTCTCTCTCTCTCTCTCTCTCTCTCTCTCTCTCTTTAAATGCATAGGTTAATACATTTGTATGGGTAAATAGGAACGAGTTATTTGGATGGAAATACTGCACGACATTGGTGACAAAACGAGTCTATATTTTCGCATAAAAATGACGTCACCTATTTATTATATGCTCATTTGTTTATTCTTCCTAAAGCTTAATTATCTGAAAAAGAATACGCTACACGAAACAAATTAACTGAATGTGTGCCGTATTCCAAACGAAATACACACGCGTAGATTCATCATTACACAACAACAACATTATTAATGCGCACTTAAATCCACCCATATAAATTTGAACTAATCGCGCGCTAGACATAACTTTCGAAAGAAAAGGCGTTTTGATCTACTTAAAATTGAAATTTGGAGCCATGTTGTGAATGAATGTGCATTGCAACAACGTTTCCATTTGAAATGGAGTAAATATATTTTGTCATTTTTGTCACTTCTACGAAATTTCGTGATTATGGACTGGATTTATGTGCCAATTCTACCTGAGGTACATAACATTTAAGCAGCGACGGAACAGCTTTTTGTCATCTGTAAATGTGCTCCTATTCTGCCACTGAATCTTTGAATCCAGAATGTGGGAAAATATGAAATCATTCAATCTCAATGATCAAAAAGGCGCTATGGAATATAATGTTTATTTCATTTTGAGTGCAGTAAGGAGCATGTAATTGCATTTGGAATATAGTCGAAATAACAGTACAATTTCGAAATGCGTAATTAAGCTTAGGAACCCATGACATGGTTCATGTAATTCGGATTTGCAGTACTAAGAAAGTATATTTTGAGGAAATTCAGTATGTACAACTGTAAAACTCTATAGTTTTTGCCATTCTTATTAACAGCTAAAGGAGACATATTATGCCTTGTAACTTGTGTGTTATTTGTAGGTACCCACCAATTATATGAAATATGGTGTCTCTCGCCAAAATCCGAAACATTGTATGAAAAGGTTAACGCGAAGTGTAGCAAAGTAGCTGGTATGTGGCCATCCAGAAAACATCTGCTTCATTTCATTCAGAAACAAATTTAATCAACCAAAACGTAAACGAGTGTACAGTATTTGTTTACAAAGTAGTTCCTAATACACTATTGGGCACACGTGTCGTGCGCGTGAGTGCAATATGAAGGTGTGCAATATCGTAAAATACTGAACGATTCTGACGATGTAATGTTAACGGAGAAAAAATCAGCAGATAATAAATGTGTATATCCCTTCCATATCACACAGATTGTAGAAGTCGCAGTGTATAGAACTGAAATTATGTTTGAAACATCTTAGAGGAGGACATTATATAATTTGAAACTTATTTAGATGTATTTATGAGAAGAATTAGTTTGAGTGTGTCATAATATCAAGGATAACATGTAGATTTAGGGATATATGAAACAGCGAATGGTGCATTGGGTAGAAGTGATGAAGGTGAATAGTGAATTGGAAAACATGTAACATTGTTTAACCATATTAGAAAACTCAAACAGTAATTCAGTTAACACGTTATATGCAATCACCATATTGCAAGGTTAGTACAATTCAGCAGCAGGATAAAGCAGCACCCTACATTCGGAGTAAGATACCTGATTGCAAAAGATCAGAACATCTTATGCGCCCCTTAATATTTTAATAGAGATACGCTTGGCAGAATCAGCAATAACTGATATTGAACTTATCGAAATGAGTAATTATCCAAAATAAAATGAGATAGAGGTTTGGTGACCCAACTAATGCATTGCTTTCAGTGAAAAACCGTGACCATGATGTCTTTGAAATAAAACCATTTGGAATTGCTACTGACTTTACTATATTGTTCATTTTCAAACCTACAGCAGTCCTGAATGACGCGCCATTTCTTTACAACTAAGTGCATTTAGGAAAAGATAAGGATTTCTCATCAGTCTTATAAGAAATTTGTTTATCCATTGAACATTAGAAGGGAAGCAAAAGCAACAATTTATTAAAAGTTCAACAAACAATTTATAATATATAGTGAACATTTAAGATATACTTACATTAGTATGAATTAAATCCCAACTAATACTAAATGGTCTATCACAAATGTAAAATGCAGAATGTTCCGTAATCAACTTCAATTATCTTGAATGTCATGCTATTCTGAGAGTCTTGACATTCCTAACGTAGCAAAAGTATTGAATGTCCTGATGAACCACAATATTACAATCCAAGCTCTTATTGAATTATTTATCAACATTCCCGATCTAGTTTGGTTAGTCCAAACCTTCAATGAGTAACTTGCATTTGCACTGAATAATTTAAACAAATAGTTTATAATTTTAAATGAACACAGTAGTAAATTCTGATTCATAAACATTGATATGAATAGGCATTAACAAATTGCTTTAACGTAACCTACATTTATATATTTATACCGATGCTTTGCAACAATAGATTGTTCTGGATAACAAAACGTCTGATAGAAAAGTCCACTAAGTCTTGAACTCGAATTGGAATAAGCTTCTTGTTTACTAGTTATAATTATGGCAAACCTTAATCACAATCGGGGCCAAAATCAGGAACGCTATTTAAATTAAATATACATAAGATCATGATAAGACATATCCCCAGTTTCATATGACCATATGTTCAGCAGGAAAAGCGATCAACATAGTTTACCACTGCATCGGCCATGCTGGATGTCCAAGCGGCACCATGGTCATCAGGGATCAATTAGCTCATAAGATATATGTGTTTGCAAAATTTCGTCGTAGTACTTTAGGAAAGGTATCCATGGAAAACCTGAGATATGGGATAGACTACCGAGGCAATGCATACATTTTGAATCCGTCGGATAGGTTTTCTTCGTAATATCTAAAATTGACAATGCAACAAAAAAAAATAAGTGGAGACATTGCATTTCGTTATTAGCATGGACCTAGAGATGTTACTACAGTGTACACGACACAGCATTTATTATTTTCGATGTACAGATGAGTGGAAGTTTCACCATGAATTTATCATACCTTTAAAGGTAAATAGCCCATTGTGACTTGACAAAGTGTCATTATATGTTGCGTCTAAAGAGAGAAAAAGTAAAATGTGTACCTAATAGATTAAATCACGGATATTGATACTCACTCGTTCTTTTCTCGCTCTTTCTTCCAGAAAGTATAAAATAAATGTGATATTATACATGATGAGGGTAAACATGTTTGTAAATGCATTACTTGAACAGATAAATAAGCAAGAAAAAAGAAGAAAAAACACTGTCGAGATTTTCAATTATTTTAGAATTTGAATTTGAACTTTTCTTTCTTTATTGTATCATGGTGAGATAAACGAACAACGCGCTGCATAGATTGCTGCCATGCATTGCATCTAGTTGTTTAGGTAAAATGTGGTTATTAAAATATAACCACAAACGTAAAAACGCATGATAGTCACGCTAAGAGCATGTGGTAAATTGTTTAAACAATAGATTGCATACTAGATGGTATAGTGTTACAGTATATGTACATTGATAAACCAAATATAAATGTACACACATATGGCTGCAAGTTAGTTATGGCACTTAAATTCCTTTCATGTATTGCAAACAAAATATAATACCATAAACATCCGAGATTAATTTGAAATACGTATCCACAGAATCAGTTTGTCATAAATTTAAACGTTTTTGTCTTTTATTTAGCCGAAAGGGATACGGAATAATGAGATACAAGGTTAATACGTAACTTCAAATTCCGTTGGAACAATGTGAATAAGTATACGTGCAGACATAAATAGGCAAGCCTTTTCAATAATTATAATCGTCGCATGAAACTTTCTGGTTACTAAGGCAAATACAATGGCGAATCTTCAAATGTGCACTATTTGGTTGGACAGAGGTATCGAATAATGTTAATAGTCCCAAGGTCGTGTTTTAGTCCACAATGTTAATGAGTACCTTGTATTTCCATTTAATAATTTAAATAGATAATAGTTTTTTAAAAAAAATTCTTAACACAATAGTACACTCTGCTCCCTAAGACTGATATGAATCAATATTTAAAATCGTTTTAATTTAACACCCATTTAAAATGTGTGTAACCACACTATGTAGCAATATATTGCTCTCGACAAGCAAACTGAATGGTGTAAAATTCCGCTAACTATTGAACTAAAATTGGAATAAACATCTTGTTTACTAGTCCCAATCATGACAAAAATACATTCACAATTTTTAATCACCATCAAGACAAAGGTCAGGTACGCAATATAAATAAAATATACTCAACAACATAAATAAGAAAAATATCAAAGTTCGTACGACCATATGATCAGCCGGAATAGCGATCACAAGCTTTTGCCACTGCGACGGCAGTATTGGATGTCATAGAGGTACCATGTTCATCAAGTATCAATTATCTCAAAGGACAAGTGTGTTTGCAAAATTTCAGGACAATCACGTAAGTTGTTTAGGAAAGTATCCATGAAAAACCATGAGCAAACGGATAGATCAGCAGATATATGTAATACATTTAAGAAGCTCAAACAGATTGATTTCCCGCAATGTGTCAATAAGCACACTTTCAGCTATGACAAGTTCTGCCATAAAAATACGAGAGGGGTAGAGTATGAATACTGGACGATGTCTTGCGGAGTGCACTACATAAGTTGTACCGTATCTGCTATCAAATATATATATCATCGACAGTTTACATTTATAGATACCTCAATTGTCACCATATTAATTGTGATTGATGTGTATTAAAGCTGTATGTTTCAGATCTGAACATGAATATATCTACAACCATGCTTATTGTTGAGGACGTCTCATGATTTTGAGTCCCACCATATCATTCAGTAAATGTTTTTGAACAATGCGTTTCACATTTCAATTGGCTTATGACTGCTTTCCTGTATGTGTTCTGGAGAAATATGAAAAAAATTAGTTATCAATAATTACTCTTTCTTTTGTCTCCCTATTCTTCCTGAAAGAATATGATGAATGTGACATTAGCAACAGTACTTAAATGTCACTTATATGCTCCCAAAACAGAGAACAGACATGCATGCACATATTCGTAAATGTAAATATAATGCAAATCATTGCTTGAACAGAGGAGTTGTGTCTCGAATTTAAGTATACAAATTCCAACTTTCTGTCATTTCTTTATTTTGACGAAATGGCAGTGAACCAAAACACAGTCTTCCGCCATAAAATACTTTTAAATGTTTAGCTAAGAATGCACATTTTGCAACATAGTTCCAGCTATATACAAACAGATTTTCGGTGACTAGCATCACCTGTTATAGTTGATACAGTGCGTTGTTGTTGATTACATGGTCACAAGAAAGGAAACAAGCCTGACATCAAATACTAGAGTTTGTGTTTTGTTTTACTTTTTCACCTAGTGCCTTCAAACGGTACATACATTACAATAATGACATGTGAGCCTAAATAAGAACACAGGTGCATTGCAGGGTACATATACTCATAACGTAATGGTTCGTAGTAGAATATGTTATATTTTCCGAATATTTATTTTAGTAATGACATGATAACTTTATGCACAAATTTAGGATGTGTACGTATTTACCAAAACATGTATATTAATACTTATTTTAATTGTTCGCTCTCTATTCCTAAAAGGATATGATCACTCTGATATTTGACACGGTGAAATAAATTTAGCATCTTGGCGCTCAAAACAATAGTAGACACACAGGCTCATATTCGCAAATGGGATTACTCTGAACGTCATGACTTGAAAAAGAGTATTCAAGAATAATGGTGACTTTAAATAATCTATAATAGAGTAGTTTTGTATTTAAATCTCTGAATTTCAGATTTTCTGTCTTGTCTTTAGACTGAAGAGATACAAATTAAGGAGATGCAAAGTTTTCCGCAATAGAATACTCCAAATTGTTTATGAAAAAGTACGGTCTGCTGCTGATTATTACTAGAAAAAATATAGCAGACATCTCAGTATCAAGTATATATTTGTTACAGTTTGTCCTTTGTTCTATCACTCTTTTCTCCTTCAAACGGTTAGAGCGTCCACCTCGGATGCGGGAGGATTTTATCCCCGGCCGAGTCATACCAAAGAGTTATAAAAAATGGTATTAACAGGTGCCTCGCTTATCGCTCAGCATTAAGAGGTTAGTGTTAGGACTGGGTGGCCTGGTGTCAGGATAATGTGACAGGGTGGGACATCATGCTACATGTCTGTGGCATGATGCCCCAGTGCTAGACATCACTATAAACTGCCACACTGCTGATATAGTACCGATATGACTGAAACCATTTTAATGCTAAGTTTAAAAAATCCAAATCCAAAGTCTGACATGGTAATCACTGCATCCCACTCATTGTAGGTCAGATATGATAACTACTACAACCCACTCATTGTAAATCAGACATGTTAAACACTGTAATGTACTGAAAGTCAGACATGCTAACCACTGAATCCTACTGATTGTAAATCAGACAGATTAACCAAAGCGGCATACTGATTTAATGCATTCTTACTGACCATGCTTTTAAGTAAGATATGCTAACCAGTGCATGTAAGTAAGACATGCTAACTACTGATCTTAACTATGGTAACAAATCCTAACCAGTGCTGGTAAGACATCACAATCAGTACTTGCAAGTAAGACATGCTAACCAGTGTTTGCAAGAAAGACATTATATTCAGTCTTTTTCAGAGTAGGACAAGATAATCAGTGCTTTTAAGTAAGACATGCTAACCAGTGTTTGTAGGAAGGACATGCTAACCAGTGCTTGTAAGTATGACACGCTAACCAGTGTTTGAAAGTTAGACGTGCTAACCAGTGACTGTTAAAGACATCCTTAACAGTGCTTGTGAGAAATACGTGCTAACAAGTATTTGTAAGTACGACATGCTAACCTGTGTTTCTAAGTATAAATGACAACCAGTGTTTGTTAAAGCAAGACATTATATCCAGTGTTTGAAAGTAAGACATGATAACTACTTATTTTAAGTATGGTAAGACATCCTGTGCAATACTGGTAAGACATGCTAACCAGTGTTTGTAAGAAAGACATGTTAACCAGTGTTTGTAAGAAAGACATGTTAACCAGTGTTTGTAAGAGAGGTTAACCAGTGTTTGTGAAAGTACGACATGCTGATCAGTGCTTGTAAGTAAGAAATGCTACCCAGTGTTTGTAAGTAAGACATACTAACCAGAATTTCTTAAAGACATTCTTACCAGTGCTTTTAAGTTAGAATGATTTAAAGTATGGTAAGACATCCTAACCAGTGCTAGTAAGACATGATAACGAGTGTATGTAAGTAATGCATGCTAATCAGTGCTTGTAAATAAGACATGTTAACAACTGTTTGTAAGTAAGAAATGCTAACCAGTGCTTGTACACAATACATGTTATTTAGTTCTTGTAAGTAAGACATGTTAACCAATGTTTGTATGTAATACATGCTTACAAGAGTTTGTAAGTAAGGCATGTTAATCAGGGCTTGTAGAAAAGACATGCTAACCAGTGGTTTAAGTAAGACATGTACAAATCTGATTTTAAGTATGGTAAGATATTCTAACCAGTAATGATCAGACAAACTAACCAGTAATTGTAAGTAAGTCATGCTAACTAGTGTTTGTAAGTAAGACATCCTAACCAGTGTTTGTAAGTGTAAGACATGCTAATCAGTGTATGTAAGTAACACATGCGAAGCAGTGTTTATAAGTAACACATGCTAACCAGTGCTTGTAAGACACGCTAACCAGTGTTTGTAAGTAAGAAATGCTAACTAATGCTTTAAAAAGTCGGGCTAATCAATGCTTCTATGTAAAACCTGCTAACCAGTTCTTGTAAGTAAGACATGCTAACTAGTGTTTGTTAAAGTAATACATCCGAACCAGTTGTTTTAAGTAAAACATAGTAACAACTGATTTTAGATATGGTAAGACATCCTAACCGCTGCCGGTAAGATGTGCTAACCAATATTTGTAAGTAAGACACGCTAACCAGTGATTGTAAGTGAAACATACTAATCAGTGCTTATAAGTAAGATACGATAACCTGTGTTTGTACGTAAGACATTCTAGCCAGTGTTTTAAAGTAAAACATGCTAAACATTATTTGTAAGTAAGATATGCTAACCAGTGCTTGTAAGACATGCTAATCAGTGTTTGTAAGACAGACATGCCAACACGTGTTTGTAAAAAAGACATGCCAACCAGTGCTTGTAAGTAAGACATGCTAATCAGTGTTTATACGTTAGAGATGCTAACCAGTGTTTGTTAAAGTGAGACATGTCAGTTCAGTCAGTGCTTGTAAGTAAGACATGCTAACCAGTGCTTGTAAGTAGGACATGATAATCAATGATTGTATGTTAGAGATGCTAACACGCGTTTGTAAGTAGTAAGATATGCTAACCAGTTCTTGTAAGTAAGACATGATATTAGTGCTTGTAAGTAAGACATGCTTATCTGTGTTTATAAGTTACATATGCTAACCAGTGTTTGTAAGTAAAACATGCCAACCAGTGTTTGTAAGACATTAAAATCAGTGCTTCTAAGTAAGACATGCTAACATGTGCTTGTAAGTAGGACATGCTAACCACTGTTTGTAAGTAAGACATGATAATCAGTGCTTGTAAGTATGACATGCTAACAACTGTTTCTAAGTAAGACGTTCTAATCAATGTTTGTAGGTAAGACATGTTAACCAGTGTCTTAAGTAGGACATTCCAACCAGAGCTTGTAATATATGCCAACCAGAGCTTGTAAGTAAGACATGCTAACCGGTGCTTGTAAGTCAGACCTGCTAATCAGTGTTTGTAAGTAATACATGCTAACCATCGTTTGTAAGTCAGACGTGATAATCAATCCTTTTAAGCAAAACATGCTAACCATCGTTTATAAGTAACACGTGCTAATCAGTGTTTGTACGACATTTTAGCCAGTGTGTATAAATAAGACATGCTAATCAGTCCTTTTAAGTTGGACATGCCAAACAGTCTTTGTAAGTAAGACATCCTAATCAGTGCTTGTACGATATGCTAAACAGTGTTTTCCAAAACTAATATATGCTAATATGTGCTTGTAAGCAAAACATGTTAACCAGTGCTTGTAAGTAAGACATGCTTACCAGTGTTTGTAAGATATGCTAACCAGAGTTTGTATGGAAGATATGCTAATCTGTGTTTGTAAGTTAGAAATGCTAACCAGTGTTTGTAAGTAAGACATGCCAACCAGTGATTGGAAAACATGCTAACCAGCATATGTAAGACACGATATTCAGTGCTTGTAAGTAAGACACGCCAACGAGTTCTTGTAAGTATAACATGCTAATCAGTGTTTGTAAGAAAGACATGAAAACCAATATTTGTAAGAAAGACGTGTCAACCAGTACTTGTAAGTAAGATCGGTTTTGTTTAAGTGAGACATGCCAATCAGTGCTTGTAAGACATGCTAACCAGTGTTTGTAAGTAAGACATGCCAGCCAGTGTTTGTAAGACATTCTAATTAGTGCTTGTAAGTATGACATGCTAACAAGTGTTTGTAAGTAAGACGTTATAATATATGTTTGTAGTTAAGACATGTTGACCAGTGTTTGTAAGCAAGTCGTTCCAACCAGTGCTTGTAAGTGTGCCAACCAGAGCTTGCTAGTAAGACATGCTAACCAGTGTTTGTAAGTAAGACATGATAATCGGTCCTTTTAAGTAAAACATGCTAACCATCGTTTGTAAGTAAGACGTACTAATCAGTGTTTGTAAGACATGTCAACCAGTGTTGTAAAAAAGACATGCTAACCAGTGCTTGTATATAAGACATGATAACCAGTCTTTGTAAGTAAGGCAGGCTAATCAGTGTTTTTCAAACATGTTAACCAGTGTTTTCCAAAAATAAGACATGCTAATATGTGATTTTATGTAAAACATGTTAACCAGTGCTGGTAAGACATGCTTGCCAGTGGTTGTATGATATGCTAAACAGTGCTTGTATGGAAGACATGCTAATATGTGTTTGTTAGTTAGAAATGCTAACCAGTGTTTGTAAGTAAGACATGCCAACCAGTGGTTGTAAGACATGCTAGACAGCATTTGTAAGACATGCTAACCAGTGTTTGTAAGTAAGACATGCCAGCTAGTGTTTGTAAGACATTATATTCAGTGCTTGTAAATAAGATATGCTAACCAGTCTTTGTAAGTAAGACATGCAAACCAATGTTTGTAAGTAAGACATGATAATCAGTGCTTTTAAGTATGACATGCTAACAAATGTTTGTAAGTAAGACGTTCTAATCAATGTTGAAATGTTGACCAGTGTTTATGTGTAAGACATACTAACCAGGGCTTGTAAGTAAGACCTGCTAATCAGTGTTTGTAAGTAAGACATGCCAACACGTGCTTGTAAGTAAAACATGCTAATCAGTACTTGTAAGTAAGACATGCTAACCAATACTTGTACATAGGACATGCTACCCAGTGCTTATATGTAGGGCATTCTAACCAGTGTTACTGAATTCAATCAACTGTATGCTTGCAACCACACCTTTACAGATCTCAACTTCACATAACCAAGTTAAGTATAACAACAGATAAGGCTGCTGTATCTGCCTTTATTATCTACTCGTGTGTCCCTAGAAGGTAGATCACGCATTTGATTTAGATATTCAGCATGTACTGTCATATCACACACCCAGAATGGAACAAATTGCTTGTAATCCGTGACATATAGGTGTCATTATCCTTATAGGCACTGAACCAAGCTTTTATAATATCAAATTAATTTTGGAATTCCAGCAAAACTGTAAATCTCAAATTATTGGGATAGTCTTAAAGAGGAGGTATATAATAAAGGCAAAACTACATTCATGTTTTGTATAGCCAATCGCGTGCTGAAAAATGGCGTTAAGCCCTACTACAACAACAACAACAACAACAACATTCATGTTTTGTTGCAAGTTAGGGGAAGCAACTCATTTGATATAGTATATGTTTTGTTGTAATGTAGTGGAGATAATTAATTTTGATATAAAATATGTTTGTTGCAAGTGAGAGAATGATTTAATTTGAAAAGGTATGCATTGCCTCAAGGGATGGGAAATACCTCATTTCATATTGTCTATGCTACAATACAAATAAGGGGAAATTACTCTTTTGATATAGTATATGTTTTGTTGCCAGTGACAGGATGATGTACAAATTCAGCATTTATTTTTATTTAACATATTCTCTGTGTGGTGAATAGAACAAAACTCATTAGTTTTATACAACAACATCAATATCATACAATTTGGTGAGTATTTTGCATATAGTGTAATTATCATAATATATTCTCCCCTGGGGCGTGTGTGTGCAATTTCTAAGCAGGGGTGTTGAATACAGAATATAGCTGTATGACTGAAAATGGTTGTAAATTAATTTTTTGGTTTTTCTAACAGTCATTGGGTTACACATGTGATGTTTTATTTATGTGGACATGCCATAATTAATATGTATGGATTTAATGCCTTGATAACATAGGACTGTTCTTACTAGAAGGGACTTTATTAGAATAAATAAAGAATTCATGACAGTGTATAACCTCTACGTTTGTGTTATTGACATGATATGTAAAGCAATGCATATCGTGTCCAAGTTTTAAGTCTTATTAGAGCATTTCTGTTTGTTTGTTTGGTTGGTTGTTGTTTGTTTGTTTGTTTGTTTGTTTATATTTTAGGTGAGGGTTTGTAAAGACTCTTATACTTCATTATCATAAACATTTCATTTGCATACAGTGTGTTTTAGTCTTTTCACTTAATCCTTTTACAGTATTCCATTCAGTATCAATCTTGTTTCAGTCCATTTTTTAAATCAGGGCACGTGTTTTTCATATTTCCATTTATCAGACTCTCCATTTATTAATTCATTGTTCATCCATATATTTGTTCATCTGTCTAACAGACGTTTCCAACCGAGTACTTGTCCATATGTGTAATACATTTTCCTCACTCTGTACTTCTAACACACTTTTCCACCTATTCTATACTTGTCCATCTAATACACCTTTTCCCCACCCTGCATGTGGCCATCACATACCTATTTGTCTAACACATTTTTACCACACTCCGTGCCTGCAGACGGTGGCTCATTTGCTTGAGTGTTAGACTTGTAATCCAAAAGTCATGGAGTTGATACCTGCCCTTAGCTTGCCCAGGATGGCTGCCTTGGTGCCTCAATGAGAAAAGGATGTTATAGCAAATAATCAGCTAAAAGTGCTGTTAGTTTCGAAAACAAATTCTGTACTTGTGAATTCGTTACTGGATGACAAATTAGGGACAAAGACTTTGTCTGTCAACATTTAGAAATTCCCATTTAAAAATCGACTTTGCTTAGTTTTGAGATGTGAACTCAGTTAAGAAATTCTATTACGTACCATAATAATTTGCTATACCTGTTAAACATTGAGTTAAATATATATATATATATATATAGATATATATATATATATATATATGTATATATATATATATATATATATATATATATATATATATATATATAGAGAGAGAGAGAGAGAGAGAGAGAGAGAGAGAGAGAGAGAGAGAACGTGTTACCCTTTATGATGAGACTTTTAACATAAATAAAATTTATCTTTTGTATAACATTTAAAGAATTTTAACAAATTTACATATTATTATTCATCCTGTAGGACATCATTTTTGCAAGAATTTTTCTTCCTAATTCTTTTTTATCTTTTTATCCTAACAGTTTTTTAAGTTAACTTATAATTGGTAATATATAGACAGCAGTGTGCTGATATGCTGTTAAACTCTGTTCATACCAGTTCATTTATTATCATACCTGGTGTGAACAATCATAATCTTTCACATGGTTGATAATTATAATTACATATTGGATAGTTTCTTTAATTCATACTATTTATTTCACCTATGATTATCTATTATAATTACATACTGTACATTTGCTAATTTTAATCACATGTAGTAACTATAACTCATTAATGTAATCCATATAGATTGGTGAAAACAAGTTTACAAAAGACAAGGGAGGAAAATGTTGTTGTTTGATTGATATAGTTATTTCTCTTGCTAAAAGTCTATTTATTCTCTGCTAGCACATTCATACCTGGCTAGGTTCAGTCACTGTGTTTCTCATTATATGTTCACATTACTGGCATGAGATGGTGTTATTAGAGATGGTATGCCTGAATACAAGTTACCTTGCCTGAATCAATTCATGCAGACTATTGTTGCTATACAAAAGGGAAGATGACGGCAAACTAATTAACTGATCAGTGCTATGTTATGATTAGTATTATTATTATCATTATTATTATTATTATTATTATCATTATTATTATTTGTGGAAATTATTGACGCCACACGTGAAATTTTAGACTTGATATCCAGCAAGGCAAATGGTGAATACTATGATAAACATGAAAGATAAGATGGACACTAACAGTTTGAATGGGTCAGAGATGTTGGATTGTAAGTATTGTAGCTGTGCGGGTATATATATATATATATATATATATATATATATATATAACATATAATTATACCATAGGTTCTTGATTTGGTCAAGTACTAATTAGGGAATAAATCATTAATCAGGAAGTCAAGCACTAATTAAGGCATTATTATATTATGTCTAATGACAAAACATTTGCTACATTATTAACTATTAGTATAATTTACAACTATATTGATTTCAAGATCTGAAAAGATTTTAAAGGAATATTCTTAGGTTTTATTAGATTCAGTATACAAAAATTGTTTTCATTTTAGGATTGCTTTGAGAATAACGTTTTTATATTCACAGTTGTATTTTATCAGCTTCTCCACTTCTCCATTTATTTTTACAGAGCTAGTATGCCCTTCCATTTTATATTTTATTTTGTACTACATGTATTTATAGTATATCAATATAGGTGACCTTGCAATTAGCCTGCATTCTTCTTAGTATGGCTCCCATAAACAGCGTTATAATGAGGGAGTACTGTATTGAGTATCAAGATTTTTACAAGAGTAGTTAATGAAATTTGACTGTGCAAATTTTACCTTGCTGGTGTCATAGTTGTTCAGTTTGACTATCCTAAATTTGCCTTACATGTACCTAGATTGTACAGTGTGACTGTCCTAAATTTGGATTAGAGGTACATGTACCTAGATTGTACAGTTTGACTGTGGAAAATTTGTCTTACAGGTATCTAGATTGTACAGTTTGTCTGCCCTAAATTTGTCCTACAGGTATCTAGATTGTACATTTTGTCTGTCCTAAATTGCCTTACGGTACCTAGATTGTATTGTACGACTGTCCTAAATTATATTCTCATTTATATTGTCACTTTACAGTAATCTAGGCATAACTCTATTATTAGAGATTTTTTAATTTTAATGTAGAGAAGCCATGAAATATTATTTTTGTCTATCAAAAAGTTCTAAAACAAAAGCATCCTATTGACTGAGATTTCTTAGTAAACTTCTTTCGTTGGCTAGTATGCATATCATAGTCAAGTGAGCAATCAGTCCTACTTGAACCCCGTGTTCGTTTGTTTTTTGTCCTGTTGGTTTAAAGTCCAAATATGTCAGCGTACTTTAACATATTATTTGCCGTGGTTACTTATCGGGGTATGTTAATAATGACCTTCCAATAAAGTGAATAATTGCTATTTAAAGGTATGCAGGATAATACAGTTATGACACCGGTTACTGAAATAATCGATGTTGGATGCATGTGTGACCAGGTATACATTTTACTTTAACCATATATAGGTTATTGGACATAAGACATTATCAGACATATTCGGTATAAATCATGTCACAACTACCTGCCCCTAAACCTGAATACTGATGTGAATCAATGTATACGATATATATATATATATATATATATATATATATATATATATATATATATATATATATATATATATATATATATAACACAAAATAATAATATCATACAGGTTAGGTAATTTTTAATTCGTACTCTACGGAGATTTGAATCGAGGTGGTTTATCTCGGTATAATTTCCACGCAGTTTCTCCTGCCGTGGTCGCTATGATTAACGCCACTACTACATTACCGGCGACAATTCCGAAATCCGCGACGGCCATTGTAACAAATTTGAACCCATAGCTTAAATTATAGCTGGACGACATCTCTTGACAACCACAATACGAGTTTGCTTACCATGATCGAACGTTGTCCCACGCAGATAGTTACCATGCAGTTCCTGATGATGTATGTACAGGTGGTACAAGTGTCTGGGATGAAATTGTTGGTGCCGAGGGCGAGACAGGTACTGCTGGTGACGTTTTGGTTCTTGTTGTGGATGGTGCAATTTCAGTCGATATTTTCATGGGCAGAATTCTTACTATCGTCGAGATGAAACTGACTACCGCTGTTCCCTCTGAGACATATGCCATGATAACCAATTAGGTACTATCCTGATATGAATCAACGGATCGAGTAAACTAATATAAAATGAAGCAAGCGAAAACACAAAGAAACACTAGCTGATGCACTAAATTGATTGTTATAATTTCTCCCATTGTCGAAAATGGTGCAGGTTCTGCTGACGGTATTATTGGTCACAACTATATTAATGTCATGACTCGTGACTGACTCGAGGAATATGATACTGAGATCATTGGTGGTAGTGAGGGACTATAAAATGGAATATTTATCAACTTTGCGATATTAGTCCGCTGTTTTTATAAACCACTCGCGTGGTTGTTGTTGTTGTAGGATTTAACGCCATTTTTTAGCACACGATATGCTATACATGGCGGCCAGTATTAATGGTGGAGGGAGAACCCGGAAAATCCCTGGAACGAACCACCGGCCCTCAAGAAGCTACTGGCAAGCTTTCTCACATACCCACATTGGCCGAATCCGAGACTCGACATTACGCAGACAGAGGTGAGATGGCAGTGATCCGTAACGGAGAGCGCTTTAGACCACTCGGCCACTCCGGGCACCCACTCCCGCGGTAATCTCGTGGTAACTGTTGTTGTGGTTGGTAATAACAACTGAAGATAAGGCAACAATCTAACGAGAACTTTTGAAGTGTGTTATCACAGGAAGAGCAGATATAATCCACGTAATTTTGACACGAATGTTAGTCCGAACAGACGTCGGTCCCGATCAAATGGATGTAAATGATATCTTCGATAGAGTGGCGATAATGATTGACACGATGACCACCAGATTTATACAATAAGCAATACAACTGACTTATTCAACGACATACTTAATTGCGTCATTGTGATACAAAAGCACATTCAAACTATTAGCACATCAGCACATTCAATGTTATTGTATGTCACCACTTTGCAGACTATTGGTACATCAAAACATTAAGGACATTGTTATTGATTCCAAACCATTATATACTTTTGGAATAATGACAAGACATGTGCGATTGCTTGGAATATAAATCACAAGACTGTCAGTTTTCAATTTGCAAATTTGTAGTCTAGAGATATGTATTGTATGTTGTATTTTCCTTGTTTAACTTGTTTATTTTATTTAGTTTGAGACCTAGAGTCGTTACAACAGCAATGACATTATTTTCCAGATGGATGCCAATGTGCCATACTTCAGATCAGATTGACACCATTTATAGTTAGTATGTGTATACTGTACATGGTACGAAAGCTTGTAGTGAAAGCACAATGTGGAATTAAACAAATGCAGACTAAGTAGTTATACTGAACTTGCCAAGATGGCCACTACGCAAACATATTAGAAGCAGCATGGGCATGATCTGCATTTACGACCGAGTAAGCATAAACATAAGTATTTCAGAGCTATCTTCCTGCTGATATAAGCATTGATTCAGAGAAAATATTTATAACAAGATTTTCAGTTTATGCTCAATCTACGCATCGCGCATGTTTTGTTAATATGATAAGAAAGTGCTTCCCGCATTTCTAAAATGTTATTCCGAAACAAATGTATGATTGCATTTCCCTTCTTGTGACTTTGAATTGTGAGATATAACAATGTTAGTCACGGTATATATTTAGAAAAAGAGCAGATAAGTATTAGCTCAAAGCGTATAAAGTGATTTGTGAAACAGTCAATAATGAACCACAACTGGCAGCTGGGCGGATAATGTCAGATTATATTAGGCACATCTTGAAACAAAAGTAATATGCATTAGTCCATGCAAGTGTCCATTTGTACGTGTTTACTGAAAGAAGGATGCTACTTCGTTTTTCTACGAAAGCAATATATTGGAAGCTATATGTACTAGACAAGGGTTTGAAAATAATCCACCTTTTGTAAGTGATACAAGATGTGGTAAATTTGGCGACTAATTATTTTTCATAAATATATTCGTCTTAGAAATAATATAATAACTTCATTTAATGCATGATTTGTACTTTTTATTCTCTTTCTTGTTGAAATAACAGAATAAATCAGATTTTAGACAAGGTGATATAAATTACACTCAGTTGCTCTCAAACGAGGGAGTAGACGTATTTGCATATGGAAATACGGAGTAAGCGACACAGTGCAAGTCATTACACGAGAGAAAGTAAACCCAAAATGTTGTCGCTGGAACTGATTTACTATACGGCTTGTGTCGTACATAAATCTCTGAATTTCAACTTTCTTGTCTTTTCTTTATCCTGAAGAGATATGAATTAACAAGCTGTTCAGTTTTCTGCAACTTAATACTTCTACATCTTTGGGTAAAATGTACAGTGCGTTGCTGGTTACAGGAACAAATAAAGCAACAGACAGCCCATCATGAAATCTGCACTGTCTTTGTGCAATTTGTGTTTGGTTTCTGTTTTAATCATTTTCGCCACCAAAATGTGCATATAATAGTATAAATTTACCCATATCTCAATGTTCATGAGGACTGATGCAAGAAAAAATGTTCCGTGGCCCCTGTTAAGACGTTTTCTGTTAGAAACCCTTTCACAGTGACACATTTCATTCAGAAGTGGCAACATCTATATTTTCAAGTTGGCCATATTCGTGTCCAGATCTGACCTCAGATCGGCCCCATTCTCTTCAACAGAAGTGTCAAAGTATCAATCTCCTGCTGACATGACCATCCATTCAGTAGAAGCGACGATGATAAGATTCATAAATGACCAGCATTTCTATGACTTCGTTATGAGTATTATATTGCTAATTTTCCCGTCTAATAAGCGGTTACTATAATACTAGAATGACTCATTTGTTCGTGTAATATCAGTTTCAGTAAATACTTTAGCTTCGATTAAATGAAGATTCAACCTGACCAATTTTATTTTATTATTTTAGACATTATTTCATAATGTCGAAGTTTTCTCCACTATCCTTCTTTATTTCATACACATTTGATCATGAATGGGCACTATGTTGTTGGATACATCTGTCAAATCTGTGTTTCAGCATCGCACACCTAGAATGTTGTTATTTTAAATCCAGCCTAGAACTACCTTTGACACTTTAAATATTCAATAATAGTCAACTGATAAAATACCGTGAATCTTTCGATGCTATTAATTATAAAACGTTTTTGTGTAATTTCCTTTTTTTCTTTAAATCATTGACGGGCCAGAGGATGCGTTTCTGGTGTGAAAACTATCTGCCGAAAATTGCCGATTTTGCCCCTAGGGCTTAGGATTTTCTCGGAAATTACAGTACCTAACGCCAATAAATTAAACTTGGGGTTGATAATAACATTTTGGACAGAATGCTTTATGATGAGGTTCCAGATAATGTTGGGGTGCAATTGGACACCTAGCATAGCATAGATGGACAATTCACGTACTTTGCCGATGAACTCGTATACATGACTGGAGTTATAAAAGACAGTATCAGCATACAAATAAAAATCTAAAACAATTATACAAAATTGGTTTGCGCGAGATTTCAGTATGAACATAAAAAATGTAAAAATAAAAAATAAAAATTCGTATGCCGCAAGTTTCGAACTCGAGACCTCTTGTTTGGATGAAGAGTCAAACAAAAGAAAGTTCAACATGAAAATAAATAAGATAAACATAAAAATGTCCGTTTGTACGTGTTTACTGAAAAAAGGATGCTACTTCCTTTTCCTACGAAAGCAATAAATTCACGATATAAAAAACTATATGAACTAGACAATTGTTTGACAATAATCCTTCTTTGGTAAGTGATAAAAGATGAGGTAAAGTTGGAGAATAATATATTCGCCTAAGATATCATATAATAACATGATGTAATGCATAATTTGTACATTCTCTTTTACTGAAAGCAGCTATACTTTGACTTTTTTCTTTCTTTCTTCCTGAAATAATCGAATAAATCTGATATTAAGTAAGGTGATAGAAATTCCACTTAATTGCTCTCAAAAGAGGGAGTAGACCCGGATGCACATATTCGCAAATGGGAAAACAGCGTAAGCCACACAGTGCAATTCATTACATGAAAGAAATTAATCAACAATAAGTGTCGTTTGAACTGATTGAATGTGTGTAGTATATTAATTTCTGAATTTCAACATTCCTGTCTTTTCTATATCCTGGAGCTATATAAATTAACAAGCCTGTTAAGTGTTTTGCCATTTAGTACTTCTACATTATTGAGTACAATGTTAGGTGTGCTGCTGGTCCCTTGATCCTTAGGGTGTTGGTGTGACATGAACGAAACCTTGATAAGAACGTTTAATATTTGAGTAACCTCTATGTTATCCATCATATATTTATTTGTATCCATGTTATATATCCAGTAATGAGAATATAGAATATCAAACCAGATAAACATTCTTTGCATCAATGTCGTCAAAGGCTACATTTTACTCGCTGTCTACTAAGTAACTTTGAATAAGGTATTGATTGAATTGTAACGATTTATAAACTCGTATGCACAAGCCATATAAACTTTCTTAGTATCATTCATACACGTGATACCTCATATGATGTCGTGCGTAACTCTGGAAGAATAGTCATCTATTGCATAAAGGAGGAGTGGCTATAACAAGGTTTTCAATATGGCCATATTAGATATCGTGAATACCCCATACTGATATGACCATCTACTCAGATGGAATAGCGATAACATGATTTTCAAGATGGATTCTGTGGTGACCATGATATAAGTCCGACCAGCACAATTTACATTTAGGACCAACTAAACTAGCGATGTGTGTGTGTGTGTGTGTGTAACGTTTTATGGCAATCCTCTGCGTAGTGTACAATGATCAAATATAGTGATGACAGATAGACGGACAAACGATACCATACGAACCCATAATCTCTTCTGGTCTACGACAAATAGACGTCAGTGTATACCACCCTTAGAAATGTCTTACTACTATAAGTTGTGTTACTCTGACAAAGTTATTTTCCTGGGGTATTTATACCAACAGAATGTACAGATAATGAAAGAATACTCATTGGTTAGTAAAATATACAACTGCGAGGAAGATGAAATAAAATTAGACCTAATTTGCATGCTTTGAGATTTAAATGTCTGGGAAAACACAGCATCACAACCTACAAGGTATAATTCTCACTCTCCTGACAATTATGGCAAAATGCCAATCGTTTCTTCAGTAATGGAGAGGAAACTCTAAATAAAGTATGCGCCTTCTATTGGGGTTTTCATATTTATATTAAACATTTACATCTTCCTTTCGCTGCAAAAAACCTAAAGTTGTATTATGAACTTATTGATGTATAGTTGGAATCAAACATAATACCCTTTTATTATATGCGAAGCATTTTGATTATCTGGTGTGATCGGGATGTTATTTGATAACCCATCATAGATAAGAAAAAGGGGCATGATAACTAAACCGAAACTTTGTACTTAGTAGTGTGTGTGTGTGTGTGTGTGTGTGTGTGTGTGTGTGTGTGTGCGTGTGTGTGATTTGGATTTTTGATGTCGCTTTATAAAAAATTCCAGTCATATCGCTACGATGTCTGCAGTGTGGCAGTTTATAGTGATGTCTAGCACTGGCGCATCATGCCGCAGATAATGTAGTATGATGTCCCACCAAGTCTAATTATCCTGACACCAGGCCGACCAGTCCTAACACTAACCTCTTAATCCTTAGCGCCAAGCGAGAAGGCTGTTAGTACCATTTTTATAAGTCATTGGTATGACTCGGCCGGGGATCGAACCCACGGCCTCCCACATCCGAGGCGGATGCTCTTACCTCTAGGCCACTGGAGGGGTCCTATGCGTAGTAGTAAATGATGGCTTACATTCGATGAATACATACTTTAATGAACATATGTGTCTTAATAATCAAATAAAAACCATAATAAATACGTATCTTACTCTTAATGACTGGGAGGAGATGTATTGATACTTACAAATGCTTGTAGCTGCTTTTCTTCTTGAAATAATATAACAAATATGATATTAGAAACGGTGAAACAAACGTCGCTTATTAGGTCTTAAAAAGAGGAAACAAACGCATGCGAAAATACAATTACAACCTATGCCGTTACGTTCGCTGAATATTCCACAAGAGCTGACGTTTAACCTAATCTACTAGTCAACCTTTCCTTGTTGAGACATCAACATTTTAACAACGACGGGACAATGCAATACTTAAGTTACGCATCGCGTATTTTTTTATGAATATGATACGGAAGTGTTGCAGAACACTGAAACAAAAGTAATAATTCCATGTTCCTTTGTTGACAGTGAAATGTAAGATGCAACAGATAATGTTAGTCACATTATACATTTTGGAGAACACAAAATATTCTCTTATTAACATTTATCCATTGCTAGTGATATTATGGCCGATCAGTCAATAACTTAACATGATTAACAAGGAGACAATGTCATATTATAATAGGCACATCTTGCAATAAACGCATAATTCGTCAGTCCATAAATACATGTAACTTCTCTTTCCGACGAAAGCGATACATGCGCGATATTGGAACAATATGAACCATACAAGATTTTGAAAATACTCGTATCTTGTTAACTGATAACAGATATGCGATATAATACAAACTGTTTACCTATTTACTGAAAACACATATAATTGTATTTACTTTTTCTTTCTTCTCTCTTTCGTCCTTAAAGAATAATATAAACCAGTTATTAGACAAGATACAATATTATCTGCGTATTTGTTCTAAAACATGAGAGTAGAAAAACATGAAAATATTTGCAAATGGAAATACAGTTTAGGTCTTTGTGAGCAAGTAATTATTCCTGAAAAAGTATAATAAATCTGATATTAGACAAGGTTCTATAAATGCGACTTATTTGCTCCCAAAAGAGGGAGGAGATACGCATGCACGTATTCACAAATGGAAAACTGTGTAAGTCACATAGCGGAGGTCATTACATAAAATAAGGTAATCCTAAACTAGTTGTTGTTAGTACTGATCTATTGTAAGGCACGTATCATATACAAATATATAAATTGTAACTTTTCTGTCTTATCTTTATCCTGAAGAAATATAAATTAACAAGCTGAAAAGTTTTTAGCCATTTAGTACTTTAAAGTCTTTGGGCGAAACGTACAGAGCGAAGCTGATTACAAAAACAAATAAAACGGCTAACTACTTATCATCAAATCTGCACGTTCTTTCTGCAGTTTATATTTTGTTCTTATTTCACACTTTTCGCCCTCAAACTGTACATATAATACTATCATGTCAAGAATCCCTCAATGAACATTTGAACCAAAGGCAGAAAACCTACCATGGATGCGGTATGGTGGGCTCAAGGAATTGAATAGATAAACGAACTTTTTTCTCAGAATTTTATAACGTTTTCAAGGATGTTGATATGTACTGGATTCAGCAAATTAATCATGCTTAATGCCCCCCCCCAAAAAAAAATAAGTGTTACATTTTGATGAAATACATTTATAATTAGTGGAATCATTAGTCATTGATGTGTGTCTAATATAGCTAATTCACAATGGCTTGATGCAGACGATAACATCAGGTCTTGATCTGACATGACCAGTGTAAGATTATAAGCATATTCCACTAAACCAACACATGAAGCTTCATGATTCGTTGAATTTCTCCCACCGAAATAAAAGCAAAATATATATTAGTAATGAATTCACGATGGATGGCAGCAGTTTATTTAGACTTCATTTAAAGATTGAAGCAAACTCGATGTTTCAATAAATTGATCTTGAAGCAGACAAAGTGCGACAGCAGGTTCACGTGTAGCTGAAAGCACAATAGCAGAATGAAAATCAATAATGCAAACACAATCCACATATCTGATAAGTATATTACTATCATTTGACAGACCTTTGTTTCATATTAAAGTAAATGTATTCAGTACCGAAGACTTCTGGGATACACAAATCGAAGCTGGTGTCATTCTCTAGTTGTATCAAGACCATTAAATTTAAACATAGAGTGTGCTTCAGTCTTTAAACGAAACCATGTACTCTGCCGACGAAATATTATTTAGGACGGGAGTCATAAAAGACACTATCAACACAAAAATATAAAGGTCAAGAATGGGATGAGCGAGATTTAGAGAAAGTTTCAACATCAAAATCAGAAAGTAAAAATAAGAACAATACACAATTGGGATCCCGAGAGTTTCGAACTCGCGACCCTTCGCTTGGCAGACGAGAATTATAAAAGAAAATTTCACCATAAAAAAAATATATTAAAAAGATATAAAAAATGCGATGCGCGAGTAAAAATGAAACTTTCAACATTAAAGTAAAATCAAAAAAAAAGAGAAAATTGGGGTGCCTGGAGCTCGAACAAGCGACATTTTGTTTGGAAAATGCTAGTCATAAAAAAAACATTTAAACATCAGATACAAAAAGTAAATTTAATAAAATGAACAAAAATGTATTTTGATGCGAGAGATGAAAACGAAGTTAAACTATAAAATTATAAAGAAAAGAAAATTCGGATGCCGCGAGTTTAGAACCATTATAATTCTTGTTGGACCGGCGGGAGTCACAAAAGGTTTCCACAAACAAATTTAAAAAGCAAATGAAATAAAATAAAAAAATTAGGATGTGCGTGTTGAAAAGAAAGATTCAATACAAAAATGAATTAAAAGTAAACTACAAAATCAAATATTGGGATGCCGCGAGTTTCGAACTCGTGACGTCTTGTCTGGCATACTTTGGTTATGCAAGAACGATCCAATATAAAAACCTTTTAAAAAAGTGAAAATGTTATAAAAAAAACTAAACATTGTGATGAACGAGTTTAAAATAAAGTTTCAATATGATCTTTAAAACAAAAAAAATTATATGAAGACTGGGATGCAGCGAGTTTTAAACTCGTGATCTCTTGTCTGGCAGACGTTGTTGATAAAAGGACGATCCAACATGAAATCATTTTTTTAAGTAAAAAAGTAAAATAAAAAAATAAAAATTGTGATGAGCGAGTTTAAAAGAATGTTTCACAATAATCTCTAAAACAAAAAATTATATCAAGACTGGGATACCGCGAGTTTTAAACTCGTGACCTCTTATCTGGCAGACGTTGGTCATAAAAAAACCATCCCATATAAAATCTTTTGTAACAAAAGTGAAAAAATAAAATAAAAAATAAAAATAACGATGAGCGAGTTTAAAAGAATGTTTCAACATAATCTTTAAAACAAAAACATATATATCAAGACTGGGATGCTGCGAGTTTTAAACTCGTGATCTCTTGTTTGACAGACTTTGGTCATAAAAGAAAGTTCCAACATAAAATTAAAAAGGTACAAAGACAAATTTTAAACAAATTGGATGCGCAATTTAAAAATAAAGTTTCAACCCAAAAATAAAAGAAATGTAAGCATCTTTTTAAACACATGAGATGTGCGAGTTTAAAATGAAGTTTGAACAAAAAATTTAAAAAAGAAGTAATTATAAAATATAAAAGACAAATTGGGACAACACGAATTTTCGAACTCTCGACCTGTTTATCCAGCTAACACACAAACAAATATGGATATTTATATATAAGATTGCAGTTGTTGAACGAAAATCGTCAAGTATCATTTAGTGAATATTATGGGGATTGCGGTTCAGGACTGGAACGCTATTTTGGTTGAATTTTCTTTTTGCTTTCCAACATTGTGCTGATTATGCAAAATCGATCATTCTGGGCCATTTTATCCAGTTTTTAAAGCAGTTTGTAAAGTTTTGTATGTAAACAGTATATCGGTCAAGTTAATGCAAAAAAGGAACCTATTGTTTGCTCATTTTGAATAACTAGTACAAATGATGGTGTGCAGATTTTCAGTGTCTCCTTAATAATCATAGCCACACAAATTCTCTTTTGTGGCAAAGTTAAGAGAGACGAATCTGCCTCGTTGTTTTCAAAATACCTCCATTTTTGCAAACAGTACTTTGAGTTTAGTAAATATTATTACTGAACCCTGTTTCTCCACACCTTGAAATCGTAGATCTATGACAGTATCTGCACAATCAGCAATATCACCATCAGTCATTATACTAAATTGTCAATTATAACAACTATTATATTTATATATTTCTATCTTAATTTAATAATCAAATTAGAAATACATAGATCAAAAGGCCGTATAATGAAATCGTTTATGTTTCCTATATTAGAATGATAAATTGTGTATAATGCCGATCAACGTAGACATGTACATAAAGACGATTATTATACATTTTGACTTCAATATGCTACTTCTCTACACATTCATAACACTATGAGTGATCTATCGAATCAAACGGCTTGTAAAAATAAGTAGAAGACAAAATAATCTGCTAACAGGTTTGCTTAAATATCTATAGACCAATATTTGGAGACTTAAAACTGGTTAATATGGGCGAGCACCCATTTGGAAACCAGATTGAGCTTCATAGATTAGCTCCCTTTCCACCGTCCATGTTGTCAGTCTTTTCATTCAAGATAGCGCCGAGGTTCTTGTTTAGCAAAACGATACTTGGAACGCCTTGCTAATTGTTGGGATCATTTAATACAGTTATTTTGTTTATTTGACAAATAATAAATTTTACTAAACCATTGCATCCAGATTGAAATACAGAATTAGACAAATGGGTCAATATTGGAGTAATTTCTGTAACAGTGTTCTCTAATATCTCGTTGAATATACTCCAAAGTAATTACATGTAGTTTAAAGTATTAACGCGTTGAACTAACTAAACAGTTTCACTAAAATAGTGTTACTGCATAGTTATTTTGCTAGAGATAACCTCATTGCTCCTTATTAAATGCCAATAGGTCTTAACTGGTCACATTGCAACAACAATAGTGCCACGTCGTATCTTGTGGGGGTTTCAGCTTTGATCCAAGGACTTGACCATATAGAACCCGATACAAAATATATAACTGGTGATTCATAGTTGACTTTTCGCAATAAAATCTTAAATATATTCAATATAACTTAGGATACGGGCAATAAAATAAATCATCGACAAAGCTGTTGTTTTTATGCCTAAGAAATGTTTGAATAAATTGCAACACACTGTCTAATCATTGTGTAAACATGAACGAACATTAATTTAATCGCTGTGTCTGTACTTACTTCAAATCGGGACACGTACATAAATTACACCTTTGTTGCTGAGGCCATGACATTTTAACTAAAGACCTAGTTGTCTTGAACACAGTTTCCTCTTGGTACATTAATGTTAATTAATCATCCAAACTTAAAGTCCAGACTCCGAAACCGGTTACATAATTGCTGTTCCCTTCTTATGGTCTTGACCAATCCCATGCACACCGGGTCGCATTATTTATCTGGAAAAGTGTTTTATTAATATCTCCCCAAAACTTGTAATGGTATGTACCGGATAATCAATAAGTAAACAGATGAGGGAAGGACGGACACAAGTAGACGGAAGGACGGACATTGCATGCCCGTCTTGGAACGAGTGCGATAATTCAGTCGTCGGTCGGTAGAGATCACTGTGTAGATTTACTGACTAAGAATGCAATCACACTTGTAGGCCTTAGAAACTGTTACCACATCTTTTCTACGATACTGATTGTTTTGGGGTTTTTTATCTTCTGACTCGTGCACGTGTTTATGCATATTTACACGACATATCTTTGAATTTAAGCTTAAGATTAATGTAAAAATTAATATAGATATCATATTAGGACATATAATATATGAGCTGACGTTATTTTTAGGGTCATGCGGCTAAAACAAAGAACAGTTATCTACGTAAGCTGTCATAATAAAAAGTGTGAAAATAACCAATGATTAGTTGAGGATACTCATATGGGGAAATTGAAATAAAAGCTTTATTGTTGAGGCCACTACATGTTAACTAAAAACCTAGTTGTCTTGAACACAGATTCCTCGCGTTAATCAATCATCCAAACTTAAAGTCCAGACTCCGAAATAGGTTACATAACTACAACTCCATTCTTATGGCCTTGACCAATCTCATGCACGCCGGGTCGCATTATGTATCTGGGGAAAAGTCTTCTATCAACATCTCCCCAAGGCTTGTAATGGTCTGGACCGGATAATCAATGAGTAAACAGAAAGACTGAAGGATGGACAATGCTATAACATAGCATGCCCGTCTTGAAATGAGTATGATAATTCAGTGGTCAGCAGAGGTCACTGTGTACACTTACTGACTGAGAACGCATTCACACCTGTACAACTTAGAAACTGATGCCTAATATTACTTTTATTAACATCTCCCCGAAGGTTGTAATGACATGGACCAGATAATCAATAAGTAAACAGATAGACGGAAGGACGGACAATGCTATAACATAGCAAGCCAGTCTTGAAATGAGTACGATAATTCATTGTTCGGTAAAGGTCACTGTGCAGATTTACTGACTGAGAACGCATTCAAACTTGAACGCCTTAGAAACTGATAACACATCTCTTCTATGATAACGATTGTTTTTGATTGTCTGACCATGTACACGCGTTTATGCATATCTACACATTTTTATGTCTTTGAATTTAACCTTAAGATTAATGACAGACTGAATATTACACCCGCATACAAATTTCATTTTCGAACATATTATACATGAGCTGACATGTTGCTTTATTTAGGGTCAAGGGCTAAAAGCAAGAACAATTTTCTAACTGAGTTGTCACGAATAAAGATCGTGAAAATAACCAACCATTACTTGATGATACACCTATTGGGACGGTGAAATGAAAGAAAAATTATATATATATATATATATATATATATATTCAAGTAGCAATGTGATGCAATTCAGTCCTTGACCTGATCATTCCACAGTAATTGCTGCCTAAACTAATATCCTGCTATAGTTGCCAGGCACCTAAATATTTATATTTCAACATTTCTTTTTTATCTTACGTGTGGAAATAACCATTAAGAGCTTTAAGACAGATCTCAGTAGTAGGAATATTTGTCTCTCTGACCTTTTTTGTTGTTTTTGATCTGAAAATAAATATACAATCTGCAATGGATTTCACAATTTCTCGTTTTGTTCGCATCAGAAACATGCCGATAAGAAATAGTACATTCAAAAAAGGTGTCCTTCTGTAATGTCAAATTCAAATGATTCTGCCACAATAAAATATAAAATTGGCTCTTTATCTATATGTATATTCCTCTGTGTATAGGTTAAGTTTATACTTATCAATATAATCTTTTTTTAAGTGACATTTCTATTTCAAGTTTTAAATCTTCCTTGCAATGTAATGCTTAATAAAGTTTGTTATGATAAACACGCATGAAGTCTCATTACATGCAACTAACCTCCAGCTATTTAAACACAATGGCTATGTCTGGCTCAAATGTTTTCTTTTTTTTTTTTTCGTTTTCTTTTTTTCAGAATCTGCATGGCATGTGAATGCGGTTATTATTAATACCTTCAGGTTTTATAACACACTTTACTACTATAATCCGTCAGCGTTTGGATATATTGCTGCATGTCAGTCATTTAATTGTCTGTCTTGCCAACAAGGATTTTGATATTCTTGATTGATTGGAAAGTGTGTCTATGTTATTTAAATCTCTGAAAAATGGAGGGTCATGGTCAATTATTAAGGATCCGCAGGCTTCACAGTCTTAGAATTTTGAAGGCTCAAATCTATCATTTACAGGTCCAGGACTTAAAGAAACCTCTGTTAGCAATAACTTTTTACCCCTGATGTAAGACGATAAACATATCGATTAGAACTACACAAACTAACTTTGCAATAAATGTAAGAATGAAAAATGTCTATAGTTACAAAATACAGCGGCTGCAACTTTCTTTAAATGATACTTACCAGGTTCATCTCAGTCGAATCTCGCAACATTCCAATCAAGGGAATCAGGTCTCTAACTTTGATTGCAACTGGAGAAAACAAGTCTTTATCCATGCGTGGCACGGCTTTATTAACGGTTTATAATATTGCCGTATAAAGTAATCATTCAATATCTGGGCCTTTGTTTATTATATATATGGCTGTTCCTTGATCAATGATCTTTCTCGCGTTATCATTTGCAGTAGAAAACGTTTTCAATTCATCCTTCAAATCTCTTTTGACAGCTGCATTTTGTTGTCTCAGGTCCTTATAAATATTTTATATTTTGTCTTTAATTTTTGCTACTTCTTGATCATTTACTTTAATCAACTGTAAACGCTGGTCCTCAAGAGCTTTAATTTCTTTCTTCTCTGCTTCATTAATCTTCCTATCAAGAGCTTCTGCCTCTCGCTCAGAAACAGTTATACGTCTCACCTTGTCCGAGCACTTATTCATCTTGATCTGGATGGTCTCTTTCACTTCAGTTGCATCATCATGTACGGTCTCTGTATCATGGTTGCCGTGTTTGACTGCTTTGCACAGAACGCATATTAGTACTTTACAGTCCTTGCAAACAAGCTTGATTTCCTCTTCTTGGTGTTGATCACAAAATAACACCATAACAACATGACTGGTACAAATTCTCCTCACAATCCAAACGTATAATGCGTGCCAAGCTTTTTGGACCACAAATATCACAAGAAAAGTTCTCGGCCGAGGCACTATTGATGTCAAAGTTTGCTTCAAAGTCAGACACTCCTTCAGCAGTTAATTCTACACTTTTCCTGCACGTAGGACAATCAAATCGACCGTTACGAAGGTTATCCCGTATATAATTCTCCAGGCACTTGTAACAGAAACTATGGTGACACGGCAATAGTTTAGGATTCTTGAAACTCTCCATACAAATAATACACTCCTGTCGTATTGCTGCCATTTTGGAGGTACTTTCGTTTTGCTTAACCAATATAAATATGGTAACATAGGTTTCTGCCAAGTGCATGCTCAATCTCACTAAAGTTTTATATTAGCCTATTATTCCTATACAATTTAATATAATGCAAACATAAACCTCAGATCGACCCCATTTTCTTCATCAGAAGTGTCAAAATAAAAATCCCTTGCTGACATGACGATCCATTCAGCAGAAGCGACGATGATAAGATTTACAAATGGCCAACATTTCCATAACTTTCGTTATTAATATCATATTACTAATTTTCCCGTCTAATAAGCGGTTACAATAATACTAGAGAGACTCATTTGTTCGTGTAATATCAGTTTCAGTGAATACTTTGGCCTCGATTGAAAAGAGATTCAACCTTATCAATTTTATTTTATTATTTTAGACATTATCTCATAATGTCGAAGTTTTCTCCAATATCCTTCTTTATTTCATACACATTTGATCATGAACGGATACTATGTTATTGGATACATCTGTTCAATCTGTGTTTCAGCATCGCACACCTAGAATGTTGTTATTTTAAATCCAGCCTATAATCTTTCGATGCTATTAATTACAAAACTATTGTGTGTAATTTTCTTTTCTTCTTCAAATCAGTGACGGGCCAGAGGATGCGTTTGTGGTGTGTAAAGTATCTGCCGAAAATTTCCAATTTTGCCCCTAGGGCTTAGGATTTTCTCGGAAATTACAGTACCTACCGCCAAGAAATTATACTTGAGGTTGATATCATTTTTGGCAAAATGCTTTATGATGAGGTTTCAGATAAAGCTGGTGTGCAATATGACACCTAACATATCATAGATGGACAATTCATGTATTTTGCCGATGAAATCGTATACATGACGGGAGTTATGAAAGAGAGTATCAGCATAAAAATAAAAATCAAAAACAATTATAAAAAATTGGTTTGCGAGAGATTTCAGTATGAAAATGAAAAAATGTAAAAAATAAAAAATAAAAATTCGTATGCCGCACGTTTCGAACTCTCGACCTCTTGTTTGGCTGATGGGAGTCATAATAAGAAAGTTCAACATGAAAATGAAAAAGATAAACATAAAAGTGTCCGTTTGTACGTGTTTACTGAAAGAAGGATGCTACTTCCTTTTCCTACGAAAGCAATAAATTCACGATATAAAAAATATATGAACTAGACAATTGTTTGACAATAATCCTTCTTTGGTAAGTGATACAAGATGAGGTAAATTTGGCGAATAATTATTTTTCATAAATATATTCGTCTAAGAAATCATAATAAGGTCATGTAATGCATTATTTGTACTTTCTTTTTTACTGAAAGCAGCTACGCTTTGACTTTTTTTCTTACTTCATGACATAATAGAATAAATCTGGTATTAGACAAGGTGGTATAAATTCCACTTAAATGCTCTCAAACGAGGGAGTAGACCCGCATGAACATATTCGCAATCGAAAATAGAGTGTAAGTCACAAAGTGCAAGTCATTACATGTACGAAAGTATTCATTGTGTATACATGAAAGAACATTAATTTAAAGGTTGTGTTTGTACTTTCAAACAATACAGTCTGGACTCATACATAAGTTTCAAATCTATGTTTTTTGTTCTTTAGGCCATGACGTGTGAACTAAAAACCCAGTTGTCTTGAACACAACAACAATATATCGTGGTACATTAGTGTTAATCAACCATTACAATTTTGTGCGCATTTAAAACCTTAATGTCCAGACTCCAAAAACATTTTACTTAATTGCATTCCCTTCTTGTGGTATTGAACAATATCAAGCACGCCGGGTGACATCATATATCTGGATAAAGTTTTCTGTCAATATCTCCATAAAACTTGGAATGGTAATGACCTAATAATCAATAAGCAACATAGCACAACATGCACTTTTTACATGAGTACTATAATTCGGTGATCAGTATAGCTCACTGTGTACTCTTAGTGACTGAGAACGTATTTACACTTGTAAACGTAAAATAACCGCAGTAGTAGTTTCGGGGAGGCTATGGCTCACTTTTTTCCTCCGTGCAAAAAGTGAGATATGCCCCTTGATATATACAACTAGGTTTTCGGGGTTTCTGGCTCAGTTGTTTGTTTATTTTGTGCGTGAGAGTGTGTTTTATGTGTCAGTGTGCATATTATATATGTTATCGTTCGTTGTACATATGTGTGTGTCCGACGGCGAATCTGTAAATACCATCGTTGAAGTATCGGTTATAGTCAAAGGGGCACAGTCCTTTTTTGTTAATGAGTACGTAAAGATGTGATGTCAATGTGGTGCAATAGTGTAGATGTCCATTTATTGCTTCTCTGTAATGATCGATGGTAGCGATTGCACCGACTACTACAGTTTATTTTACACCTTACGTGCAGTGTAGTAATGGGAATTCTTATATTCATTCTCTTTGCGTCACCGATCGCAATTAGATCTGATAAAGTCGTTTATAAGCGTATTACCGGCGTTATTCGACAACGTTAGATTTATTTCGAGGGTTGGCAACACATTAGGTGAGACAAAATAAACGCACTCTCGACGAGCAATGACGATACAATCAAGTTCTGACCTATCATTAAGACGCACGTGTTTGGGAACGGGGTCGAATTCGTGTTAATCACTGGGACCAACTCTAGTTAGGCGTATATAGGTCCATTTATGATTTGCTTACCAGGCTGGTTTTCAACGAGGGTATTGGTATATTTGTTAATGTATTGTTGTTCATGTCGAATGACTCATCCATTGTTCCAACATAAAGACTTATAATCGACATAATTATTTATTTATCCCAATGAAAAATTTCCGTGATAACTTTGATGACAAACCTAATCGTAGTGTCCGTTGTCTTCAATTAATCGTATCGATAATATAACCCATTCTGTGTCTACACCTAAATAGGCTTAATGCCATTATTAACCCACTCCTCTCCGAACACTTCCGCACGTATATCCATGGTTATTACGCATGTATAGGGAAGGTAACGGAGACTCGTCTTGAGATTACTGGTATGATTGAATATGAACATGTATTTGAGGATAATTTCTTAATCCAGGCGAAGCTGTTGATATATATTCCTAGGAGGTAAATATAGTTTCAATCAACCCATACAAATTCACCAGCGATCCGAACTCAGTATTAAACCCTCGGAGGCAGTCAACGTTATATTTGCATTGTGGTCTTTATAGACCACGTTGAAATGTACTATACATAGTTGTATATGCACGCGGTAGTCACAGTAATAGTCTAATTATGGTCTTTAATATCCACGATTAAATGTCCTTTATGTTTATCTGTGTTCAAATAACCCAAGGAAACAGTCACTACATCGATCGAAGAACTGATGGTTTGATACTTGAAAGGGACCCAGGAGAATATTCAGCAACATGACTAAATAAACGAATCCCCCAAAGAGACTTTAACGCGTCCAACACAATTTTGATTGTTAAATATAATTCACCTGGATCCCACGAGTTAATGCCGTTCACAGCAAAGTGAAACATGTTATTATGATCGTATAAGATTCATCATAAATAGACAAATGATGACAGCGGACGGGGACACATGTCATGATGCACTTCTCAGCGAGGATGCGGCCAATGCGTAACTGCTTACAAATTTATCAAGGTCGGCAAACAAAGGAAAATCGCCACGGCAATATCGAGTCGGATCTTACTTCAGGAAAGTGTCCATAGTGGGCAACATAATCTTGACTCGATTAAATATTACATTACATCTAATCGCTGAAGACAGACCTTATTGCCAACCTGGAATAATCATTCACCGACATCAGACAAGTATGTATCAAATGACCCAAGGAGGAATCGTGCTGTATGTTTCCAATATCGATTCCGAATCGATATCGCGCTTAATAATTAATTAATACTTAATTACACACCTAAAATCATTTACCTCAAGGTGGCTGTTTGTTTTTCAGTCAACTAGCGCGAACAGATTAAACAGAAATTACACGTGAATAGGGCACTATCGCTGATCGGATAAAATATACATAGACAAATCAGTACATGCCATGGTAAGGTTGATTGCAGGCAATGCTACCGCCAAGTCAATGTATTATCCTAAATTGTTCTCGAGGCTTATGTCGTTTGCTCGGTATTAATTTCATTTTGTGTTTTTGGTGCTAATGTTCACAGGCGCATTCGACATCAAACACGATCCCATATGGTAGTATCAATAATATCATATCATGTTTATTATACATTGATGATTACTCTCAGCGAAATGAAAGTAAATTGCCATAAATTTCATCGGGATCGCACATGAGTGAATTTAGCAACAATTATGATGCATGTGCGTATAAATAAATTGTAATAGCTATATAGTTAATCCTACGTTAACTGATATAATCATGTTCCACTTGCATTTCCTCAAGAATCGATCCTCGGTTTTCAAGGGCAGCGATTGTATATATCGAAATAGCTGCACCCATCCTTGCGATACCTCAAACATAAAAACAGCCCAAGACTCGACGTAAAATCAACATCGGCTGTGATTGTGTCGTCGACAAACCATGGTATATTCAATGAACCAGCTCAGGCATTATGTTAGATTAATAATGCTGTGTTGAATGCGTGATTGTGCATTGTCGTCGTATCGCATTCCTCAGGAAATAACTTGCAAAACTCTTCTACGACGCTCTGACCTTACTTGCGGTTTTGCCGGATAGCAACCTTGGTTTTCTGACTTCCAACACAGTTATCTACAACTGTTCCCCGGTCTGAGTATAACATATAAATTCACGTTGGTATCGGTAACATATTTTGCAGAAATTAGCAATGTACGAGTTTAAGTGTCGCGATTAAATTTGTATAATCCAGTAAATTGATTTACTTTGTATGGGGGACTATATTTTTTATAACCATGCAGCTTTTATAATACGTATATTTAAAGCATGCATATGCATAGGAAAGTTAACCATTGAACTGAGATATACTGAACAACTTTTGTTTAGTGTTCCTCCATTTCAAACTGGTGCTGCTTTTGCTGGCTCGAGTAGACGCTGTGTATCCGCAACTTTGTACGTGGAAATGTCCACAGCGAGCGAGGTCCTCTTGGAAAATACTCCTTTCAGGCTTGGGATGTTCTGCTAGACGTTGAGCTGGTACTATCTCTTTAATTTGTGAGCTTATAAAAATTAATTCAAAATCAGTAATGCGTTTGGATTAATGTAGAATATACAGACCTTTTGAATCACTCATCTACTAGCGGAGACCGCGATTTGTGTACATATGGGTTCACCATTGAACCGATCAGTAGCCTGATTAATGAATAATAACAAAACAATCCAAAATTACATAGTTCAGTAGTCACAACAACAATGATTGATCGGCCACTTTCTGAATTTGCGGGTACTATTTTCAAGGACGATTAAATAATGATGTATCATTTTGATCGACTGGCAATATCAATCGCTAAAGACACGCTGGAGTTCCTCGGATGCGTGATATATATATCAATCAATTAAATTTTGCCACTGTTAGAACAAAGTTTAACGTCGGCTTTTGAGGATACCACATACATACTAATACTCATAATATTACTTAGATTCGTGTCAATCGTAATGTAGTCTCATTGCCGACATGTACGTCAAGACACGCAAAATTCAATGTGTGGGTAATTACACAAAAGACAACTTGGTGTCCAGATTGTTTCGAGAACAAACATCAATCGTGGTTATATTTAACTGTACAGATTAAATTCGTTTGATAATGCAATGAGTCAACATAATGTGGTTTTGGTTTTGATTTGTTTGTTTGTTTGTTTTCATATTTAGGCTAGACTCACGTTAGGCGACTCGAGAATATTTAGAACAAAAATAATTACACGTACAATTTTAATTAGAACTGCTCTCCTTATAGGATATGTATAAATACGTTTGATTTTTCTGCGCCGTGCTTAATCAAGGTGGCGTTGATAGTAGTGTTCCAGTCACCCAAAGTATCAAAGATGTAAAACACAATGCCTGATTTCATCGCAAACTGTGGAGTGGCAAAAGAAGACCGTGGATGACAAAACGTATTTTATTAGCGACACGTAGTAAAATCCACAATTGTATCGTCCCATGAACGTATTAGGAATATATTTATAAAAATATGACAGAGGCTGATGTCTGTAAATTATCGGACGACGAAGGACTGTGGTCATAGTCTCGTTTCAATACCATATTATGTGCCGCTTTGGTTACTATAAATGGGAAAACCCTGCTGGTGTGTTATTTGACTTTGATTCCCTGCATACATAACAAAGACGATAAAGAAAACCACTACGTTGATCTGATAAACATTTAAGTAATATGACCCACGTTGCAATAAATGTCAAGTAATATTGTTTTTGAAGTTGATTATATAATGGCTCCTCTCTGTGGTACATTAATTACATGTCACCATGTTAAAACTTTTGATTTTCATAACTGGAAGAGATGCTGCGAGAAACACTATCGACACAACTCACGACACCACTGACACCTCCGCTGGCAACAATGACAACAACAACAAACACGAACCATAAGAAGGAAAAAGCACCGGCGACGCCGATACTGCTTCAAAACATAAATTCGTCGCGGACTATACAATACATGTCTTCGTCGCGTTTATATTTGCGGTAGTTGATGCTGCAGTATAATTACTTTCATGTTTACTGCAAAGGAGCAAAGTCAATGTTTCCAGAGATAAATGTCAAATGCCACGAGAACCAGTTAGGTACTATCATGATATGCAATAATGGATCAAACTAAAATAAACTGAAGCAAGCTCAAACACAAATAGAGATCGAAGATAAGAAACACTAGCAGATGTACTAAAATGATTCCTATATTTTCTCTCATTGTCGAAAATGGTGCCTGCTCTGTTTGTCTTATTATTGGACAAAAATATATTTAATGTCACGACAGACCCCCCCCCCCCCAAAAAAAAAAATATGATACTGAGATAATTAGTGGTGGCGGTGAGGGATTATATATGGGAATATTTATCCATTGTGCGAAATTACTTCGCTGGTTTTGTAAAACATTGGCGCGGTAATTTTTTGATAACTGTTGTCGTGGTTGGTAATAACAATTGCAGATATGTCACTAATCTAACGACAACATTTAAAGGGTGTACGGATACAATCTAAGAAACACATCAAGAAACTGGTTTCGCATACAATAGCAGATGGAACATTGACTGTTTGATTGTATGTTATTTATATAGGGTTGAAAGCCATTTTCAGCACAATATATGCTATACATGACGGGCGGTACAAACCCCGAAAAGAACCACCGATCTACGAGAAGCTACTGGCAAGCCTTCTCACATACCCACATTGGCCGAGCCCGAGACGCGAAACCACGCAGACAGACGTGAGATAGCAGTGATCCGAAACGGTGAGCGCTTTAGACCACTCGGCCACAATATGACCTCAGATCGGCACCATTTTTATCATAGTAAGTATCTTAGAGAAGATTTCATGTTAACACGACCATCCATTCAGCAGTAGCGACGATGACAAGTTTACAATATGCAGTTAAAATAATAATTAAAAGACTCATTTGTTCGTATAATATCTGTTTCGGTGAATACTTTAACGTCCATTAAAAAGAAGGTACAACCCGACTCGTTTTCTTTTATTTGTTTCAGAACTTATTTCATAGTGTCGAAGTTTCCTCTGATATGCTTCTATATTACATCCACATTTAATTTTAAGTGGGTAATATGGAAATTCGATACGTATGTCCAATCTGTCTTTCAGTATCGCACACCTAGAATGTTGTCTTTGTACATAAATCCTGGAAGTACTTTTGACAATTGAAATATTAAGTAAACAGTTAGCTGTTAAAATATCAGGAATCATGTATTGCTATAAATTTTAAAACTAGTGTGTTATTTCATTTTTTAGATCAGTGACGGGTCGGAGGATGCGATTGTGGTGCATACAGTATCTGCTGAAAAATGCCGATTTTGTACCTACTGTCTAATGAGGGATACCTTAAGTAGCGACTAGGATTGTCTTGGAAAATCGCAGTACCCATCGCTAATACATTATAAAGTGATGTTGACAACAATTTGGAGAGAATGCTGAGATTGCAGATGAATCTGGTGTACAAAGTGACTCCAAACGTAACAGAGAGGGACAATCCATGTAATATGCCGACGAAATCTTATATATGCCGGGAGTAATAAAATACAGTATCAACAGACAACTAAAAATTTAAACAATTATAAAAAAATGGGATGAGAGAGATCAAAGCAAGTTTCAACATGAAAATAATAAAGATAAAAATAAAAAATAAAAATTGGTATGTTTTAAGTTTCGAACTCGCAACCTCTTGTTTGACAGACGTTAGTCGTAAAAGATAGTTTCAATATAAATTCGAATTCGAGACTTCTTGCGAACGTTTAAACATAAATATAAAAGTAAAAAATAACGCAATAAACCATTTAAAGTTTAAACATGAAATAGTAACAAACAACAAATTAGATGCTGCAACTTTCGATCTCACGAATTCTTGTTTGACAAGCGGGAGTGATAAAAGAAAGTTTCCACATAAAAAATAAAAACGGAAAAGAAATAATAATAAAACTGGGATGCCGCGAGTTTCCGACTCGGAACCTCATGTATGGCAGGCGTTAGTCATAATGAAAGTTTCAGTATAAACAAATGGGGTGCCATGAATTCGGAACTGACGACGTTTTGCTTGGCAGACGTTAGTATAAAAGAACTTTAGTAGTTAATGGGGGCGAACCTTGCTTCTTCTAGAGTTTAAACATTAAAAAGTTAAAAAGTTACAATTAAAAAATTGGGATGAGCGAGTTTCAAAGAAATATCCAACATTAAAATTTAAAAACATAACAATTACAACCAGATTGGGATTCTGTGAGTTAAAATGGAAGTTCAAACATGAAAAAGAAACAAACAACAAATTAGTCGCTGCAACTTTCGAACTAGCGAATTCTTGTTTGACAAGCGGCAGGCATTAAAGAAAGTTTCCACTTAATGAAAAAGGAAAATACATAATAATAAAACTTGGATGCCACCAGTTTCAGACTCGGGACCTTTTGTTTGGCAGGCATTATTCATAATGAAAGTTATAATATAAACAAATGGGGTGTCGTGAATTTCGAACTGACGACTGTTTGCTTGGCAGACGGTAGAATAAAAGAACGTTAGTTGTTAATGGGAGCGAGCCTTGTATCTTCTCGCGTTTCAACAGAGAAAAGTACAAAAAAGTAAACTTAAAAGAATGGCATGAGCGAGTTTCAAAGAAATAGTCAATATTAAAAGTTAAAAACAGATACAAATTATGATCAGATTGGGATGCCGCGAGTTTCTACCTCGTTACCTCTTGTTTGGCAGACGGAAGTCATAAAAGAAAGTTCCAACATAAAAATAAAAAGTTTATAAAAAGGAAATTGGATGCGCGAGTTGAAGAAAAAGTTTAACACCAAATAAAAAGAAAAGTAAACAAGAGAACAACAAAATGGGATGTGCGAGTTTAAAAGAATGTATCCATTTACAAATTAAAACTGAAGCAAAAATATAATATAAAAGAAAAATTCATATCTCTCGAATTTCGAAGTCTCGACCTCTTGTTTGCCAAACCGGACAAAGATACACAAAGACAAATTCGAGTATTTATATATAAGATTCCAGTTGTTGAACAAGAATGTCAAGTATCCTTTAGTGATAATTATGGGGATACTGGTTCAGCACTGGGACGCCATTTTGATCTAATTTTCGTGTTGATTTGAATAATATTTTGCAACATTATGCTGAGTATGCATGATCTATCAATCTGGTCCAATGTATCAGGTCTTTAAAGCAATTTGTAAGGTCAATGATATGAACATGTACTGGTAGGTAATGCAGAATATAACATATTGTTTGATCATTTCGAATAACTGGTACAGAATCTGTTGTGCAAATTTTCAGTATGGATTTAATACTGATAATTACACAAAGTTTGTTCTGTGACATAAATAGGACAGACAATATTTCAGAATAGCTACATTTATACGAACAGTAATTTGAGTTTACTCAATAGTAATCTTGAAACCTCTTCTCCACAACTTGAATTTCTAGATTTTTGACAGCATCTGCACAATTAGCAATATCACCATTAGTTAGTATAGTAAATTGTCGATTATGGCAAAGATATATATATATATATATATATATATATATATATATATATATATATATATATATATATATATATATATATATTCGCAGTGTCAACATTAAAAGACTTATAATGAAATTGCTTATGTTTCATATGTCACAAGGATTAATTATATACAATGCCGATCAACGTAGACACGTACACAAAAACTATTAATATACATTGATTATATATAACGAAAAACTTTCTTTGATACCCTACTTTTCTTAACATGCCTAAATCTGAGAGATTATCAAATCAAATGGCTTGAAACAAGTCAGTAGAGGATAAAATAATTTGAAACCAGGTATGCTTAACTATTTATAGACCAATGTCTGAGGACCAAATATGTTAATATGGGCGAGTACCCTTTTCGAAAACAATTTGAGCTTCATAGATTACCCCCCTTTCACTTGTCCATGCAGTCATTCTTTATTCAACATAGCGCTGACGTTCTTATTTAGTACAACGACGTGTGGAACGCCTTGACAATTATTGGGATCATTTAATACAGTTATATTGGTGGGGTATTCTTTTTTTTTTTTACATATAATAACTTGTACCCACGCATGCCTGCCAGAAAGAAAGGCAGAATTAGGTAAATGGGTCAATATTGGACTAGTTAATGTCACAATGTTTTTTAATATCTCATTAAACATAATCCAGAGTAATCATGTATATTTTAAAGTATTAACACTTTATACTAACTCGACTTTTTCATTGAGGATCACTGCCATTTCACCTCTGTCTGCGTGGGTTCGAGTCCAAGGCTCGGCTAGCGTGGGTATGTGGGAAAGCCTGCCAGTAGCTTCTCGTGGGTCGGTGATTCTTCCCTGGGTTTTCCAGGGTTCTTCCTCCACCAGTTATACTGGCCGCCATGTATAGCCTATCTTGTGCTGAAAAATGGCGTTAAACCCCACAACAACAACAGCAACAGTTTCATTGAAACATTGTTACTGCACAGCTACTTCGCTAGAGATAAACTCATTGCTCCTAATTAAATGTCAATATGTCTTAATTGGTCACGTAACAACATAAACAGTGCAGACGTCGTATCTTCTGTGTCTTCGTCTATGCTTCACGGACTACGCATCGCGTATGTTTTGTTGAATATGATAAGAAAAGAAAGTGTTTCCGGTATTTATAAACTTGTATTCCGGACACGGAAACAAGTTTCATGATTTCATTTTTCTTCTTGTGACCTTGAATTTTGTCATAAAACAGACAATGTTAGCCGCATTGTATATTTAGAACAAGAAAACCACTAATTATCATCTCAATGCTTGTAAAATTATAGACCCGACAGTTAATACTTTAACGGGACGGACAGAGATATCAATATATGTGTCCCAATGTGCGCAAGAAGCAAGCATTAGGATAACCTAATATAGCCTTAATCGATATTTTAGACGATTGATCTTAAAATGAAAACAAGCACATCAAAGACGAGGTGATGAGATAGAGGTAAAAAAGAGCTGCAAATTGATTCGCCAGACAGCACATCTAATTGTTTAAGTAAATTGTGGTTTCTTACAAAATAATCACACACACGTAAGTACATCAAGTTCTCGGTAAGACTATGTTTGTACACTATATACAATATAATACAAAAGTATATGCACATTAATCATCCATATATGAATTCAAACATATAGCGCCGGACGATAGCTTTGCTGTAGGGAAAATACTTATATATTTATGATACTCTATTTGTATCCATACACTTATCTATCTATCTATCTGTGTGTGTGTGTGTGTGTGTGTGAATGTATATTTGTGTGTATATGCCCCTTCCTTATCACAGTTTAGGAATTGCATATGAGGCAACGTGGTGAGGATGGTAATAAAACAAACTAAAAGTAAGACGTATAAAACGGGACATGAGCAACCGCCTGAATTATGTTTTTGTAGAAACAACAACAGTAGTTGTTACGTTATCATATAATTTCGATGGCTTTTCTTAATTTAAAAAAAATCTGTACATATAGTTACACTAGTACCGAATTCATTAACACTTGGAATGACATGATAAGATGCTGTATCAAAATATATCTGAACATGAAAGTATTGTGATTTTAAAGTCATACACTTTACTTTACTTTAGCCAAAATACCAATATATTTGTCCTATTATCCGCTGAAGCAATGATAAGGATAATTCAATGTGACCTGAACAGGTTTGTTTGGTATTTCAGTCTCGGTTAGAAATAGAATGCATCAAAGATCAACATAATTTGGTTTAAGGAGCGGATAATAATACTTACTAATTCGTTATTTGTTCTATCATCCCGAACGAAAAAATGTGATATCAGACGAGGTGAATTAATCGTCACTTAGTTGCTTTAAAAGAGAGGTAGACAAGAATGCGAATATTTGGCATTGTAAAATCAGGCCTTCTCATTTCTTGCACAGTGAAATGAACAATACACATTATTCTCACCAATGCCACTAAAAAATCTACTGTTTCCTTAACCTTAATTTTTCTATCTCAGTCCGATTATCTCATACCAGTCGTCTCAGTCACGGTGTCCACGCGCTAGGGCAACATTATCAAGGGACGCAAAAACTGTTGATTTCTGCTTGGAGTTATAGAGTTGTTTTCGGATCAACAAACGCAGACACTTTGGAAAAGTTAACACAGTTGGGATTTGCACTGAAACAAGGGAATCCCGGTAGCGGGGCTTTCGGCTTGCGCACTTTATTTCCGAATTACTGACCGAAGATGGCATCAAGAAGAGCTAATAGAAATTAAATCATTTATATAAACATAGACACATCTATATATGATATATTTTCTAGTTTAACACAGATAGGAATAGCGATATACATGTTTATTAATAGGTAGTCAAACGTTACAACACATTTCACCAAATTAGATCGGGAACCAAGAAAACTGAATAAAAGGCTTCACGCAGATATTATGCACAGATTTATTCTGATGGACAAGAGATTCTAGCAATTCATCTGTGCCTGTATATTTTATCTCCTATTTAACTCTGACCCATGCACATTAGATAAGAAATACACTGGAAATATAAACATTGATTATAGTTCATTCAAATGTGATTAGAAGCATAATAACGAACAGACTACGTGGTAAGCAAAATATAATACCATTACTGTCCTCCCTTTAACTGCATTAGTGGTAAATCCGACAAGTTAGGCTTGATACAAAAGGAAATAAAAATAACTTTTGTAAGTACTTGTACATGGCACGAGTCACAATGCTGAAAATACAAGTTGTTATACTCACATTTCATTTTTCCCGATGTATCATAAATGTGCATGATGGCTGAAGTATAAATAATGTAAAGAAAAAAAAAGACGATCAAATAAATTTGGTTCGACACAGACGTAAATTATCAAATATGTCATGTTTTGTCTGTTTAGTCAGTACCTTTTTATACCCCCTCTCTCTCTCTCTCTCTCTCTCTCTCTGCCTCTCGGCTTCCTTACTTCTGTATGGCGTTCATCCTTCTTGCCAGCTTCATTTCGTTCTAGCCGTAAGTCCCTTGTTTCCCCCTATTTATATGGCCCCGTTGTTAAAAGTCGTCAATTTTTCTCTACTTAATCAATGATCACATATATGCAACATTTTATTCACAACTGCCTTCATTTGGGCAAAAGGCACACTTTAATAATGTTACATGCGAAGGGTCTCTTTAAATGAACGAATGAAGCAAACTATAATAATTTTCCTCTAATTAATGCATGACCACCAATATCACAACTACACATTTACATCACAATTTCACAATTGCCTATCTACCTACCTCACAAATGCATTGTTTCTCCTTAATACATTTCTGTAACGTTTCGCCGGTACTTAACTACCATAAAATACAAATCACATCTCAAACACCAAATACCGAAAACTATTTTTCCGACGCTTCGTTAGGTGGTAGGGTCCAGTTTCGTAAATTGGCCCCTGGCAAATTTCCTATCTTAAGGCTATGCTGTGACTTTTTCAGCTATTATTGTTTACTATTTATAGATATGAATATATTTGTGAACTATGTGTTTCGGGCTTGTGTTGTTCTTGAAACTGATGTCAGGCATGTACAATTTCCATAGTTGCTCTGCAGTATGTTGATAGTGAAATACCAGTAGTCGGCTGGGAAGAATAGCAGTAGACACGTGGGTTCAAGGCATGTAGAGTATCTCAAATACGGCTTGGATGACCACTATTCTGAACTGCATCAAACTATTTAGCAGACAATGTTTATCAAACTGTTCATCCAGGGAAAGACCTTGCGCTTGCACTGTGAGCACCACATGCTGTCAAAAATGGCCTTTGGATGTGAAAAATGCATGTATAAAATTGGGGTTGGGTTGCATAAGCTTCTTCTGCTATGAACTGCCATTGACTTCTCTGGTCTAGTGAATACTATTCTTATGCTTTGTTTTAATATAGGTATCTAAAAATATGGACCTTTTTGACCTCACTTGTGTATTTGATTTTTTTTATGATCTTTTATGCTAGGTCGCTGATTGCGGTATTAAATTTGTACATGAAATTTGGCTCCTGCGCCCTTAAGTCAGTCAAATCATGATTGTAAGGCTCATTTCATCTGTAACTCTACACCATATTTACCATCATAGTAAGGACATAAGGAGTCTCCAGATAACGGGACAGTCCATTCTCGATCATTTAATTGTACGATTTACCAGTCTCTATAATAAATACTGCACATGGCGTCATTCAATCAATCCACACAAGTAGATTTTAATAGGGACTATTTGGCGAAAGGGACACTTATGCGGCTCTGACCTGAGTTCATTAAAACTAAACCATACCATCATACACAGTGGCAAACTGTTGTTAACCAAAGTTAAATGTGTGTTATTGTGTAGGACATTTTAAATTATAAACCATATTCTTGCCAATACAATTATTTTAACTGAAGATTGACATGCAGATCTTTGATTATTTCATTTTATAAAAAATGACCCATTTTCTGTATTTTCACAGAACTATGACAATTCAGCTTCTTCAAACTCCTGGGCACCATTTGTCCTTATATATACAACAAACAGTATATAAAGAGTCAACATGATACTTTTTATTTAGTTTATTAATATTGATGGGAACTATGTGTATCAGGAGAGATTACTGCAGTATTTAGATTGAATTGGTTAATATTTAAAATCAAACTACATACTTATTGAATGTCCACTATTTGATTGCATAATTTCAAAAACTGTGTATATGTGTATGGCCCCGTTCTGATGGTAAAGATTCTCATATAGTGCTTCTTGGAAATCAACCACAAATTAATTAGAAATGATATGTACGTATATCAAATGAATATTAAAATAGATCTGTATCGCTCATAATTTGTTCAAATTAAAATGTCCCTGTTTTAATGGTAAACATCATATGTCCGAATTTGTAGATTTTATAAGAATCTGTGTGTGTGTGTGTGTGTGAGTGCATTAACACACGCACATAGTAGGAGTCTTAGACTTGCATGTGCTGTCACTTAGAACATGTATGTTACGTTCTAAGAGAGATAAGACAAAGATCAGGAATTCTTTTAATTGATCCATAACAACCAATATCCATCATACTCCACTCAAATGGTCAAAGTCATAATTACTAATGTGGACACTAAATCTGAATCCATGATAATATATGAATGAAGCATAATGTGTCTAGCGTTATCATTGCAATTTAAGGACATTTACAACATAAAAAAGTGCAATAGAACATCATATGCAACTTTCAGATAGGTTACAGCTACCTAAGCATTTTTACTTTTGCTCAGGATCATTTCATTGTTAAACTTTAATGTAGTAATTAATATGAGCGCAGATGAACTCTGTTTGAATAATCAACCTTTTGATGAGAAATATACCAGTAATGGAAACTGAGCTACCAAAGGAATGTAATAGTTCAGTAACTGATTGTCTGGTTGGCCGCATGTAATATTGCTCACAGTGTGATATATTTGTCGTTAGCAATGCATTGTCTGAATAATACGTGTATGAATAACGTGTTCTTCATATTTATTGTTCTCTCCATAGCAAAGCCGCTTTGTTAATTATGCTGGCCCGCATTTAGGGCACTTTGTTATTTATAATGTTACATTGTTGACTATCAGCATTTTTGAAAAAAAAATTATATATATTTTTTGTTGCTATTTGAGTATTAATGTTAGCTATCAGAGGCGCGTCCTTGATTATAAAAGGTAATATATCAGCAGTGCTAGGATAGCCCTCCACTAAACAAAATACTATGTATTTTTGTTACCCTGGACTGGGTTTTCGTTGTTTTCGTACAAAATGTTTAAAATGCCAAATACCTTTGAAGCTCTTTTGAAATAATGATGGTCTAAGGATCACAGCTTATCAATTATATTACACACATAACTTACCTGATTTTATAGCCCGATGTAACTTGCTATTTCATACCTATCGAAACCAACTTACTGGCTTTACGCTTATGGAATAAATATTTAGAAACGGATAGGAGATGTTAAGCATCATTACACTAACCTGTCTAAAGCTTTTCGCCTGATTTTACAGATGCGGTCTTTCTTAATATTATGACTCTATGGTTTTAAACTAACTAAAAGAACAAAATGAAAACCAACAAGATTTTGTAAAATTCAAGAAATAATTTATTTCCCAAACTACAAAGTGAAAATTTAAGAAGGATTCACAGTATTGTAAATTAAATCCCAAATAATACAAAAAGTTACACCAACTGTCGATATTGATAATGTTAGGTATATTCCAGTGGTGTTCGAAATAAGATTCAGCGTTGAAGGTTTTTACGTATATATAGTCTTGAATGTACTAATGTACCAGTGCAATGACTTGTGATCATGTGCTAACAGTTATCCAGTTATTCACAATACAATAATCCAAGATGTCCTTGTCTGAACTCGATACAAATCTGTTTTTTTATGTTTATGTGCAAGACTATTGTGCAAATGCTCTTTATATTTTAAGCCAATAAATAATTGGAATACATACATTCCACCCAAATGAAATACTGAACGCAACAATATGACTAATTTCTGCTTCAGAGGCTAGTGCAGTAATAAGTAATTTCTCTTCGGAAATAATGTGAAAAATAACGCGACTGAACCCACAATGAATGAAAATGAGTAGAACTTAAGGAAATGAAAGCACCTACCAACCGACACATAATATAGTACATGTCTATCTCTGCAGGTATAAAGTACCAGGGCGAGGTACAGTTTTCAAGAAAGAAGAAATGACTCCTTATCTCAAGTCTGAGATTCAAATGCATCTGAAATACCAATCACATATGATGGGTGGGCTAGTTGTAACACTGAAGGCTACGATACTGATACTGCTCACTTCATAGATCAAAAGTAGGATTTAAAGGCACAGTTCTTCAAACTAGAGAGGGCTCTCACAAGGCTGAAAATATTGCTACAATATTTAGAGCTACTCAGGGTAAATTACATCTTCCTACTCCGACTGATGCTAGTGACAACGCTGCAAATGAAAACAAAAATATTAGAAGGTCCTTATTTGGAATTGGTCTGGCTGTTACAGGCATATGATGAAATTGATAGTGAAGAAAGCATTAGAAACAACATGCCTTGTTGGTAAAGGTCGGAAGCTGGTTATCTTTTTCCACCAATCTACATCAGTTAATGATCCATTAATGGCCGCGGAGAAACTTGTATTTGCCAATATCCTTGGAATAATTGGTCGTACAAATGTTAGCACGCCATTCATAGCAAAGTGCACCCATTCTTGCCTTAGATAGTGATACTGGTCTCAATAGGACCGTCTCAGACAATTGAAGGTTCACACCTATACATTTGAAGAACAAACTAACACTAAACAGTTGATATAAATCATTTCAACATTCGAAATGACTATATAAACACACTGTGCAGATAAATCTCCAACAATGAACAAGGTTTTCCAAGAAAATGTGTCTAAGTCAATGAAAATGCTACACATATGATACAAAATGTAGTACACCAGACAGATCAGGAATTAATATCAAGGACTCAATTTGAAAAGTTTTCAATACTTGTTGCAGTCCCCAATCCTGATTCAAAGGAGTTACGATTAAAGGCGAGGTTAAAGCACGTGCATATAATTTCATGCTAGATAAAGCGCCACAAATATACGGTACGGTTCAAATAATTGTAGACTTCAAAGCGATACACAACCAGCAGCTTGAAGAGACCGAGGATGTGTCAAAATCTCCTGTCAAAAAATACAAATGTGATGATACAGATGACTGGCTTGCAGATATTTACCATACAGTAAAATAGGCGAAGAATGTACACCAAGTTATCAAAAATGAGATTTCTGGTTACATGGGCTCTGCTCGCAATGACCGTGATTATTATTTCAATCTTCTCCAATGGTGGAAACAATATTAAACTTTGTTAACAAGACATAGTTTTCTTGTTAATAGGTATCTCGTCATACTAGCTTCCTAGGCGAACATGGATTCGATTGCTCTGGGCTAGCTGAACAGCTATTTTGATCCATGCCAGTCCAACGAAGCTGAGCCTGAATTAGTTTGGATTCGATGCTTGTTGTGTTGGCTCTGTCAAGGACTTCCTGGTTTGGGATTCGGTCCTGCCACTTGATCCGCATGATGGATCTCAGGGAGCGCTGGTGGAATTGTTCCAACTGACTGAAATGCCCTTGGTAGACAGTCTACGTTTCACAGCCATATCAGATAGACGCGAGCACAAATGCATTATACGCCTTCATTTTTGTTGACAGGCGTATGTCCTTGTTCGGATTAGTCCTAGTGCTTGACTGGCTTTTTGGATCATCGCAGTAACCTCTTTGTCTAGTTAGCCATCACTGGATATTGTGCTGCCTAGATATTTGAAACTGACCACATTCTACAGCTGCGTGTCACCAATGGTGATGCATGGTTGTGAATGGAAAGTGTTTTGGGCGGGCTGGAAGACGACTTCTGATTTTCCAAGGCTAATAGTGAGTCAAAATAGATTGGATGCTTAAGAGAACTTGTCCAAGACTGCCTGTAGGTGAGCCTCTTTATGGACCATGAGGGCACAGTCATCTGCAAAGAGTGCTTCAGTGATTAGTCTTGCTAGCGTCTTGGGTTTTGCAGCAAGGCGACGAAGATCAAACACTTATCCATCCAGGCGATATCTAATGTAGATACCAAGATCAAGATCAAGGTCACGGATGGCATGGACCAGTACCTGTGTACAGGAGAGGTTGAACAGTACCGGAGCTAGTACACAGCCCTGCTTGACAACGTTAAATATGAGAAATTTATCAGAGAGTTCACTGTCTGAGAGAATCTCTCAAGTCGTATCATCGGGAAAGAGCGGGATGAGGTTGGTAAACGTCTGAGGAAAACTATGCTTCTTGAATATTAACCACGGTGCGTCGCTGTTGACTGTTTCGAAAGCCTTCGTTAGATCCACGAAAACGGCATACATATTCATGTTCTGCTCAAGGCACTTCTCTTGAACTTGTCTTACTGCGAAGATCATGTCAATGGTTATGCGGTCTGGGCGGAAACCACACTGAGACTCGGGGAGATTATCTTCTGACGCTGCCACAATAAGCCTGCTGATAATAATGCGAGTAAATATTCTGCCAGCTATGGAAATCAAGGAGATGCCTCTGTAGGTACTGAAGTCAGCACGTGTGCCTTTATTCTTATAGATAGTCACAACTGCTTGGTCGCGGATGTCGTTTGGCATCTCCTCTTCAGTCCAGTTGTTGATTAGCACATCGTGGAATGCCTCCAAAGTCGGTTCACTGAGAGCCTTGTACACCTCCACTGGGATACCATCCTTTCCAGGTGCACTGCCACATTTCATTGATTTAATGGCCATGATCAACTCATCTATTGATGGCGATCCAGTTCCGATCGTGCGTTGGCTGTTGGGGTATTTGGTCAACAACATATCAGATTGGCTGACCGATGATGGCAGGCTTAGGAGCTGGCTAAAGTGTTCTTTCCATCTGTCCTTAATGTCAGCCTTGTCCTTCATTAGCGTACTACCATCGTCAGCACTCGAGGTGGCAGAGCCATCCTTTGAAGGGCCGAAGATTGATTTCATGTCGTTGTAGAACTCTTTGAAATTGTTGGTGTCGGCAAAGCGTTGTACTTTATCAGCTTTCCTTTCCCACTACTGGTCGGGCATCTTGCAGATTTTATTTGAGCCTCATCTTGACATAATTTGAATCGGTCTTTTGGGGGGATGAAGTTCTGTAAATTCTGCCAGTTTCTGAATCCATTGTTCTTTCTAGCAAGCAGATCTTCAATGGCACCGTTGTTCTCGTCGAACCGTCGTGACAGGTTCGCTTATTGGGGCCCAGGGTCCCCATAACTGTTTATCTTTTTAAGCCCCTGAATTTGTTCATTTCTCCGAGGCATTTCCACGTAAAGGTCCGTTGATGGACATCTTGTCATCTAGGATATTCTGGACATTGAGCTGGGTGGAAAGCTGCTGAACTTTGACAATATTGAAGGTTGTGCGCGCAATCGTAGGACTGCTTGAGTGTTGTGGAGCAATGTGCAGCTTTAGGTTAGTTCGGACAAGTCTGTGGTCTTTCCAGCATTCCGCTTGTCGCATGCCCTTGTTGATGGGAACATACAGGGCATCGCGCTGGCGAACTATTATAAAATAGTCGATTTAGTGCCATTGGCAAGATCTGGGGTGCATCCATTTGATCTTGTATTTGATCGCCATTCTTAATATTGCGTTTGTGATGAAGAGGTCGAATTCTGCGCATTTGCTGAGTGAAAGCAGGCCGTTGTTTTCATCTTGCCGACACCGTGTTTGCCAAGCACACCTTTCCATCTATCACAATCGCAGCCAACACTGGCGTTGAAGTCCCCAAGTAGTCTGATCGTGCCGTCAGCTGGAATTGGGCACAATACGGAGACGAGGCCCACATATAACTGCTCGATTAGTATTGGCGTAGGAGTTTCTGGCTCATAGGTATTCGCAGTTTCATTAGCCACTCATTGATACCAACAGGCAGGTCCGTAAACTGTTTCAGAAGACTTGACTTGAAAGCCAGGCCTACCCTGTCAATCCTGTCTTCGTGTTGGGCTTTTCCTTTCCAGAAGAATGTGTCGTCGCTTGCTAGCTCAGTCAGAGAATCGTCCTTGCGAACCTGGTTTCACGCAAGGTTGCATTTTCGATGTTGTAGCGTGATAGCTCCGTAGCAATTAGGGCTGTTCTCCTTTGAGGTCTTGCTAATTTCTCGTTGTCCATGAGAGTATGATGTTCATGCTCTAATAAGAAGGGGTTTTTTTTGATAGTTTCGACCACATATATGAATGATCTTGCCAGCTGCGGCAAGCTGGCCGGATTTTGATGGGCATGCTAATTGTAGGCCACCTTTTCTAGTTCCCTCATATTGCAGGGTAAGCAGCACTGTCCTGAAAAGGTCTGCTCAGTTGCTCTGGATGCTGCCGAACTGTTCCGTTGCCCTGGGTACAGATTCTCTGGCTACAGCTCCCAGTGGTCATCTCCACCTATTGATTCGCCAGTCGCCCATCGCCTTAGGACTTTGGTAGGTGCAGATAATAAACGATGAGTGTGATGACGGGGATGAATATTAGGTGCACAATATGACATGTGCTTGAAATAGCTTTAAGGAAACAGTCTTTGCCCGGAGACGGCCTTAATTTCTCGGCCTTGGTAGTTGGAACTTAGTGGTACGAATAATTGTCACGGCAGAGAATTACTTCGTTTCCTTTGGATGGCCATGAGGTCTTCGGTGCCTTGTCATGCCCTGTGCACTCCACAAAACATTTGCAGATTCACCTTCGTGGCCGTTGGATCACTCCGTTAATATCTTCCGCCCAGTCTGTCTATGCTGATTTTGCATGCACGGATAGGCAAGCTAATAACGCACAAAGGGTTTGAGACCCATCGGTTACGCTCAGTCCGGATCGGCTACCATACGTGTACATGGAAAAGACATTTTACTCCCAGTGTCCAGACAAAAAATAATTTGCTTGTGGGATTGTGCCACAGTCCCATACCAATATATACAGTATTATTTGGATCATATGGGGTTGTTATGCGTAGTGAGCGATGCTCTTTTATCTGTTCTCAACTCCACAAATACTTTACGTTTCAAACAAGGTAAAGCGCATTTTAAAACAAAACTATAATTTTCGTCCTGAAGGGGAATATGAGAGACATATAAGATTTACTGACCTCGAACTTTTTATCTAGATAAATTCGTTGGGTTAGTGGTATGAGTGTCAAACTCGTGGACAGAAGTATCAGTTTCCACCAAGATCGGCCTCTACTGATTTAAAGTTAACTCTTTCGTCTTGGGGCTATATAATCATGTTATGACCCTCCATAAAAGATTAATCACACGGTCATCTTATTACTTTGACCTGTACTCAATAATTCTGTTCAAATATAGCTATTGCTAAACTAAAGTGGGTTTCTTATGATATTGAACATAACGATCAAAGCTTAAACATACATCCCCTAATTTTAATAATACTACAAAAATATTTACTTTCTAGATCATTGGTCCAAGTTTCTCTACCAAAGTTCAAACGCAGAAAGTAAAATATGTATATTTGTATCATTACAATTTGAATTGCAGGTTACGAAATAATAGAACACGGCTTGTTGTTATTAATTACTTGATTAAATTACCATGTTCTAATGTTTGACGTTTTAGACTGAATTTCGTGTTTCAAGTTCCAACAAGGTATACCAGAGGAGATACTGGCAATACATCAGTTTCTCCCTTTGGTTACTCTTTGGTTCAAATATTCTCTAAAGAACTACAAGTTGATCCTTATTATATTCCCAAAAATGACGTCATAGTTTTGGTCTTTTCGTCACACTTTTGATCTAATTCAACTATATCAGAAGATTCATCACTCTATTTAGTCACGCATTGAATCCGTGTTGTAATACATTCCCTTAATTAGAAAATTCCGTTTGACGTTACTTGAACTATCATAGAATATCCAAATTTATAGTTATGCAAGACGCATTTTATTTTCACTGTATTATCCTCTATCGCTGCAGGAGTGCTACATTAACTTTTCAAAGCTATAGAAACCATCGGGAATAACGTGGTCTGAGTTATATTCCTATCCTACCGTTGTTTAAATATATGCTGTATATCATCCCATGCTGTGCGCGCTTGCAAAAACATATAGTAAAGTTAAACCAACCCTATAAAACGCAGATGTAAAGCAAATCATATTGCACAGATCCACAACTTCTAACCCAGAAGCTGCAATACACAATGTACACTTGCATTACAAAGCTATAACTCATATGCTGTGTTATGATCATGTCTTACAACTAAATACTGTTCACTATCTCCAAGTAAATGATTCTTAATTGCATTAATTTTCATCAGTCTAATATTATGTACTTGTTTGTTAGGGAATTTATCTACCATTTAGGGGATTAAGAACTTCCTTTTTTGTAGTTGTGCGTTGTGATATTACATTGTCAACAGCAAATTGGTTCAAAAAAATTGGAATAACCAACATTCCATGACCATGTTCATATTGTCTTCAAAGATGCACACAGTACGTGATTGTAAGTGTTCAATGTACTACGGCATGGTAAATATTATTAATTATTGTGTTCGTTTATATTGAATATAGAACTACTTCCCTAGTAACAACTACACCAGCTATTAAGTAAAACATGTTTTAGTCTTTTCTAAGACATGCATGTTACAATGTGACGACCAGTGGCTTAGGTGGCTCGGGAGTTTAACAAATCTGCTTTTACAGTGCGTTTGGGTGGCTAAATTGTTTACAAATTGCCACAAATCTCGAACAAGAGAAAGGTCTAACACTGAACAAATGGACCAGATGTTACGTTACCCATGCTACTAACACGTAATCTATAGCTTTAAATTCAAACTAACAAAACAATTTAGACCAAATGTGCTACACTAGAAACTTACATCTTCCTGTCGCGTGGTTCCTATTAAGGCAGTCAGAGTTCCCATCTTGATTTCCGCTGGTATATAAAACTTCTTCCCGGGAATACTTAAGGAAACTTGATCGGTTGCTGATGGCGGTTTAGAAATCCTTCGATCTACTTCTGATCCTTGTTGAACTGTTCATATGTCTGTACCCTGCTCAATTAGATTATTTGCATCTTTCATTGCAGAAGAGTAAAACGCAGTTTCATCAAGAGCTTTCTTCATAATAACTGCATTTCGTTTTCTCACCTTTTCGTATTGTGATCTCACTTTTTCCTTCATTTGCGAAACCTCCTGATCCAGAATACTAAGCAACTTTGAATATTGGTTTTCAATGGCTTCAATTTCTGTCCGCTCTTCTTCGTCTAAACGCTTCTCAAGGCTGTTACCTTTTTGCACAAATGCATTTAGATTCTTCAGCGTTTGATCGCAAAGTCTCTGTTTTACTCGTAGCTTCTCTTTTACTTCAGCCACCACCTTAGCGATAGGTTTCGATGGATGCGTATCATGATCAAATGCTTTGCACGTAAGGCACATACAAATATTACACGTCTGACACACGAGCTGGATGTCTTGTCCAGGATGTTTACTGCAATTTACACTTGGTCGTAATCGTCCCTCAGTTTCGTTGGTCACAACATAGAAATTGGTTTGAAATGCTCGTACACCTTCACTTGGCAACTCAGCACTTCTTTTGCACATCGGACAGTTAAATTTACCGTTACGAAGGTTAACACGAATATAATCTTCTAAACATTTGTAACAGAAACTATGATAACATGGTAAAAACTTAGGATTCTTGAAGGTATCAAGACAAATACTACACTCATGTTGCTTCGCCGCCATTTTCGTATCTGCTTTCGTTAGTATCAACCAATACAGAAACTGAACTTCATGTGGCTAAATATCGGTCATTTGTTCAGTGTCATGGAATATATTGTGTTATTTGCTTTGATTGGCGACACAGTTATTTATAACACATACTGAACGCTTTATAAACAACTTGAAGCGTAACCCTCGTGTATTTGTCACAATTATCGTATTATATCTTATTACCAGGTAAGTTATGGGTAATACTATATAATAGCCTGTAAATAGACTTAAGTTATGCTATATCTCCCGCACACAATCTTGTACATTATAATAGTTGTCAACTGTTCAATAAACCTAACGCGTCTATAGCGGGAAAGGTTGCATTTATAATCGTGTTGATTAAATGACATCGTTTAGAGTATCGTAAATCGTGTATACGTTTCGAAATGTCGGTAATCGTTGCAGCCCTAATATTAAATTAAGTTTTGGAAAGTACTAGCAATCTTTTCAAAGTACTCGGTAACAATGAAATAGTGCGTACAAAGCATGAAATATTAACCCATTATAGTTACTATTCGCGCTAAGATGTGAGTGCGTGTTTCAAATGCTCTCAGAGAGAAATAAAACCTGTAATTTCTATGGAAGTTGAACTACAGTTGTGTCAGACACAACCGTCATATACATATATCTTACTGCCATGATACCATCATAAGGATCGCTTTTACTATACAGGTAAATCTGTAACCATTTTTTTTTTATCAAGGCTAAAGTTGAACAACCCTTCCTTTCTTTTCTAGCGGATTTCGTCGAGCTTAATTGGATTTAATTGGATTTGTACTGAACCCTTTTTGGTCATACATTTAATGTTTTGAGGTAAACACGACGGATCACAAAAGGTGGAGCATGATGTACAAGACACAGAGCTTTTGTTCAATGCGGGGAGTACGTATCTAAATTCTTTTGAAAATTCAGTACATGTGAAATACTCTTAAAGATTTATTTGTTTAAGTATCACTGCTTGGCAACCGTCGCATGTACTCAGTATTATATGTACATTGGATATGTAATCTTCTGTTGGGAGAGATTAAAATAAGTAGTTTTGCTTGTTCACGTGTGCGTTGCCACATCCATGCATGTATACTTATACACTCACATACATACATACATACATACATACATACATACATACATACATACATACGTACAGCCGCCGGTGACCCAGTGGTCTAAAGTGTTCGCCTATACCAATCATTGCAATTCAACTCTGTCAGCATGGGTTCGAGTCTCGGGTACAGCCAGTGTGGGCATATTAGTAAGCGCATTGTTCTGTGATGGTGACACCAGGACTGGGAATGTGTATGTGCGTGTGCGCGTTCGTCGGTCCGTGCGTCCTTGCTTACCTACCTAACTACAGAAACGTACGTGCATACATACATACATGGACACACACTCACACACACATACATACATACATACATATCATACATACATACATACATACATACATACATGCATGCGTACACACGTGGTACACGCACCATATTGTATAAGTATTTACATATACAATGCGTTCAGGATAACAATTCGCAATATTTATATATTCGCAATAATAAGGATTCATCATCAACTAGGTTATTTTATACATGCTTCTAATGTAAACTATAAACACTGTTGACACTCGTCACCTGTGTATTGATATAATGCTTTCATGCAGGAGAAGTCTACCTGAGCAATATGGGAGCGCTCAGTTATTGACATTAACTTCGCCTGTAAGCTATGCTCCGCCCACTCATATAAATCGCAACGAGCCTGACAAACAAATACTTGAATAGAGGGTAAAGAACGAGTGTCCAACTCTTCCAATTGACTGTCGATTTCACCGAACTCAAAACAACAATATTATATTCATGCATGCTTATGTCGATCTTTTATATCATGAACAGATGTGTGAATCTGCAATAAGTACGTTCACGGCCATTTTAGATATCAGTTAGATTTAATATGTATCTACCGTTAGACGACATTCATACTAGCTCGCGCACACACACATACTCATACACACACAACCAGTGAAACACATACACACCTTACATACGATGAATAAAATAAACAAACAATGACATTATTCGTAAAGCCAATCAGAATCTTGGCTACAGATTATACTGTGTACTTAGTAATCTGTCCTGTCACCTTATCGACAAGTCAAATGTTATATACAGTAAACTGATATATATATATATATATATATATATATATATATATATATATATATATATATATACAATTGGGATATATGTGCATAGGTACATTAAGCTGGATACATTTCCTTTCTACAAAATGCCCTTTATAGTTATTATTATACGTTCGGTGTGATGAAAAGGGATGTTCAGGTCTTCAATGGCTTTACACCACTTCATGCTTGCCTATTCAAATTCGTTGAAGATTCTGGGTTTAAAGTAATCACTGTGATGCATTGAGTATTGCATCTACGTGCATCACCATGTTACACCTATCGGACTGTGAGCTGGGACAGGAAACCAATGACGTACCTACCTAAAATGGTCGTGGCACAAATGCTATCGCGTACGTGCCATTAGAACGCAATCCTTTTATAACGTACAATGTTCCTCATTTCCACCATTGTAAATTTGGTACACCCTGTTTAATAGTATATCTTTAGTTATGTTACATTTGTACAGTAAAGGCATTGTAGTACCAGATGTACGTTTAATTAGTTTGTGAAAGAAAATATTGTTTTGAGAATATCTGCCTATAGATCGTTATTGGTCACTGAATCTTAACCATATATTCTCGGGTACAGTTGGTAAATTATAAAAGGCGAGCTTTAAGGTGTGATCGAATGTAATATTTACTAAACTAAACAAAGTACTAAGCTGCTATTAAATACGGTATGACTTGAGGTACTCACCAAATTCTTTTGAAAATAGCATGCCTGTGAAATACATGAGGAGCAATAATTAATTCAATATAAGCGCTAATCAACCGTCTCACGTAGTCAGTAATTTGTCTAGCAAGATAATGTAGTCTTCTATTAAACGTGATACACATTTTGCGACTTGATCTTTTATAAAAACGCAGGTGATGATCAGTTTAACAAATAAATATATGTTTTTGGGGCAATCTGGAGACCAATGTCCTTTTTCTTTACAATAATAACAGGTATCTTGACTTTTGTCTTTTTTATCCCCTGTTTTTTTTCTTTTTTGACGGTCTGGACACTCTGAAGACCAATGCCCTTTCTTCTGACAGATATAGCAAGTATCTTGACTTTTATCTCTAAAGGAAGGAGAGTAGTCCGTAGGCTGGTCTGAAGAGAATTTTCTAGTGACCCCTCTCAAAGCTCTGACGAAACGTTCCATCTGGTTTGTCTCTTCCATCGTTGTGCTCGGCTTGAGAGTGAAATGAATAGTGAAAGGACAAGACACACACCCTTTTATATACGCTGGTCTGCTATGACTATAAAGTAGTTTATGGTGTTTGAACTTGAGTCATTTGACTTTTTGCTTTCAAGATGAAACGATCCCATTCATTCGAGAAGAAAGAAGAAGAAGAAAGTAAGAGGCAGAAACGTGATCTATCGCCTCGTACCAGGGCTGAAATCTTGGCACAAATTCATGCCAGTGATTTTGAAGAGGACATGAGTGAACCAGAATCCGAACCCTCTAAACCAAGTTCACCACCCTTAGTCAACCCTGAAAAGTACTATTCCATTCGAGAGACGGAAAAGCGCTCCTCTAGAAAATTTAGAACCACGGCTTACAAATACACGGTGAAGTTTAAAGATTTCAAGGCTGAAGTGCCGTTAGAGAAAGCAGAAGTGTTCATCACCGAGGTGTGGGATTCTTTGCTCACTGCACTCAAGCGACAATGTCAACCCATAGAAGACGATCGCTTGAGACTTTCCATACAACACGACGGTTTGAAATCCCCTGTTTGGATCGAGTTTAGCGCCCCTGCAGAATTGACTGCTTCCAAAGTCATGGACAAGATTCAACACGTACAACAATCTAATGATCAGTTTGACATCACCGATGGTAAAGCCACACTGGACATGACCCACGTCTCTCCTCCTCAAGGGACAGGACGCAAAAAGATGTTATTGGTGGACGACCTTCGCAACACCAAAACGAGTCTCGTCCGAATTAACAACCCTCATGACCAGATGTGTTTAGCCCGTGCCATCGTGGTGGGACGAACCTATGCCAACAAGAACGACACGGTAGAATGGAAAAGAACCTGGGACACTATTTAACGTTCCGACCGAGCTAAACAACGAAACGAAGCAGAACTCCTGTTACAACAAGCCGGACTGCCCAAGGACACACCCTGCGGCATTCCTGAGATGCAAAAATTGCAAGATGTCCTAGCTCCACGATATACCTTGAAAGTGCACCCTCAAGAAATGCGCGGGCCTCTATTGTTTCGAGGCCAAGATTTTAAGGACGGAAAATACATTCATGTTTATCATCACGATGACCATTTCGATACCATTACCAGTATAACCGGTTTCCTGGGATACGGTTATTACTGTGAGAAATGTGACTATGGTTATAATAATCGAGAGCAACACAAACATTGTGGATGGAAATGCTCAGGATGTTTGGCCTCTCCACCCTGTCTGAGCGAAGAACCAGTGCCTTGTTCCACTTGTCTGCGCACGTTTGTCAGCCCTACCTGTTACCAACAACATTTGAAGACGCAAGGTTCACAGAAGAAATGCGCTTGTCAACTCCTGAGATTGTGCCCTACGTGTGGACAAGGCATACGTACCAATAATACCAAGGCACACGTATGTTCAGGAAAGAAAAAATGTCACATTTGTCACCACATCGTGGACTTGGAACACGAATGTTACGTGCAAAAATACCAACCCCCACCAGAGAAAGAGGACGGTCACAAGAAGAAAGGCAATTTCATCTTTTTCGATTTCGAATGCATGCAAGATACTGGCATTCACATTCCTAATTTCTGCGTGGCTCATCGAGCGTGCGAGAAGTGCATTCAAGAACCTATCTTCAGTCATTGCCCTCACTGCAGCAAGATTCCCGGAGGGCGTGAAAAAATCTTTCGGGGACCAAACACGTTAGCCGATTTTGCCCAATGGGTCTTAGACCCCGTCGACAAGACGTGGAGCCAAGAGGACATCGAACGTTACGGAGATTGTCATCGTCATGCCACAGTGATGGCTCACAATTTCTCCGGATACGATGGACAGTTTCTTCTCAGATACTATACGGAACAAGGCACCGAGCGTCCTAAAGTGACTTTGAACGGAGCCAAAATCATTTTCATGCAAGTGGGACAAGTGCAGTTTAAAGATTCGATGAGTTACTTGGCCATGCCTTTGAGTCGAATGCCTAAAACGTTTGGAATGACAGAAATGGCTAAAGGGTACTTTCCACACTTTTTCAATACGGAAGTCAATCAACACGCCGTTCTACCCCATTTACCTGAGGCTCACTATTACGACCCCGACAACATGCGTACCGAACAACGAGAAGCTTTCTACGCTTGGTACCAGATTCACGCCTCTGACCCTTTCGACTTTCAGGAAGAAATGCTAAAGTATTGTCGTTCCGACGTGGACATTTTACGGCGTTGCTGTGGAAAATTTCGAGAACTGTTCATGGAACACGGAGGGGTCGATCCTTTGAAAGAAGCTTGCACCATTGCCAAAGCGTGTTCCTTAGTGTATCGACAACGATTCATGCCTGAAAAGACCGTGGCTGTCATCAGTCCTCAAACGACCCACTTTGTAAAACGTCAATACTCGGTCAAAGCCCTACGTTGGTTACATTACTTGTGCGACAAGGAAGACAAGTGGATTCAGCATGTCCGCAACGGAGGGGGCGAAAAGACCATCGGAACGTATTCGGTCGATGGCTGGGACTTAGAAAACCCCAAGATCGTGTACGAGTTTAACGGATGCTTATTTCACGGATGTCCCGTCTGTTACCCTGACCGTGGCACTAAAAATCAGTTTTTGCAACGAACCATGGAAGACTTGTACCAGGACACTTCTCAGCGACGCCTAAAGTTAGAACAGCAAGGATACCAAGTGGTGGAAATGTGGGAACACGAGTACGATCACCGTATGAAAACCGATCCCGAGTTTAAACGCCTCGTGGAAAGTTACCAGTTCATGGACCCGCTGAACCCGAGGGATAGTTTGTACGGAGGAAGGACCAATGCCACCTGTTTGCTGTACCAAGCCGACGAAGAGATAGGAGAAGAAATCAAATACTTGGACGTGTGTTCGCTGTATCCCTACGTGTGCAAATATTGTCGCTTTCCTGTAGGGCACCCGCAATTGCTGACGGAACACATCGACCTGAAAAACATTCGACAATACGAAGGCTTGATCAAGTGTAAAGTTTTGCCTCCCACGAACCTATACCATCCCGTCTTACCTCACCATTGTCAAGGCAAATTGATGTTTCCCTTGTGCCGTACTTGTGCCGAAACGTGCAACCAAGATCAACCTTGTCAGCACAGCCAGGAAGAACGGGCCTTGACGGGAACCTGGGTCAGCGTAGAATTGTTCAAAGCTTTGGACATGGGATACCAACTGTTAGAAGTGTACGAAATTTGCCACTTTCCCAAGACACAACAGTATTGCAAGGGTGATCCCAGTCAGAAAGGCATTTTCGCAGACTACGTGGATGCCTTTTTGAAACTGAAGCAAGAAGCCAGCGGCTATCCTTCCTGGTGTCACACTCCCGAAGACCAAATACAATTCAAAGAGAAATACTATGAACAAGAAGGCATCACTTTAGACCACATCGAGAGAAACGAAGGCAGGCGATCGTTTGCCAAAGTGATGTTAAATTGCTTGTGGGGTAAAATGGCACAACGACCGTGTTTACCCAAGACGGAATATTTGACAGAACCTTCCCGCTACTTCCAGATGATTCACGACAAAACCAAATACATGAAACACGTGGACGTCGTTCGAGAGAATTTGATCTTGGTCAATTACGAAGAAGATCTGGACTTTGTGCAAGACGACCCTTTTGGAAATGTCATCATTGCGGCTTACGTGACAGCCCATGCTCGCTTAAAATTGTACGAAGCTTTAGAACTGTTAGAAGAACGCGTCCTGTACTTTGACACGGACAGTTGCATTTACATCCATCACCCGATTCAACATCACCCTAACATCGAAGGAGACCGTTTAGGAGCCTGGACAGACGAGCATCCCGACGACAAGATTCTAAGTTTCGTCAGTGGTGGTCCCAAAAATTACGGCTACGAATACCGGGACAAACAAGGAGAAGTGCACACGACGTGCAAAGTGAAAGGACTGACTCTGAATTATCGTACCAGTCGAGTGGTCAACTTTGGGGTATTGAAAGAAGCCTTGCAATCGGGAGAGGATGGAAACTTTAAAGTGACCACTCACCAACCGAACAAGATTGTACGTTTACCCACTCACCACATCGTCAGTCGACCCCTGGAAAAAGTCTATCAAATCGTGTACCAGAAGCGAGTTCGACTTCCCAATCATTTCACCTTACCGTACGGTCACGTCGGTATTGGTCTGTATGTAAAAAAGGAACCCTAGGCAAGATCGATAGTTCATTGTGACTACCAAGACCGAGCGAACAAAGATGAATACTTTGAAAGAGACATCGTTCCAGTTTGGGGATTGTAAAAAAGCTGTATCTTTCTCTAGTGTGACTAATACTGGATGGATAAGACCCAGACATTGCGACGGAAAATGTCCGGAAGGAAACTGCGATTGTCCATGTGGTTACCATTGTAATTGCGTAACGGAGTTTGCAGACGAGTGCGATTGTGAGCCTTGCGATGGGACCGATGCTGTACCTTGTGACCTGAGCGATGCCGTAAAGCATCATGGGAACTTTAGTGCCCCTACCCCTGTCATGGAAAGTGATGCTGTGCGTGTCAAACCTGTGGGATGCGAAAGCGATGCTGCTCGTCCTCTTGGACATTTTACTGGGTTTCGTTTTAAAGGGGAATGTCGACCTTCACGTTTACCTCCCTACGGATGTCATCCAGCCCTGAGCAAACTCCTGCCCATTTCACTCAACCCTCATCGAAACGAACCTGTGAAAAACGAATATTCGTTTCCTGTGCGTTTGTCGGAATACTGCGACTTTGAAAATCGTCTTCAATCGTTCAAAGGAAAATGGCCAAAGTATCTGGGAGGACCGACCCCCGAAGAATTAGCCAGAGCCGGATTTTTCTACTAGGGCGAAGGAGATAAAGTCAAGTGCTTCAGTTGCGGTGTGTCACTTCACCACTGGGAACCGCAAGATTCGGCCTACGTAGAACATGCTCGATGGTCACCGAATTGTCATTACTTACCTTTAGTGGGACCGAGACATTGAAGTAACTTTTTACCATAATAATCTGTTCATGGATACTTTACAAGAGAACATTCGTGCTTTGCCTGTGGAGTTGAGAGAACGCATTTATCGAGAACTGGTCAAAATACAAGTGAAACGTAAAGAACAATTGCATCCGATACGTCACCGGTGTTTGAATCACTGGTACCTGAAGGCTATACAAGGACTGATTCAATTGAAAGTGTTCCATTGGACAGACATTGATCAACGATCCTCTAGTTTTAAAAAGGATTGGTTTGGTATGGACGATTGTAGTTACATCATTGTAAACGTACTGCATCGAATTCCAGAGGAAGAGTTAACGAATTACCAACATCTTGAACACAATGTCAACTTGGTGAAAGAGGAAACTTCTGAACGAATTGTAATGTGTAGATTAGTGACTCAACGATTTAAATTCGACACTGAAGTGAAACCATGTTTGTGCAAAGAGTACATTTCTTGTGTCAGACCAAAGAGGATTTAGTATGACCTATTCATGGATACTTTACAAGAGAACATTCGTGCTTTGCCTGTGGAGTTGAGAGAACGCATTTACCGAGAGCTGGTCAAAATACAAGTGAAACGTAAACTCAAAGTGATTCATCCGTTTTTAAATTATGCTCTGTTCCAAAGTACAAGAAGACTGATTATGAGTGGATATTACATTAGGCACAAAGTTAAACGAGGCTATTGGCTACCACCCAACGATTCCAAAAACAGTGTATATACTTATGGATACTTTACAAGAGTACATTTTGGGTTTGCCTGTGGAGTTGAGAGAAAGGATTTACCGAGAGCTGGTGAAAATACAAGTGAAACGTAAAGAACAATTGCATCCGATACGTCACCAGATCTTTAACCACTGGTACCTGAAGGGTATAAGAGAACTGATTCGTCAGAAATTCTTTCAATGGTCAGACATTGTTCAAAACTTTGAGGTCGCTAATGATCGACATGTTCATGATTATGGTTACTTCGAGATTCACCTAGTGCAATGCATTGAGGAAGACAAGTTAAAGGATTACCAACATATTTTACGTGGAATCTACTTAGAGGAAGAGGAAACACCTAAACGAACTCTGACGTTTCGGTTACAGTATGCAAGATTTAGATTCCCTACTGGAGAACGAAGATCTCTGGCTAGAAAGTACGTCTATTGCATCCGAAAAAAAGAGAATATAAAAACAGGCTGCCATGCCACGGTTTATGTCACATGTCATCCAACAGATTCCGTGGAAGGAACTCAATGACCATATTCAAACCGTGGATCATTACCATCGATTATTACAAGAACTATATCCATTCAATTTGGGACGACAAGTGGTGTGTGTCTTAGTGACTTGTTTTCTGGGATTTCGTTTACCAGCCGATTCTTTGTGGACTCTTTACGATCAGTACTTACCACCTCCATGGCCTTAAATGGTCACGAAAAACTCCTTTTGCTCAAAGCCTTGCGTTTTCATCTGGATACTTCTCGACCTCAACAGGAAAAAAAGATTCGTCAACTTTTAGCGACCCAAGACGTGTATGACGATGTGTGTGTAGCTTGTGACTTACACCCTCATTGGACAGATGTTCGTGACTGGAAAAAGGGGGGTTTTGAAGCTTGGACCCAAGAAGTGGCCCAGTATGCACAAGAGTTGTTCAAGGAAAAAAGTTACTTTTCAACCTGTGTTAGTGACGGTGCCAGAAGAACCCGTCACCGAGAACAACCACTCGCTTCAGGACAGGACTGTCGTGGACATTCCTGAAAGGTCATTCCGGGAGGACACTTGTGTGACAATACCTCATGTAGAGACTGTAAGAACATTACACACTGTCCCTAGGACATCTTGGTTACCCAAAACATGTTGTACAGACACTTGTTTATATTCCACTTTGATCGCTTTGCTGTGTTTTATATTCCTGTTCATCACTATTTGGGTTGTATGTATTTTTGTCTTTCGTGTTCATATTTGAAACATTCAATAAACGTGTTCTGAAAAAAGTATATAAACTCTTGTCTTGTTTGTTTTTCGTGTCACAAGTGACATTTCTCATACCATGGCTACCTCTGCTGTCTCTGCTCCCTCTTCCTCTACTGTCAAAGTCATCGACGAACACTTAGATCGTGCCAGTTGGGAGGCTTTGTATCTTCGCCATCCCTTTAACATGCTCATTGCTGGACCTAGCGGTTCAGGCAAAACCGAATTCGTCAAACGTTTGATCGAACATAAACATCATTTGATCGATCGGCCCCCTCAACGGATCGTGTGGTGTTACAAAGAGTGGCAATCGGCGTACAACCTCTTGCGTGAAAGTCAAGGCGATTCCATCGTGTTTGTGGAAGGCATTCCTAAAGAAGACGATGGCATCGTCTCTGACTCCCGTCTAACCCATTTGGTCATTTTCGACGACATGTTAGGAGAAGACGAAGAAGAAATTAAATTGTGGTTTACGCGCAAAGGGCATCACCGTAATGCCAGTGTCGTTTACATCACCCAAAATTTGTTTCAACAAAGTAAAGCCCATCGCACCATCAATCTCAATGCGCATTACGTGGTCTTGTTTAAAAGCCCTCGAGATAAATCGCAAGTGCAAGTCTTAGCCAAACAGTTAGGAACGCCTTGGCTGACTCAGGCGTACGACGATGCCACTCAAACTCCACACGCCTATTTGCTCGTCGATTTGAAACCTACGACCCCCGAGGATTTGCGATTTCGTACCCACTTGTTTCACCACTGGTGCCAAGACGGAGGGCCTGTCCTGTACACATCTCCGTCCTCGACTTCATTTCACTCCCCATGAAAAAAAATCTATAAAAACCTCAGACCCTTTTTCGTCTGTCTCACACAGTGTGAACATGACGTCCCTTCAGTCGCATCTTCCCGTCAAATTGATTCGTGCCTTGTATGGCATCAGTCGAGAAAAAGATCCACAAACACGAGCCCGTGTCTTAGAAGCTAGTCTCAAAGAAGTCTTACGATGGTTCACGGTGACGGCACGTCAATTACTCCAAGGAATCATTCAGATTCCTCATCAAACCCAACGCTTTTTCGATCGAAACAAAGTCGCTTTGGTCCAACTGGCCGATCCCCGCATCGACACTCAAACCAAAAAACAAATCATTTTGAAACCTGGAGGGAGCGGTACTCTAGGAGGGGTCATCATTCGCTCACTCTTAAGATGGGATCCTAATGCCCCCAAAGTTATCCCTAAGACAAAAGTCCAACGAAGCCCTAAGAAGAAAAAGAAAAAGACCAAGTCCCCAAGAAGAACTTCTCCAGTGGCAGGACCCTCCTCTTACCAGACACCACCACCATCACCCCGGAAAAAGAAAAGAAGCCCCCAGAAAAAGAAACAGAGAAAAAGTCCTCAGAAAAAGAAAAGTCCACAGAAGAAAACTAGTCGCAAGAGAGGCACTTCGGCCAGGACGCAACCTTACACTCGCAAGCCACGACCTGCCACAGCGTCTCCGGCAGCCTCACGTTTGTCCACTTCTCCGTTGATGTCACCAGGAACTGAAGAGTACTTGGAGACGTTGATCACAACAAGAACTTCTCCGTTGATGACCCCCAAAAGAACTTCCCCAGTGGCAGGACCTTCCAATTTAGCGGCAGTGGCTGCTGCTCACAAAGTACCTTCTCCCAAAATCAAAGTTCAAGAAAGATCGGGCATGTTACAAAGTTTACTGGATTTGTCCAAGCAAGAACTGGCTCGATTTAGTCCGTTACGTACCCCTGCACGACGTGTCATGCCTGTCCTCAAACTGATAAAACGTAAAGACAATCAGTGGCGACGCGTTCCAGTATAAAAAAGGCCTGTGACCGAGTAGGGTATCAGTGTTTTTAGGTGCTCCTAAAGACTCAAAGATGTCACCCTCCAGAAAACCCCAAGGAAAGAAAAGAAAAGGACTACCACCACGTTTAGCCAAACATGGGGACCTGTTATCTGTCCTGTCCAAAGCTTCTCCACCCCTACGAAAAAAACTCATTCAAACGGCCTCCAAAGAGGTCATCGATACCGTGTGCGAATGTTGTTTGAACGTTTTGAAAGGCACGATCCCTTTGTCCAAACACCACAAACAATGCTTAGGCAAACATCGTCACGTTCTTCGGAAAATGGTTCAAAAGAAAATTTCCATTCGTCAAAAAAAGAAGATGTTGGTCCAACGTGGAGGCATTTTACCTCTCTTGTTAGGCCCCATACTGAAAGGAGTCTTGGGAACCATGTTGGGAGGACTGATGAGAGCAAGATAAAAAGGCCTTCGGAAGTCCCAAGATCTCAGAATTCACCCCTGACAACCCCATGGAAGGACGAAAACTAGCTTTAGTGCCTTACAAACGATGGATGGAATACCATCGGTGGCAAGAACAACGCACCCCGCATTTACCTCCCAATCCCAATTTGAGCGAGATGTCCCAGTTACAACACGAATTGCAATCCTTGCTGGATCGCCAAGATTTGTCCGAAACAGAAAAATCGCAAAAGTACGGTCAACTCTTGCAACGACTGCAACTCTTTCACCAGAAAGCTTTAGACGAAACAGCTCTACCCACTTTGAAAGATTTTAAGACCTTGATGAAAAGTCCAGCACCATCACCAGTACCAGTACCACCAGTACCCGTGACCAAGACAGAAAAAGGAAAAGAAGAAGAAGAAGAAGGGTTTCAAACTCCACCAGAAAAAGTACGCAAGTTAACAACACCACCTACCTCCAGAATTGGATGGATTAAAAAGATGATGGCCACCCCTTCTTCCTCACAAGAGAAAAAGAAAGTGAAGACAGAAGTGAAGACAGAAGTGAAACAAGAACCGATATCCCCTGCTCAGACATCCTCCTCCTCTTCGACACCTATTGCTGGCCGCACACGCAAAGCCTTGCAATCCAAGAAAATACCCCAAGAGAAAAAGAGTAGCCTCTTCCAAGAGTGGGTGCCTTATTAAGACACCAATCAACACAAAAAAAAATGGAAAAAGTCTTAGCTAGCATTTACTACGATCCCTCCCATCCTGCAGGTTACGCAGGAGTTCAAAAATTGTATCGTGCTGCAAAACGCGACTGAAAAGTCTCCGTTTACCTCAAGTGCAACGATGGTTACAAGAACAAGCTACCTACACTTTACACAAACCCATTCGACGCAAGTTTGCCAGAAGTCGCACCCGAGTGGAAGGCATCGATCATCAATGGGAAGCCGATTTAGCCGATGTCTCTCATTTGGCCAGCTACAATCGTGGTTACAAATATTTGTTTTGTGTCATCGACGTCTTTTCCAAATTTGCCTGGGTCGTACCCTTGACTTCCAAATCCAGCAGCGAGTTAGTGCGAGCCCTGCAACGGATGTTGAAACAAAGCGGTCGTCGCCCTCTTCGATGGCAAACGGACAAAGGCACCGAATTTCTGAACCAAGCTTTCCAAAAAGAATTAAAGAAACGTGACATTCATTTTTTTACCACCGAGAATCCCGAAACCAAAGCCAGCATCGTGGAACGTTTTCAATGCACTTTGAAAGAACGCATGTGGAAATATTTTACGTATCACCACACTCTGAAGTACATCGACATCTTACCGCACCTGGTGCAAGCGTACAACCAATCTTACCATCGAAGCATCGGACGTGCCCCGCAAGACGTGACTCCCGACAACGAAGTGCTGGTGTTCGAGCGCCTGTTCGGTACGTCCCCGACGAGGGTTGTCCCCAAGAAAAGTGGAGAGTTGACCGTAGGAGATTGGGTGCGCATTGGCAAAACCAAACGCACTTTCGACAAAGGTTACTTACCTAACTGGACGACCGAACTGTTTCGCGTCACTGGACGAGTACATGGCCGTCATCCTGCCGTCTATAAATTGGAAGACATGAACGGAGAAGTACTCAAAGGAACGTTTTATTTGCCCGAGTTACAACGTGTCACCAAAAAAGAAGACGACGTGTACGACATCGAAAGCATTCTCGAACGCAGAACCCGTAAAGTGGGCAAACGACGTGTCAAAGAAGTCAAAGTACGTTGGAAAGGATATCCACCCAGTTTCGATTCTTGGATCGACGCTTCGCAAGTCATCGACTATAAAAAGAAGAAGTGACCATCATGCCCTTTCACACATCAGACGCAGCTACGTCGACCAGTCCTTCTTCCCCTAGTTCTTCTGTGCAAGATTTACAAAAACAACCCTTGTGGGTGTGGTGTGGAGAACGTGTGCCTAAAACGCAAATCGTCTTTTTCTGCCAAATCTTCGTGGTGTATTGTGTCATTGGGGCAGCCATTGCCAATTTGAGTTTGCAACAAGGAGACAAACAATTGTGGACCATTTTATTGAGCAGCTGCATCGGTTACCTACTTCCCAATCCCTCCCTGAAATTCTCCTCGAACGGGAACGTTGTGTCCAGTGCCAGTGCCAGTCACCACTCCAACAACAACCACAACCAGAAACCCATTTTGGGCGGAGACACGCCTCTGACATCCACTAACCCATCGGACAGCCACAGAACTCTAGAATTATGAGTCACCAAAACCAATTTTACTTAACTTTACCCAGTGACAGTTCCATGGAGGTGTTTCCCCACAACACGTTGTGCTGTTACACGGCCAAATTACCTCAAGCCATCCCCTTAGATCACGAAGCCCATTGGGAAGTGGCTTTAGTGGAAATGATTCACCCAACCCAAGTCCAAAATATCATTGCCCAGCAAAATTGGTTTAAGGTGGAAGTTCATGACCAACAATTGCAAGTGGAGTTGGACAAAATTGGCACATCTAGCAATAGAACCTATGATGACAAACTTAAAACGTGGACCTACAACTTGTCCATTCTCCCAGGCTATTATTTCAGTGATCATCATTTGGTCAGCGCCATAGCCTCCAGGTTTAATGGCGTGTTCCATAAAGCTTTGAGTAATGTCCAAAAAAGTGTCACCCTGGAATACCACAAAATAGCTTGTCGCTTTCTGATGAAATTTTCTGAGGGGTCCAAAAAATTAATGTCTTTCTTATTTTGTCCTGAATTGTTTGACATATTGGGCGGTGACACGGAGATGAGAATGGTCATGATGAAGAAAAACGAATTGCCAGTCATTTCCGACAACGATATTTTTGCCAAGTATTTTCGTTTCCCGGTAGAACTGAACCAAGGACTGAATTTGATCTTTGTGTATTCCGATATAGTGGAGTACAACGTGGTGGGACACACCTCCGTACCGTTACTGCGTGTCATTCCTTTCAAAGTGGATTCTGCCACGAACGCTGACGAGGAAGGTGGAAACACTTACCACGTCCACCGCGAATTTGTCCATCCTCACTATTTGCCGGTCAGCAAGTCGTATTTGGACACGGTCAACATTACTATAAAAGGAGATTTGGGACAAAATATTCCATTCACCAAAGGAAAAGTCACGGTGAAACTCCATTTTCGAAAACGGTTCTCTCACGACTCGTAAGCAAGTCATGTATCCAGTGTACCAAGGGGTGGCTCGACAGCGAGGACACGGTTTAGGAGACATGTTAAAATCGGCCTTTCGTTCGGTGGCCCCGGTGTTAAAACCGATGGTGACACGAGGATTGCACGCCTTGAAAGATGCGGCACTGACACAAGGCAAAGAATTTCTCCAAAATGTCATCATCGACAAACAAAACCCTAAAGAAGCCTTCATGAGGGCAGGTAAAAATGTCTTGCTGCAAACGGGCAAAGACATTTTGGGCCGACGAGACACACCTATAAATGCCCTGCACGCTACCGAGTCAAGCATTCAGCAAGGACAAGGCAGAAAGAGACGACGAAGAAGAAAACACCCTTTCACCAGACTTCAAGCGAGAAAGGCCAAGAAAAGAAGAACCGTTCGAGACTTAGACGTTTTCGATTATTGAGACACAAAACAAAATGATGCACCGAGAGTCTTGCGCCTGTTCCAAGACGGAACTGGATCTGTTTGCCATGCCCCCCACCATGATGACCATGCAAGAATCCCAATGGGTGGAATTTAATCCCATCTCCACACTGACCGATTCCGCTCCCATCGAGTTTGAAATCAAGGGGCAGCCCGAAGATTACATCGATCTGAATAGCAGTTACTTGTACTTGAAAGTCCAAGTTCTAGAAAAAGATGATAGTGGAGTAGATGACGCTGACGAAATAGCTCCCGTCAACAATTTCATGCATTCCTTGTTCAGCTCAGTGGATTTGTACTTGAATAACAAACTAGTCAGCAGCAGCATGGATACATACCCTTACCGTGCCTACTTGGAAAATCTCTTGACGTACGGAATAGATGCCAAGGATAGTCATCTCAATGCCTGCGTGCTGTGGGTAGCTGACGAAGCGAACAAGTTCGACAAAACAGATGGAAGCAATTCCGGCTTTGAGGCAAGAGAAAGCAAAATCTTAGAGAAGAAGAGTTTAGAACTGATGGATCGTTTGCATTTGGACATGTGGTTGCAAGAGAAATATTTGCTGAACGGGGTGAATGTCCGCTTGAGACTGAATCGCAGCAGTGCCGCTTTCCATTTGATAGCTGCTGATCCTACTAAGGCTCCTAAAAGCATAATCCAGGAGGCCAAACTCTACGTACGACGCGTGGAAGTGTTACCCAAAGTGGGTAACGACATCAGTCAAACGTTGAGCAGAACGACCGCCAAGTATCCCATACGACGCGTGGAAGTGAAAACGTTCACCATTCCCGCTAACCTTCAATCCATAACCGAAGATCATCTGTTTCAAGGACAGTTACCCAAGCGTTTAATCCTTGGTATGGTCACGAATTCAGCCTTCAACGGAGCCTTCAAAGAAAATCCTTTCAACTTTCAACACTTTTTAGTGAAGAAAATCGAAGTCAGTCGTGATGGCAAGACCTTGTGTACCCGACCTTTCGAACCTGACTTTAGTGACAAGAACAAAAATTACTTGAGATCGTACTTGTCCCTGTACGAAGCCACCGGTCAGTTAGGAACCAACACCAGTCACGGCATTGAGTATGACGATTATGCAGGAGGCTATGCTTTGTGGGCTTTCGATTTCACTCCAGACCAAGGCAGCGACGAGGGACATTTCCACCCTATAAAATCCGGCCAGATTCGTGTGGAACTTCAGTTTGCAGAAGTACTGAAACAGACAGTGAACGTCATCCTGTATGCAGAATTCGATAATACCATAGAAATCAACAGTTTGAGAGAAGTCATTCTAGATTATTAGAAGCCATGGAAGACTGTTATCCCTCTTTACCTAGTGGAGAAACTTTGGAGATGGAATGTAAGGAGACCGTGGAAAAAGAAGAAGAAGTGATCATGATGAAATCGAGATGGCCAGAACAAGAAGCCCATTTAGTCTCCTGTTTTGCCAAACACTTGGTCGACAAAATGACGGAATTGATCAAGAAAAATTGCTATGGATGTCAAAACGATCATCCCAGTCAAATTCAGCACGATAAATGCCTGATGTTGAGCCAAGAAGAAAAATTGGACGAGTATCTGGACGAAGCTTGGAGTCTCATCTCGAACAAAGACGTGTTGCACCAGTGGTATAAAGACTTGCGTGAACATTCTTGTCCACCATTAACCACTCAAGAGATCCATCGTATCGAAGCTCTCCTGAATCAGAGTGAGGAAACAGAACGAATAACCGTTTATTCGTCAGACATTTTCAAGCAAAAAGTCAGGATCGAATTGACGACTTATTATTACCTGTGAAGAAGAAAACAAACACAAATGGATACCTGGGAACTTTATTACCTTTTGAACCACAGTTCGTATACGTCTTCTTGGAATCCCGTCGTCTGTGCTAAAGATGAACTCCCTCATCGCAAACCTAAAGACCATCAAGCTTACGTGATCAACACGGACGATAGTCATCTCCCAGGAACCCACTGGGTAGCCGTCTACTTTCCTCAAGAAGGATGTGTGGAATATTTCGATTCGTATGGATTGCCCCCTTTGGAAGACGATATCATCGACTTTATGAGAAGAAATGCTCAAACCACCCGATTCCATAACGTGAAATTACAAGGCACAGATTCCTTGGTGTGTGGACAGTACTGTGTGTATTTTCTGCATCATCGCAGCCTGGGCTATTCCTTAGAACATTTAGTGACTCATTTCGATCCTCGTTCTTCTGCTAGAAACGATGTGAAAGTACATCGATGGTTTTGTGACCAGTATGCTTATCTTTTGTCTCAAGCTAGGAAACGTAGTGTCCATCAATGGCCTAATGATTTCCAACAGTGGAAATCACAATTTCATTCACAACGTTGTCAGCCTTGTTTAAAGTAGATTGTATTTGAAGAAAAAAAATGTTTGTGATTTGAAAAAAATTGTTTGATGTTATAGTGTTGGATTATTGTTAAAAATGTTGTTGTTTAGTGTTAAGTGATTTTTGAATAAAAAATGTTGTGTTTAGAAAAAAATGCCTTTGTCTTTTGTTTAGCTATAAGAATGTTGGATTGATGCTCTTTCATTTCTTACTATCCCTCTCATGAACGTTGCGGCTCGAAAACCGTGTGGGGGATGTTTTCCTTCACGTCCGCGCTTTAACTTTAAGAACCGGGTTGTTCCCAGTCTAGCCATCCATTGTCGACTCATCCTCCTAAGAAGATGTGCTCCAAACTAGCTAAGCTCAACGAAGCCTACGTGAATCTGCATAGGGTCAGACACAGTCTGATACCGAAGCCAGAAGAAATAGAGAATGTGAGAATGTTAAAAATCACTGAAGACCTGATAGAAGAGCTCTTCAGAGAAGAAATGAACAGGGAGAAAGAAGAATGGACAGAGAAGTACAGACTTCAGAGACAGCAGCAACAGCAGCAACAACAGCAACAGCAGCAGCAACCTGAAGCTGACAGAGGCTTTGTCGATTGTCGTATCGACACCAAAGAATTCTTCTTCTCTTTCCGAAGAAGCAGACCTATCGCCAGAAAGTCTATCCTCAGAGGACATCGCATTCTTAGAAACTAAAAAAGAATGCCATAGCAAAACAAAAAAACAGCCCTTTTCAAGGCTACCCAATACTCTAGAAAAGAAATAACGATCGATTTGCCAATGTGTGTAGGTAGAGTAGTATGAAAATAAACACTAACTCTTTCTTAAAAATGTGAGGGTATGAGTTTGTGTGTTTGTAAGTGATAAAATAGGTTGGTGTGGATAGTAGATTAAAATGATGTTAGTTTTTTTGGCTGTTAGAGGTATATATTTAAGGTTAGATTGGATTGCTTTGCGTATGTGGATAGTCTATTGAAGTGATTTATAAAAATTTTACAATAGTGATGGGTAGGATAAAAAAGTGAGTGAGTGTTTCTTTTAGGTCCGCGCGTTGTTGTTGTTTTTTGGTCATGATCTAGGTAAGATGAATTTTATGTTTTTAGGGGGATGTTTTCCTTCACGTCCGCGCTTTCAGTATAAATTGAAACTCGTTCGGCAGTCCAGCTACCCTTGTTGATTGATCAACACAGCCAGAAGAATGACTAGCAGAATAGTGAAACTGTTAGAACTCCAGATGCACCAGGAATATGCCAGGCGGATAGTAAACGAACTATCAGCGGAGGCTATAGTAGAAGAAGCAAGAATAAAGAAGGAAGAAGAGGAGAGAAGACAGAGGGAAGAGGAGGAAAAGAAAAGAGAAGAGATGATGTCGTTTAATATTCCTGAAACAGAGGATTGGGGTGCTGAAGCGAATCATCCTCCCTCTGCGCTCCCCAGAAGAAAGGTGAAAGAAGACTGGGGAAGAAGATGCGTGTGCGGCGCCAGGCCAGGAAGGTGCAACCATTAGATAGGTGCATCTGGAGTTTAAAAAAACAGCCCTTTTCAGGGCTACCCAATAGTCAAGAAAAGAAATAACTATTAATTTGCCAATGTGAGTAGGTAGAGTAGTGTGAAAATAAACACTAACTCTTTATTAATAGTGGAAGTGTATGTGTTTGTGTGTTTGTAAGAGCTCAGGTATGTTTGTGTGAATAGTAGATTATGGGTTTTTTAGAAAATGTGGAGAGTATAGTTAGGATTATATTATATGAAATGAGAAAGTAAGGGGATGTTTTCCTTCACGTCCGCGCGATGTTTGGTCATCATCTAGGTAAGATCCATTTTATGTTTTAGGGGGATGTTTTCCTTCACGTTCGCGCTTTGAGTATAAAACTAACAGTGTTGGCCATTGGAACCCATTCTACGGAATAAGCAAACAAGAAGATGCCAGCAGCTTCAGCTTTATACAACGATCTTATGGGAAGTTGGTATTGGATGGTAGATGGATTGAGTGTAGTAGAAAGGGTTGAACAGGAATGGAGGTATGCAGTGACAAAAGACTTCGTCTCAAGACAAGTAACCAGCCTCCACTTATCCGTAAATATTGTAAAAGAAATGATAGAGGATGAGGAGAAGAGAATCAGAGGTTTAATTAACCCACCGTATGTCAAAGTGGGTAAGTTAAAAGAAGCGATAGATCATGTGACGAGTGCAAGGTGCTTTCTAGAAGACATTGTAGAATGGACAGATTGGTGTTTCGCGAAGTGGGGGTTAGAAAAACTTAAGAAAGCTGAAGAACTAATGAGGAATGTGCTGACCGAAGAGGTCAAGAAGATCAAAGAAAAGTGGTTAAAGGAAAGAAAAGAAGAAGAAAATAGAAAAAAACTGATGAATTCGAAAAACTGAACACAAACTGGATGAAAATCCAAGAGAAGTTCCGGGCCATGGGCCACCCGGACTGGTTGCCGGAAACAGAAAAGAAAAAGAAGAAAGGAATGATGGACAAAATAAGAGGATGGTGGAAGAAGTTAAGAAGTTAAAAGAAGAAGAAAAAAAAACCCAAAGGCCCTTTTCAGGGCCCCATATTTCTCGAAAAGAGATAGCCTTTCCATTGCCTACCCCTTTTCTAAAAAAATTTTAAAAAAAAAAAAAAATCCAATGTTAAATTCCCCTTGTCCGTAGATTGTCCCACGATTTATTCCCATGTTAATTCCCCTTGTCCGTAGATTGTCCCACGATTTTTCGCCATGTTAAATTTCCATTGTCCGTAGATTGTCCCAAGGGGTTCTGTAATGCTAATTCCCATTGTCCGTAGGGTATCCCCTTTCACTACTCATGTCACATAAACAATCCGAGTAACAAACCAACTTGAACGAAGCCAGATACAAATATGTTATCTACAGCATTCCAGAATGTTAGGAAAATTTATCGAAACCAAAAATTAACTGCAGTTGTTAGTAATCGCATGGCACGTCGGATAAGTCAGACACCTGTATAATCACAAAAAAAACTTAAAAAGACAATCACAATACACGATTTTCCAAGACCCATACGATGCAACTTTAGCAAATATTACAAGATAACGGAGAGCAGTATAATGATAATGGAAAGCCTTAGACAGGCAAAAGTACCCGACACCAGATACAATTGAACGTGCGGTAAATATATGCCCCAATTATGAGCCAGAAACATCCCTAAAAAAATCCCCACTTTTTCAGGACAAAACGTCATGATTATGCAGAGGCCAAGAAGAAAGCACTTCGTATCTACATATGACATGTTCCTGGCATTCATAACTAAAATAGAGGCAATGTATAAGATAACAATAAGGACAGACGCTTAGCTGTTTTGGATAGTAGATCATAAAGCACAGCCTTTGAAGGAAGGTATTGGTAATACCATTCCCAACATGGGGATATGGTTGGAGGGGTTCATTGTTCACGCAAGATGATCTACATCAGTAATAAGTCAAACACCACACCCCCTGGGAAAAATATTTAAACGCAATTAATAGATACCTAAGTAAGTCCATGCTAAAGAAATTCACTACTTGATACCATATATAATTGAACGTGTGCTAAATATATGCCCCAATTATGACCACACAAAAAAAACATGTTTAAAGTAAACCTAAATACCCAACTCTGTCACAAAGCAGATGTCCTGAATATACAGAGGCCAAAAAGCAAACACTTTGGATCTACATATGACATTTTCCTGGCATTCAGAACTAAAATAGAGGCAATGTACAAGATAACAACAATGGCGAAATCTTAGCTGTTTTGGGTAGTATGTCATAAATCACCGCCACTGAAGGAAATTATTGGTTATACTATTCCCAACAGGGGATATGGTTGGACAGTTTCCGGTCTGTGAAAACCCCCATTTGCCTAAAGATGATTCCACACCAAAATAGAGACAGCATTATCCACACTATACGAAATAACATCAATTTTAAATCTCCCACCCTTGGGAAAATATTTAGACGAAGTTAATAGACACCTAAGTACGTACATGCTAAAGAGAAAAAGGAAATTGACGTAAGACCGCAAAAGCCACCCAAAGGAAAAGACCCCTTTTCACTCATTCAGCTTGGTTCGCCATGTCGAAGAGTCAGTGAACTTGACTGCCTGTGTATAGTAATTTCACAATTCTAACAACATACCCTAAGTAGGAGATAAACTTAATTAAAAGTGCAAATGAAAATAGGGTAAAGACAAGATAATTATTCGTCTCATATAATGTTGTTCACCATTTAGTTACATATTAAAAAACGATATAGCTATAAGTAGATCGAACAAAAAACAGTTCTTGCTCCAATAAAAAATATTAATAAACTAAGAAGCAGAAGCGATGACATCTACTTGGTAGTAAAGGAGCAGAAAAACAACTATAATGCAAAGAGAACATCAAACTAAATCCGAATAAGTGAAAGAAGATCGTATCTGGATATCGCAGTAGATAAGAAACAGGTACAGATGGAAAGAAGTCGAGGACATAGGAATAAAGCAAGGGGAAAAAAGAAAACGAGGATGGGGATTAAGATAAAGGAGCTGGCATAGAGGATTGTAACAGAGGGAGAGAAGAACACCCATCTGATCAGAGAAGGAGAAGAAGGGGGCAGGTAGAGAAGATACAATATAAGAAAAATAAAACTCAGTTTTTGCTGTGTTTTTTGTCCTTTTTTACTGTTTAATGTTCTTCAACCCATTCACAGTATGTATATATGTTATCATGGTTATTTGATAACTTATCAGGTTTTTGGGGGAAGAATTAGTCATTTTCTTGTCAGATCCTTAAACTATATTTACACATTATGGGCACTTTCATCAACACAGAAAGAGCAAATAATTGTATACCAAACAACAACAACCCAAATATGTATCCTAAGAACTGGAGAACAATGACATTGCTGAATGTTCGATATCAAAATAGGCTCAGTATTATAACCAATATAGTATAAGGCCTATTACCTCACAAAATAATCATGATAACCTTTGATTATTTAATGTTTTACACTAGAAATGGCAACATTCTATTTTTGTTTTACTAATACTTAACTTTCAGAAGGTGATTCATTCAAATTCTTGGTCCGAGATTAAGAACATCTTATCTTTCTTCAATTTTGTAGATTCTGTTATAAGCTAGATATCAGTTTTATATAATAATATAGCATCATGTGTTACAGTAAATAGTTACATTTTTTCTTGGTTTTACATACAGAAATGATGACATAGGAAAGGAGACCCCTTAACTCCATACATATTTATCCTGTGTACAGAGATACAGGCACATATGGTGAGAGGAAATCCAGATATTAAAGGAATTCACATTTATAATTGAGAATACAGATGATGCTTGTTATCTCCTCTTGATATTTATGTTACTATTCTAAATGTTCTTGTTTAGTATCAGTACTGAAGAAAACAACCACAAAAAAATAATGCTTGCTGGTTTGAAAGTAAAGTTGGAAATCAGGATCTATTTCGTCCAGTTATCAAATCAGCTAGAGAGACAGTGAGTTAATATTACTAGGTGTAAAGTCATCTCAGCTTTAAAACAGGGTAAAAATAAATTTTTACAATAAACAAAATTGACAAAATAAAGCAAAACTTTACACCAGTTGTCAAAAAGAGCCCTCACACCATTTACATCTATATGAACTAATTGGAAATACCCCATCTTAGAGACATCTTTCCAAAATGCCACTAATGTCCACTTGCTTGGAGTAAACTACCTAGTTACTTTGTGCTTTTTGGAGAGGCTTTTCTGCACCTGAATCAAATTTGAAAATATATTTTCAGTTGATACACCTATAATTGTTGTATAAAGTCCCAAAAAAGCCAGTTACAATATAAAGAATAGTTGATAAATATGTTCTGATAAGAACTGGTTTTAACATGGAAATAGAACAATAAATTACATAGTTGATGCTAGCAGAGAATCATTTGACATGGAAATAGAACAGTAAATTACATAGCGGATGCTAGCAGACAATCGTTTAACATGGAAATAGAACAATAAATTACATAGTGGATGCTAGCAGACAATCATTTAACATGGAAATAGAACAATAAATTACATAGTGGATGCTAGCAGACAATCGTTTGACATGGAAATAGAACAATAAATTACATAGTGGATGCTAGCAGACAATCGTTTAACATGGAAATAGAACAATAAATTACATAGTGGATGCTAGCAGACAATCGTTTAACATGGAAATAGAACAATAAATTACATAGTGGATGCTAGCAGACAATCGTTTAACATGGAAATAGAACACTAAATTACATAGCGGATGCTAGCAGACAATTGTTTGACATGGAAATAGAACAGTAAATTACATAGCGGATGCTAGCAGACAATCGTTTAACATGGAAATAGAACAATAAATTACATAGCGGATGCAAGCAGACAATTGTTTGACATGGAAATAGAACAATAAATTACATAGCGGATGCTAGCAGACAATTGTTTGACATGGAAATAGAACAGTACATTACATAGCGGATGCTAGCAGACAATTGTTTGACATGGAAATAGAACAGTAAATTACATAGCGGATGCTAGCAGACAATCGTTTAACATGGAAATAGAACAATAAATTACATAGCGGATGCAAGCAGACAATTGTTTGACATGGAAATAGAACAATAAATTACATAGCGGATGCTAGCAGACAATCTTTTAACATGGAAATAGAACAATAAATTACACAGTGGATGCTAGCAGACAATCGTTTAACATGGAAATAGAACAATAAATTACATAGTGGATGCTAGCAGACAATCGTTTGACAAGGAAATAGAACAATAAATTACATAGCGGATGCTAGCAGACAATCGTTTGACATGGAAATAGAACAGTAAATTACATAGCGGATGCTAGCAGACAATCATTTGACATGGAAATAGAACAATAAATTACATAGTGGATGCTAGCAGACAATCGTTTAGTATGAATCAGTTTGAGCAAGGCTTAATAAGAGCAATAACTGAATATCAGACAAAAGTTTGACAAAAAAAAAAAAAACTCACAGATCCTTGCAGCAGCTGTAAACCACTTAACATTGTGACAGACAAAACAAGCTGCAAAAGTATTTACAGGAAGCTTATACAAAATGTGAAAATTCCTACTTCAAGAAGTGATCAAATAGAAGATGATGATTGGTTACAAATTTTCTCTATTACATCTAAATTAGCTAAGTAGTCACATATAAGGTGATTTCTCTTTTACATCCAAATTATCCACAAATAAGGTTGTTTCTCTCTTACAGCCAGATTAACCAAGTTCTCAAATAAGCTGGTTTCAGATAAAGATTTCGCAAACTAAACCTCTTGCTACAAATATATACTCTAGGACTATTTTGCCAACCAAATCTGTATCCCATTTCGGTGCATTCTTTCTGTTCTGCATAGATATAAAAAAGGTCAATTATACTAATTTTGATCTTTTTACAGATTAAACTAATATTGAAGGTCACAAATTTAGTCAAACAAAACCCCATTGCCATCCTAGAGGAAATTCCGACTACAGTAAAGGGTATGTATAAGACGCTTCAAATTTTTGCATGTAATACACATGAAACATATGCATTTCAGACTCTAAAATTTGACCCCCAATACAATTTTTTTTAAAATATAAAAATTGGAAACCAGATTTTGAATTTCTTTATATAATGTACATATTCTGGGAAAATGTATCCTACAAGTTTTGGAGAAATCTGCCTGAGGACTGTTCCAGAAGTAGAGATGTCATTTTTTTCGGAAAATTCTGATGTGTACCCATCATTCCTAATGATCGGTTACCAGATTATACAATCAAAAGGAAATTGTATTAAATGTGAAGCTAAACTGCTTTGTTGTAGGTTCACATGTTCCAACCCCAAAAAGAGCTGTAATCGTAATTATTACTAGTATAAGTGGCAAAAAGCGTAATCTGAGCACAAAAAGAGCATATAATTACATGCCATTATTACAGAAAACTGTATGAAAAATGTATATGCAGTTAAAAATTATGTCATAAATCAGCGAAATTCATGCATATTAGTAGTAAGGATAAGAAAAGACACAAAAAAATTGATAAATTATTTGTGCAAAGCAGTCACTTAGGTTAGTGTACATGTCAACAGTAACTTTTGCGAATTGTCATAAAGACTATAAATGATGATTGTTGTATTATCCTCGACTTGCCATGTTTCATCCCATAACGACGGTCCAGTGCAACATGTTTTTAAGTTTAACAAAATCACTTTTCTCTAACATGTTTCAGTCACATAACATCCATCAGTCGCATTGATACATCCCAGTTTGTTGTTTTTTGTTGTTGTTGTTTTCTTAGTTTTTTGTGATATCTGGTGCCATTTGTTTAAATTTAAGCTGGACTGCTATGTGTGTAGTAAGTAGCAAACATTTTTTTCCTTTATATTCAAATATTTCAGTAAAATATTTCAGTCTGTATAGTTGTCAATTTTGTTCATTTTGTTTTTTTTCTTAACATGGTATAAGAAGTGCATGTTACGGTAGCCAAGTTAAACCAGACATTCATATTGTGCTTTCTTTTATTTGACCCAGTTAATGGCATCAGGATCTGAAAACAAGAGTGTTTTAAGTCACAAGAAAATTGGCAAACAAACCATGGACAGGCATGAAGTTAGGACGGTCATGCTTGAAATAACAGCATTAATTCTTAAATAGGTCACTCAAGAAAGGATTGTATTATTATACAGAACACGTATGACATGTACATTGTAAGCAACCATATGAGCCCCTGTGATGAATAAAAGAGTACACGACACAAGCATCAAATTGTAATTATTAGTTTGTCTTGATCTGAGCTTGGAACACTTTTTTTAAATTGATACCCAATTCTTCGTTTTATTACCCAGGTTATTATCAATGGGAGAATACCCGCGTACCCATTGGCCTCTTTATCCAAAAGTAGTCAAATTTGGAATATGCGATGTGACTTGCAGGTATCTCATCAATAGTGCAGTTTATATGTTTGCTACTGAACTATGGTAACTCTATTGGTAGTGCAATTTCACTCATAGTCCAAAGGATGAATTTTCAGACTGGGTCAGCTGTGTAAGTGTGTCCTTGGGAAAATAGTTGGCTCCTATTTTCACAGTGTGAGATAAACACTGTTAAAAGTACAATCTAATCCAAGCTACAATTATGTATTTTCTTTTACCTTATCAAACGAATCTTCAAAAATCCACCTTACAGAATGTCTCAAATGCAGGGCTGGCGCCAGACCCGGCCAGACTATCCGGCGCCCTTGGCAAGGTTAGATTCTGGACCCCCTCCCCCTCAGAAAATATCCATTTTAAAATTTATAAACAATATTTTTTTTAAAAACGCGCCCCCGGAAATCAGCACCTTAGGCAGCTGGCTAGTTTGCCTATATGGTAGCGCCGGTCCTGCTCAAATGCTGTGATCAGAAAAATACTACTACCAACCTTTTCATTTCTATTTCAGATTTCACTTTTCAACAGTTCAAAACTGAGCCTGCTAACTTAAATTCACTGTTCAACAGGAAGTGCATTGATTCAAAGAGAACAATCTCCAAGTGAAAATATTGTTGCAGAGTGGCATATGATGAAATTCAAAAGCAGGAAAGTCAATTACACATTTTGTCTCTGTGAAGCAAATTTCCAGCAGTATCTTTCATTATGACCTTAAAGTTTGTAGAATAAATGTGATGTATTAAATATAACAGGTACATACATACATACATACATACATACATACATGCACTAGTTGTCTTCGGGGCCCTGAGTGGCCGAGTGGTCTAAAGTGCTCTCCATTACAGATCACTGCCATCTCACCTGTCTGCATGGGTTCGAGTCTCGGATTCAGCCAATGTGGGTGCGTGATAAAGGTTTCCAGTAGCTTCTCATGGGTCAGTGGTTCTTTCTGGGGTTTTCCCGGGTTCTTCCTCCACCATTAATACTGGCCGCCATGTATAGCCTATCATGTGCTGAAAAATGGCGTTAAACCCAACAACAACTAGTTGTCCTTTTTCTCGTGTGAGAAACCTTATTTAAAGATAACTAATTTAACTCAAATATGCTTATGATTACTAGATTTGAATATTGATCTTACTCTGTTTAATTCTTGTAAAAGATGTATGTATTTAATAAAAACTAAATACTATATAGTTGTTCTTTGTTCTTTTTGCTTATGTGAGGAAGATGTCATTCACGCGAGCAAGATGTTGCTCACATGAGCAGACTTGCTCACATGAGCAGATCTTGCTCATAAGCATGCCATTTTCACATGATCAGACTTGCTGACATGAGCAAGATCTTGCTCTTGTTAACAATTCATGCACATGAGATTTTCTTATTAGAATCAATTTGCTCACGTGAGTTATACCTAATTTGCATGTTAAATTGCATATGAGATTAACCTGAGTTAGATCTCACGTGAGAATCTCATGTGCAGAAGGGTAGGCAGTTTTGGTGTGTTTCATATCAATGCAAGACCACATCACCATTTTGAACAAGAATGTACATCAAGACTATCATCAATGCAAGGTAAATTGTGTGAGTCATTAACTGTCACATCCTTCAAACATCTGAAATAACAACAAAATCTAACAGATCCATCAGGCTTGTTTACTGCTACTATGGAGCATTATAGGACTTTAGGGACATTTGTCAAGTTTGTCATCTTGTGCTCTTTTCTTAATTCCTTCTTCCCCAAATTTCCTTTTTTGTTATAGGAATTATGTACTAATCAAGTCTAATTGGTTTAGCATCATTTGTGTTAATTGTATATTGTGTTATTGAAGTGTGAGCTATGTCATTAACATCTCTGGAGAAAACATCCTGAATTTTAATCAGAAATTTTCTTGATTCATTTGTTTATTCTTGAGGTAGTGTTCTTTTGAGTTCATTTTAAACATGTCAGCTAGAGGTTTTCGCATTTGATCATTCATTCTTGTCAGATTGGTGTTTGGGCATTTTCTCAGTCATTGTAGCATCTGATCTTTCATACATGCTATCTTGGGGTTTTGGCATTATCTCATTCATTGTAGCATCTGACATTTCAAATATGCCAGCTAGTGGTTTTGGCATTATCTCTTACATTTTAGCATCTTGTTCTGAGGCCTTGTTTATTTCAGAGGTAGTACAATTATTTATTGATGCAGGATGATATTCAGCTACTGTCATATCTTTAAATATTTTGTTACATGTTTAGGCTTTAATAAACAGTAACACAGAAAGTGAAAACAACACGCTTTTGAAAATTTCACAAATAATTTATTTTCCTGGAAAATTCTGTAAACAAAATGAAAAAGAACTTACAGTTTCAAGAATCAAATCCAAAATTAATCTAAGAATTATCCACGAATTGCAAAAGTGCTATTAATAAATGTTCTAATAATTTCAAATTCGAATCCTGACGTAAAATCCAAGATGGATGACGATGACGTATGCTGTAGTCAGTACTGTGCTTATCTACAGTTCCTTGTAGAAATACAAATAGTGGCACTTCTGTATTCGGAATCCAAATTAAATTTGTAAGCAATGTCTTTCCCTGTGTGAGCACTCTTCAAAATATTTCATGACAAATAACATAATTAATCCTTTTTGAATCCAAATAGTTTGAAATAACTCGACAGCACAGCATAACACTTTAACTGCCCAACTTCTACTAAAAATTATTTCTCTAAACCTTTGAGTTATATGAGCTTTCCTAAATATCAACAAGGGTCATGTGATCATGTTTATATCACATACACAGAACATGGCCTTCATTAAACCAATGATTTTATTCCCAGAATAAAAATATCAATAAATGTGTTTACTTCTTAACCCAAGTAGCTTCATCATGACATTGATAAGAACCAATCATTTTAAAATAAAATAGGTCAGAATTTAGATCAACATCCGTTGTTTATAAACTAACAGTCAAGGTCAAAGCATTTCCTGAAAAACTATCATCTATAATGAATAAATTTACATTATAATAGCATATAACATAATACAAATTTTAAAACTGACAAATTAACATATATATATATATATATATATATATATATATATATATATATATATATATATATATATATATATATATATATATTAAATCAGATATATGTAACACCTTCCCCCATGAAAAAGAAAGATTTATATGATAAAGCTTTCTTTTTACCGTAGATTAGTACGCAAGTTTTAAGAAAAACGTAAGAAGTACTCTTATGAATTACAAAAAGTGTAAAAGAAATAATACATTTCTATCCATGGGAAAGTGCATCTGCTATTAAATTATCTTTTCCCTTGATGTGTCTCATGTGAAGATTATATTCCTGTAACAACAAACTGAATATTAGTAGTCTGGTTTTTATTTTTCATCTTGCCGATGAAAGTAAGGGTGTTGTGGTCACTAAATACAACAATCGAGGAAGGAGCTGAACTAAGGTAAACCTCAAAATGTTGTAATGCCAATATCAAAGCAAAATATTTCTCCTCGATTATTGAATAATTCCTTTAGTGCTTATTTAATGTCTTGGAAAAATAGCACACTGGATGATTAATACCACGTTCATCTTCTTGAATCAAACTGGTACAACTCCAACATCACTTGCATCAACAGACAGTTTACAAGATTGACTGAAATTTGGAGCTGTAAGAACTTGTGCGCTTTTAAGTATGGCTTTCGACCTGTCAAAGACTTCCTGATATTTTTCAGTCCAAAGGAATTTGTTTTTCTTACTCTATACATTTTTCAGGGGTTCAGCAGTATTAGACATATTGGAACAACATTTACGATAGTATCCGGCCATACCCAAAAATCGCATCAGTGGCTTTGTATTAACAGGTACGGGAAATTCAGAGATAACCTCAACCTTAGCATTTATAGGTTTAACTTGTCCTTGTCCCACGATGTGTCCCAGAATGTAACACTAGCACGGCAGAACTCACTTTTAGATAAATTAATTGTCAAACATGCATCTGTGAGTCTGTCAAAGAATTTCCGAATCATTGCTAAATGTTCTTTCCAAGTGTCGTTGTAGATGATGACATCATCGATATAAGCATGACAATTGTCTAGACCAGAGGTGATCATATTCACGAGGCACTGAAATGTACTAGGCGACCCTTTAATCCCAAACTGCATTACTTTATATCAGTAAAGTCCATCTGGAGTCACGAATGCTGACATTTCCTTTGCTCTTTCCGTTAGTGGAATCTGCCAAAATCCTGTCAGAGCCAGGACTCTATCACCAGGTTGAAAACGCCTTTCCTTCGAGTTTTTATCATCTCTTAACTTCATTTTGGATTGAGTAGAGTGCACATTTGCTCTTGCGACCTCACAAGCCTTTGACAACTTGTATTTAAAATTAGAAACATAATCAAGAAGATTAATCTCAGAATCTTCATTAGAAAGAAGTTTTTCTTTCAATAACTTCAATGGTCCATGCACAGTGTGTCCAAAAACCAGTTCAAAAAGACTGAAACCTAAATATTCTTGAACTGATTCTCTAACAGCAAACACTAGTAAATGAATGTTTTCATCCCAATTTACACGTATCAGAACAATATCGAATCATATTTTTTAAAGTCTCATGAAATCTTTCTAATGCACCTTGCTCTCAGAGTTATAGGCAGAAGATTTAAATGGTTGAATGCTTATATTATACGTAATTTGCTGGATAACCATTTTTCCATCATATCACTACGATTTATGCAGTGTGGCAGTTTAATGCCGCAGACATGTAGCATAATGTCCCACCCAGTCACATGATCCTGACATCAGGCCGAACAGTCCAAACACTAACCTCTTAATGCTGAGAGCCGAGTGAGTCAGCTGTTAGCACCATTTTTGTAAGTCTTTGGTATGACTCCGCCAGGGATCGAACCCACGAACTCCTGCATCTGAGGCGTATGCCCTAACAACTAGGCCACCGGAGCAGTATGCAAATTTTGGAACTGAACCATGTAAAATTGTTACATATATCTGATTCAATATACATATATATATATATATATATATATATATATATATATATATATATATATATATATATATATATATATATATATATATATATATATATATATATTTTGATTACAACCCCTGCATCATATTTAGCTTCGATCAAAGTGTTAATAGTATTGCATTTTTCCCGCAGTATCTTGCAAAATAAATTTAGTGTTGTCACGCTTCAAGTTAACAACCTCTTTAGGGTCATCACAGACTGCTACTGCATTGTATGGATTTAAAGGTTCCAGTTCCAGTCTGTATGCAGCACCAACTGCAAGCTGTTTAGCACCATAGTGGTGCATGCCTACAACTTTCAATTTTCTTATTACCACTCTAGGAGATTATTTGTTACTCATCTGAAATCAATATGTATTAATTGATACTAAGATACAAAACAAATTCTGAGTGACCAGTTATAAAGATTATTGCACAATGAAATTTAATGTTGTGTTCAATTTATTTTACTTGCATTTGAAGTAATTTTTTTGATTGATTTTTCATAAACTAGATACAAAAAATTTATGACTTTATGTGTTCTGTTTATGAAACATCATGGTAACAACTCAGTCTTGCATGCAGGTATGTGCACTGTCTCCACTGTCAACCTTTGTTGAGAGAGATATATTAGCATTGTTATGTTTACCTGATTTAATATATATTTATTTTAATTGTCTGTTTGCTAGTTTTTACTTGTTTTGGTACTCTGTTACATAGTACTGTAAAGTTGTCCAGTATAGAGTTCAGATTTGTTATATATATATTTAAGACGTAAACTTGAATAGCTAATAATGGTTGAAACTTTCTATTTAAAGTTGACCTAGTTCCTGACCTGATTCAGAACTGGTAAACAATTTGTTTCTTTCTTTCTTAGAGTGAAAAATCATTTGTCGTACTCAAGGCCATACTGGGTGTACGTGAGTTTTTAACAAGTAAATAATTTCAATATGGTTCTTGAATATGATCATGTGACCCTCATAGGGACATCTATTTTACGCAGTAGTTATAGTTTAATACAGATACTATGATAGAAATTTGTCAGTTTTGGGCTTTTTCTTTACACTGGAAAGTGTGTATGTTCATGACCAGTTTTCAGAATTACATTTTTATGTTTATTCAGATTATTTGGATTGTCAAAGATTAATTCACTTCTCTGGAAATATTTTAGCGCTCATACATAGTTTTTTTTAAGAGACATTTCTTAAAGGTTTTATTCGGATTTCCAACATTGGAGTGTTATTCCTTGTGTTTCTAGAAGGAACTGTAGATGATACAACGCCATACTGACTACAAAATTTAATCAACATCAGATGTTATTAATGATACTTCTGGACCCTCAGCTATTAGTGTAGGGAATGTTCTTTTGTATGTAGCTGAACCTGTTTATGGTGCATTATCAAACTGCTCAAGGGATGTACCTAAGGTCATTATTGCAGCTGGTAGGTCCAGTCTTTGGGTATCATTGCTGGAGTGAGGGCTTATCCTATGATTTCTTCTGCTGCTGTTAGGGTTGTTACAGGAGTCTCTGCTGCTGGTGAAGAAGCTGTTCCTGTGGCCTCAACTGCTGTTTCAGGTAACGCATTTAGACCGTGCTGGATGGTCACATTGGATTTATGAAGCGTGTCTTCCAGCTGTGGACTATCATGCAACATCAGTTCGACAGGAAGGGAATTCCTTGTATAAATGTCAAATATTCCCATGTGCTCCAATGCCTTTGACAAATCAGAGATTGACGAAATTTTCACATCTGTATTTCCAAAATGTGACTGGGCCAAAGCATTTGACTTTAGGATGGCTTCTGTTTTGAGAGGGTAAATACCACATTTAGCAAACAAGTTTATGATGGTTAATGGGCAAAGACTTTTAGCATAAACTATAAAGATACAAATTTACTAACTACTCTGTCAGGATTTTCTCCTATAAATATCAACACCAAAATTGTTTTGTGGGGGTCATTCCACACGTTTTCACATGAAACCCATGCATTCATGCATCTTAGCAGCCTTTGTCTTGAAGTTTTCATAAGATTGTTTTGTGTGCATGTAGATTTATCATTATTGGGTAACAATGTCTAAATAAGAAGGACTGCTTTTCTGAAAACGTCTGTTTTAAAATATATTACAACAAACTTTGGTACCAAAATATATCCTTAAATCAGTGCCTGGTTCAGGTTTGGACACAAAAAGAAGCACATGCTATGGGCCTCACTGGTTGCTGTTGATAAAATTGCATGTGTATAAATGAATTATGTATTTGTATAAACTAACTCATACCTGACATAATATAGATAGAATAATGACACACATATAAAATATAGTTTAAGGACAACTTTCAGCATGTATTTATAAATCCTTTTCGTAGGTGACCCAGGCTCCCCACAAGTTGAAGTTACCCTGGGCCCCCAGAAACCCTAACCCACACCTGCCTCATATTGACATATTTGTGAAAACCTATGAGGAGTGTTGTAGCTACTTGTAGATTGAAAGAAATTGATACAAGGCACATACAGTATCATACATTATTTATTATCATTTGCCCTGCATGAATTTAAGAAGTGACATGTTAGGAGCTTTAAATACTTGTGACAAGACACATGCAGTATCTTACATTATTGATGTATCATTGTCCTGCATGAATTTAGGGAGTGGCATGCTAGGAGACTCAAAGAAATTGACACAAGACACATGCAGTATCATACATTATTCATTTATCACTGTCCTTCATAAAGACAGGGAGAAACATAATGATCTTAGATTCCATGGAAACTCGATCATTTTATTTTGACATTTAAATAAACAGCCATATTTTGTCAAGGAGTAATAGTATCCAAGTTACTTATGATAGCTTCTGTATAATATATAGCAACCATTCAAACTCTATAGCAACCAGGCAGAAAATACATTTTTCATATTTCCCATATACATACATACAGGCAAGAAAAATGTAAATAAAACAATCGTGTGTGTGTGTGATTTGGATTTTTAACGTAGATTAATTAAAACAGTTGTAGGAAATGTGTATCATCACTACATGACCTATAATGAAATATACATATCTTGATCTTGATGACAGCCAGGTAACAACATAATTTTGACATCTAAAGAATCAAATCATTCAATGGCATAAAGGTCTTAGAAAATTAGAGTTATCGTCCATAGGTGAAAATACACTTCAGTATTTTTTAAACTACTATGGCAGCTTAAAAGGTCAAAAGTAAATTTCACACATCCTTATTAAATTCATTTATTTTTTTCAAAAACGTCAGTTCTTGAAATACAGCCATTATTGAAGAGTTGCATCCTGTGTAGCACATTTCCATTTTATACTTCCATGACAATCAGAGGGCAGTGTATGGAATTTGCTTTGTCCATCTGAGTGTTTATCTGTCTTCCTTATTCATGCTTGTAATTCCTGTACTGTTTCACTTATAACCATGTTATTTGCGCTATAGATGGTACTATAATAAGCATGTGATATTTACCAATACCAATTGTGAAGCAATACAAGGACTGCTTCTTTATGTCGTAACAAATATGGTTATCTCCTAACATGTCTCAACTGTCATGTGTCATCTTGGTGGTATCTGAAACATGGATTTATTGCATTATTAAACTCTCGTACAGGACATGGGTAAGGTTTTACACTAGGTTTACTTTTGTGTTGTTGTTAGTAGGAAGTTCATTATTTAGATACAAATTTATATAGTCAATGTGATTTATTGTGCAGATACATTACCGCAATTAAATGATTTTGGAAATTCACAGGTATTTGTTTTATTTCTATATTTGCATTTCATCCACTGTAGTTACAGCTCAGTCTTATTTCTCTTAAGCAATCATTTCATGAGTACAAACGTTTTGAATTTCATTTCTTTATTTCAAATTATATATGTCTTATTTCCTGTACAGAGGTAACCTTTGTTTTCAAAAATACCACCTGCATCTTGTCCCTTTATTCCTTCCAATTTGAAAGCAGCTCAATTAGATAAAAGTATTTGCCTAATTTTAAATATTCGCTTAGCAAATTAAGGTATTGTAGACATTTGCAAAAACTGTTTTCTATTCCAGACGTATGTTTATGTTTTAATATAGGGCAACCAATATTTATCGTATGTCAAGTAACCAAACATATTCATCCATAGCTATTATCATATTTTTAACTGCATGTTTTAACTGGAGTTGTGTGTATTAATTTGTCATTTGGAATTCATTTCTCCATTAGCTTTGCTAAATATTCAGCGTACTGTATTTGCTTGTTTCATTTAGAATGAATGAGCGTGAGTTTCTTTCTCCATTGGCTTTTGTAAAGCATGAACATATATCTTAGTTTCATTTTGAGTGATATGAGTGTGAGTTTGTTTCTCCATTGTCTTTGTTAAAGCACTAACACATATTTTAGTTTCATTTAGAGTGAAATACTTATACATTCCAATCTTTATAGGTACATTAAATCTTTCCAAAACAAATTCGATTTTGTGTAAGCTAAACATAATTTGATTTAACACTATCCAATTGTTCATGGTTTAAGTTGATTTTCCCTCATTAAGTTCTCTATGTGTTCAATCGCTAAAGAATTTCTTTGAAAGCCTTATACATATTATATCACTTTTACGGTGAGCTGTTTGAGCTCAAAATATCTCAAGTAGTGCTGCTCTAGTGTTTAAAATTTACATTTTCGTATTGTCTATAGAGAATACCAAAAAGGATTAAAATAAACGTTGATAGAACACTCCCAATGTATGTATTAACGCTTTATATCTTGAATAACATTAGCATCAAGTTTATGTCTCTGGTATTTCATATTTCTTAAATACTTTCTAACAGTATATCTCCAGATATTTCACAGATGCAACCATCAGACAATTCTGTATAAATGTCTCACTATGTTTTTTGTACTATTAATTATTGAGCTTTTGAAATTATTTTGCTTCTTCTAATAGCTATATTTTCGTCCGTCCATACAGTGAAAACAATGTTACAAAACGTGTTATTGTTGTTTTCGTTTATTTATTTGTTTTTATTTATTAGGTTATGCAAGTAAGCGATGTGTCTTATTCATCTTCCAATAAGTTACATTACCACTTTCTCGTGTATTACCGTACCAATGGGCAGAACAAGAACATCTTGTACCAATTACAAGAAATAATGTGCGATTTAGTTAAAAACAGTACTTGAATGGTTAGCGTAGCGTCCATGTACTTTGAAAATGTCGAGGAAGGCACATTTAATTACTGTATGTGGTAGAGAGTTCCATATTGGAATACTAACTGAGAAGAAGAAATGTGTCTATCGTTTTGTCCTCGCAAATATAACCAATTATTTATGGCTTTGACCGCGCGCTGATTGTGTAGGAATTAGGTATCCCAATGGTGCATTGACACGTTCTTGGTCAATCCGAGACATTGATAAAACTCTAGGTTGTGCTTTTCTCTCACGAAGGGTGGGCAACTGTATCGTCTGTAGCATAGCTGTAACACTGCTAGTTCTGTGTTGGTCTCCAGTTATGAACCATGTGGCTCTGCGCTAGACCATCTCCAGTTTTGTTTGATGAATTCCTTGGCATGAGGATCCCAGATTGCTCCATCATATTCCATGATGGGACAGACTAGCGTCATAAAGTATACCTCTTTCGTCTTGGCAGTACATCGGAAGGTGTTTCTCCGCTTAAAAGCAAGGGTGGAATTGGCCTGAACAAATGATGACACACTAAAGCACAAAATCAAAGATTCTTCAGAATGATCAATAGTTTATGTGTTAAGATAGTGGGGAAAAAGCCGTCTATATTGGCGTAAATTGTCTTATTTTCTTGGCATGCTACCTTTCTTCTGGCTGGAATATCTTCAAAATATCTTCACCTAATCACTGCCGTCTCAATTCTGTCTGCGTGGGTTATAGCCTCGGGCTCGCCCAATGCGGGTACGTAAAAACCTTGCCAGTAACTTCCCGTGGGTCGTTGGTTCTTTCAGAGTTTCTTCCGGGCTCTTCCTTCACCATTTATACTGCCTGCCATGTTCAATTACTATTTCGTTCAACGTATATTATCAATTTGTAACGCACGAATGCTGCAGCAGTTTTAGAGGATAATAATTCAGTGCCTGGGTTGAAAGGTATTGCACAAATTCCTCTCTTGGACTGCTTCAATGAGACAAATGTTTATTCCGGCTCCCACTTATTAAACCATTTTCACTATACCCTTTCCATTTTACCAGCACATATTTTTTCCCTTATCTTTTGTATAATTTGTGATATTTCTCATACTTTAAGTCACCAACTTATCATCTTAAAAAGATAACTCCTCTTTAAAATAATAATTCGGTACCGCTCCCTCTAAGTCTTCTATTTTGTATTCTACAGGGTTTCAATCAAATATTTTCAGATTATGAAAACCTCTTCTGTGAATTTAGTATGATAGCCTGTAGTAAATATTGCCTTCTGGTTTACGGTCCTGACTTTTTTCACCTATTCTGTATCTTGGTGTTCCAATAATATGTATTGTAAGATAGCCAAACACGATAATCAATGGTTTATTTTCTATTGTTGTTCCTTGGTTGATCTTTAACCTTAATGTTTATTGAACTAGGATATTGTACATGATGTCAGTAAATGAGTTTTGTAATATACCTACCCATTGTTTGTTTCATTTTCAGTAAACTCCTTCCACGTTTAGTCTTAAGAGTTCAAATAAATATTTCCATTACAGATATCTTTGAGTCTGAATGAGTGTAAATTTATTCAGTACATCCTAAATATTTACGTTATACAACTCCTTTCCTTCAAGGAAATGTATGGTTTCTTCTTTTTCAACGTTTTCATATGTCCATAAAGGCCTGGTGTATTTCATCTCCTTTTAGTTTTAACATTGTAATGCATGTGTTAACGCGGGTGTTAAGACACATATCACTATCAAAATATATATCTAGCCATTGTTAAAAATGTGTTATGCTTGCAAATCAATAAATCAATCATGAATGTTTGGTACTAGTATTATGCGTGACTAACATAAATCCTTTTATATATGATCCTGTTTTACCTTTATTGTGCAATGTGTAATTGAATCAGTAAATCTTTAAGAATATTGTATTGCATTAAGGATTACTTATCTATACTGTGTTAAGCCAACATAACATATTTTCATGAAAGAATACTTAACAGAAAAATCTACGTATACATTACAAAACTAAGCAAGAAAATTAGTTCAATACAGAAGATTTAAAGAATATTGTAATTATTCTTCACATACTAAAAGTAACAAAATGCATTAAAGCTTTCAATAAAACATAATCAAGTGCGATGAATACATGATAATCTGCGCAAGCTTAATATTAATTAAAAATTTTAAGAGTGCATATGTGGTGATGAAGTTCAGGTTATTTAAAAATAGATTCTTATCTTTAGGTCTCTAGGTTTTGCCTCTTCGGTTTGAAAGAGTTTGAGCAAGAAGTTAATTTTGAAATCTGCCAATTAGACGCCATATTTTTATGCATCTATGCCATCACAATTTGGCAGTCAAGTCTATGCACAGAGGCTAACACTCATTTTAAACGTTTTTGCGTTTGTAGCTTGATTCAAAGTAAAACTATACATCTGAAAGTATTTTGACTTCAAGCATAAACCTGGAGTTTACTGCAAAAAGGGAATACATGTACCATTGTGTACATTTATATAAACGACTCTGAGAAATAGAATCAGAAACATAACCAACAAAATACCGCTTTATACTGAAGAAGAACATATAGAATCAAACGTGTAGATGATCTCCAAAATATTCAGAGGATTTGTTGCAACACAGATACTTGAAGATGATAAAAAGTCAAATTTAACAAGAACTTCATTGCGATTTGTGAGGATACAAAGTGAGACAAAAACATGAACTACATAATATTGTGTCTCGATTTCTTATTTGCCTGGTACAGACATATGTTCCATTCATGAAATACCTTAAACTCTCCTGGGATGCAGATGAAGGTCTGTGGATTTTAATGTACAAACGATTGATATTACAACCTTTGCATCGTATGTATCGTTCACTGGGATTCAAACTCACAACAAAACAGAACACGAAATTTGAAGGAATCGTATGTATCGCCTGATTCTTTGTATGATACATATATTCTTTCATTTTCAAATAACCCGACCTTGTCTGATTAACAGAGGAAGGCAATGTGTCATTGATATGGAAGTGTATTGCTTGCTATATATCAAGGGTTTAGTACTTAAACAAATCAGTAATTGACCAGATTGGAGGATGAAATGAAGGGTAGTTAAATGTGAATCGAAAAATCAGTACCTTCTATTTAAAAACCTCAAATACAGTAACAACCGCTTCAGGATTTTGAAACTGACCGTGCAGAAAACTTTGACCAAAACCTCAACCAATGATAATCCCTCCACAGTCACCAAATGAGTGATACATATGGTTTGTTTATGCAAAAGTAGGCTAGAAAATACGAGTGTGTTCGTTTTCCTAATGGTTCGCTTGAGCAACAGACTATAATCATTGGTATATAACCTAATATACGCGTTTGTCCTGGTTAATTATGTAGATGCGCTATTTATGTTAGTAACAATTACTTTCATAAAGAAAACCTTACTCAGAAACATAAGCTAGATAATATGTACGTAATTAAATGCTTGTTTATAGTCGACGAGGAAAACAATGATAATAGATCGCATACCTGCTTCGTTAAATGGGGTCATCTGGTTGCACCGCACACACTATGCCGTTGATACTGGGGTAACCTCTGGAATAGGAAAAACAATCGTAATGAACTGGCGTGCAGTTTGTGTGCCGGAACCCAAACAAAATCATGTTGCAGAGATTATTTATTCTAATTATGGATACAGTTGTTCATGACGGTCATTATAATGGAGCATAATCACATTTAAGACATAAACTTTCTTTCTTACTGGAATATTGGTTTAAGACCAAATTATGAAGAAGAAAATAATTTCTGCATATTCTTTTTCTTTTCCTTCTTCTTCTTCTTCTCATTAAAACCATGTCAAGGCAATACTCACTATACTCTACTCAAATCTCCCTACCTCTATGCTCATTGTTTCAAACCTATACTTACATTTGATTACCTGACTTACTTTTCTCCACTTGATACTTACTACGTTACACTTGATATGTTCAACTTTTCTTCTAGATACCTGCTTTTAACATCTTCAGACTTTTCAGTCAATGCTCGGCACTGGCTTTTCTCTACTCTTAACCCACTTCTCGACTCAATGCTGTTTTTTTTTTTCCTACTCAGTACTCGATTTTTTTTTGACTCGTTTCACGCTATTAGAAAAAACCATCTTCATGATGCAAATACGATACCTATTTCTTAAAATAATGTGAGTGGTTTTCCTAACTAGCAATTGTAACCAAACAAATTATGTGTCATCTAACCAAACAGCTGTATAATTATTTTGTTGATATATGTTGTAATGAAAGGTTTAATTGAATTAATTTTGCAAATGCGTATAAAATATAGAATGCACACTGTTTTTGCTTTCTACTAAAAGGGTGTGGGTGTGGCAAAGACATTTGGAAAATCGGACTGCAAAATCATAGTGCCATTTTTCCTGACACCGTACCGATCCCATTATTGGTTTCTCTAATCAAAATGTATGGCATTGGTGACACGCATGGCCTACACAAATGTAAGAAAATAAATCAGTATTGATATAAACTGAGCACAAATAAAATAAAAATTGACCTTAAATGTTATTTCAGTGACATTTTGTAATCTATGACTATGTGGGTTTGGCATTTGTACTTTTTGTGGTATAAAAATTATATTTTGATATATGGCCTCTCGTTCTTTGCTAAAAGTGTCTGAAATGAGATAAATATATCCCCAATGTATACATATTATATTAAGCGTTTATTCATTTTTATTGTTAGCTGTGCAATACATTCTTTCTGAAATAAAAATTCTCTTCAAGAGAAACCCAAACTCAGTAGAGTATTTGTATATGAGAATGTATCTCGTACATTGTATCTGTCCTAACATAAAGCAAAGCACTGGTAAATGAAGACCCATATATTATCTATTTTGACCTGCCTAATAGGAGAGTTTAAAGTACAAAACAGACACAATACATTTTTGTTAGATACATACCTTTTCTGAAATGACTTTTTAGTCTGTTAAATAAAGTTCTCAAAACATCACTGGATTGCCTCGAGGTTGAATTTGCCACTTCCACCTTCGTATTATAACTTTGTGATGTCTCCGTCGCATGAGATGTATCATGGCAGCAATGAGACGGGACTCTTTCAAACTGGGCAGCAGAAGGAGCCAAATAATGTATACAAGGCTCCTTACCTGACGAAGCTGAATAGCCAGCGACTGCATCTAATAATCATGAAAGTAGTCTTTAAAAAAATTCTAAGTATTCTTCGAGTGTGGAAATTCAAAGTAGACACATGCTGTTAACTAAATGGAAAGGATACATATACACATATAGCTTCATTTCAACATTCTCATCAATATCAAACCGTATACTAAAATGGGAAAAATATCCAAAGAACATTAAGAGAGTGATTGTGTGGAAAGAAAACTGGGCGGGTCTGTGCATGTGTGTGTGTGTGTGTGTGTGTGTGTGTAACCAGTATGCATGTATAGATATTAATATTACATCAACACACTCACTCCTGGCTATATAGTGCTGAGTATGTTTAGGAATTTCCATAAAGGGTAGACAGTAATTATCATTGCCCAAAATGGTTGAATTTGTACAAACGAACCACACACTATTTAAACTCTCAGACATTCTCATCAAGGAGCATCATCACGCTATGCAACCCAGGGGAAAATGTGTCCTCTGTGTCATGCTGAAAAAGATAATTCACCCATGATCTAGTTAATATTTAGCTGCATGCCATGTGTAGTTGACTGGATGATTCATTGACCGGTTGGTTGGTTAGTTGTCTGGTTGGGTTGTTTTTTATAAATACCTTAAGCACATGATTTAATATATCATGCTGAGTAAAAGCGAGCTATGTGCATTTACCAAAGACGCACAGAAGCAACTGACCTATGTTATCCTAGGTCTTGGAGGGTATCGAGACCACAACTCTTGGATCATACGTCCAACGTTCTTTTCAAATGATATATAAATTGCTTGATGTGGCAGCCACACTAAAGCTTGTAATGAATGTGTCTGAAGAAACGTATGGCATTTTTAACGTTTAGGATCAGCAATAATAACAATCTTGACAATGGATTTTCACTTCTGATGGTTGAAACCGGCAATCGGTCATATACTGTACGCCTGATCGACATCAATTTCATCAAACACCATAGGACGTCTTATAAGGTCGTTGTGTAAAAGAAATATAAGCGGTATCAATGTAAAAATGATTGCGGGCGCATCAATTCAGCCGCTACGTCAGTCATTATGATCATCCTGATTTTGAAATCAATTTTATTGTGTTATCCTCTTTTACAGGTGAACAGTAAATGTTCTGGAGCAAAATGATTCACACACACACACACACACACACACACACATCTCTCTCTCTCTATTATATATATATATATATATATATATATATATATATATATATATATATATATATATATATATATACTCATTTTCGGTCCTGACCATGACAATTACCAAATGTCATAATAATCCCTCAAAGTGATTTCTTATATGCATATCTTCAGGTGATGACCATAATGATTATCATTTTCATTTCAACTGATGAAAACAGCAGGGCTGTTTTGCATAACGCGTGTAGAACGAACTAATGGCTAGGCAAACGGGAAATGCAATTAGCAAATACCCCACCATTGAAATGGTATATAAAGAAACGGGTAAGTTACGTATGTGGCGAGACAAAGCTTGCAGGAACAATAAATCATCTATTTTATTTCACAGTACTATTCAGTATTATCTCTTTGGAAATAGGTTCAACAGCCTATAAAGTAGTTTATTAATTTCGTCACAGTAAATTCAGGTCGGCAAAGATCGGCTTCTGCTCTCTTGGATACATTTTACAATCCCGATATGAAACTAATAAAGAAATTCCCTTCTTCTGTTTCGCGAACTATATTTTCTTTTATTCCTCTTTGAAGTAGAGATCTGAACCTCAACCTTGTGCTAGCTAATTTCATATCTCACAACCTCATATAACAACGTACTAATATCGATATAAGCAGAAAATAGACCTGGGTATTACAGGCAAACTGTATCAGAATAAAATACATATTTATTATATTTTATATTCAATATGTTATTACCTTTGTATCGCTATGACAGTCTTTATTTCAATGAACATATCACATTATTGAATAAAAACTTTACAACCTTTCTATATTGAATTTACTGTAATAGTTTTAAATTAAGCCCCACACTCATGAAATATCGATAGTGAGTGTATTGTGATAGAGAACACTTCAAAATGCTATCACAACTCATTAAGACTGCAGTGTATTGTGCCATCTCTACCAATGTGAAACTTCCCTAAAAAGCCCCTCTGTAACCTGGGTTCCTCGATAAAACAGTTAATGTTTTATGCCCATAGATCCATGTACAGACTAAGAACTTATATAAACACCTCATGACTATAAAATAACCTAACCTTTTCTTCCAAACGTACTTCATTTATAACGTTCCATGCATATGTGGTATCTAAATATATTTAACATGAAATGCCAGAACATGAGAAGATAAACCTGAATCAGAGGCATCCACCACCTCCTCCTTTTTGCCCTCCTCGTGATAGTCCTTCTCTGGGGGTTGGGGGAAGAGGCAGCGGCCAACTCCCTTCTCGATTAGTGTCTCATTCACACTGATATCTGAATCCGAAACAAAGCAGTGTTCTACCTTGCAGATTTTATCTGAAATATTTGGTTTAATTGTATGTACGCATATTACTTGAAATACATGCAAACACTACCTAAATCATAATATTATCTGTAAAATAATAACAATCCCATGAAACAAAATTACTCTAAAATATAAAAAAAAACTCAATTTCTGTTTTAAAAGACAAAAAGGATTAATTTAATATCACTATTAAATAAACGGATGGAGATATAAAATTTCCAAGATGGCCACCAAAGGGGTCATATTGGATGTCAGATCAGCATCGGTTTCAACTAGGTATCATATTACGTTTTCTGCTGAAACCCCCCAGATCGATATTATGTTCTGTTTAGGGGAATCAGCGATAAAGAGATTTTCAGGATGACTGTTATGGCGGTTATTTTGGATGCCTGATCTTCACCATGTTCATGTGATATCTAAATATATTTAAGTTCAAATATCTAAGACAAGGGTGTGTGTACCTGAATCTGAGAATTCCACCACCTCTTTTTTCTCGATCTCCTCGTGATATCTCTGCTTAGGGAAGATGCTGCGTACTACTCCCTGCATGATTAATGTCTCGCTGATATCAATGTCTGGGTCCGACAACAAGCAAAGTTCTACCTCACAGATTTTATCTTAAATATACAGGTTAATTTTATGAACTCACGTAATGTGGAAATTATAAACAATATTCATGTAACAGTAACTAAAATCATGACTGACATAATATGTAGAGAGAAAGATTGAGACTTACGAAATTAGCTTTGGATCCTCTCTTCGATAAAACGTTCTGTCAAGCCTTGTCAATTAGTTGCTGCTTATCATACTCAACATATTTAAATTGCCGGTACCATAAACGGCATTTCAAAATAGTATAATATTTTCATCTCAACACATGACTTTAATCAATCCTTAACAGACAAGATCTCTAGAGATATTAAAGCCTGTTCTTGTTTCAGTTTAAGTCACTCACCATAGCGTGTCTTTGTAACGGCGATCCGGCGCTCATTTCTATGTTTGAAAAAGTTAACGTCTTACTTCAATTGGTTCTGAAAACATATGTCGGCAATATTGAATGTTACATAAACACTGGTTTCTTTCAGAGCCAACTAGACCAGGCACATGTGAAACTTTCATGCCAATCCATATGATGTAAAAAAGCAGATAAAACCAGGTCAGGGGCTGAATTCTGGCCGCAGACTGTATGTTGCATATGCCCTATCATATGCAACGTATTGATGAAAACCCCATGCCGATATGACCATTCGTTCAAGATGGCCTAAGTGTCAGACATAGGGGGTGTAATCTAACATTCATTTTCATTACGAAAACCCTGATATTAGATGGAGCCTCTGGGTGAAAACCCCATGTCAATATGTTCATTAATTCATGACGAAAAACAATAACAAGATCGTCAATATAGTGATAACCCTGGATGTCCGATCGGTATGAATGTCCAACCAGGCGTCATACAAAATTGTCTGCTAAAATTCGCATATCAATAAGTTTAAATTGAGATGCTGAAATATGATTTAACCTGTACGTTGGCTTTCATGTTATGACAACTGCAGTACTGGAGCTGTTTTCTACACTTAAATCAATTTTATTAAACAGGTCTACAATATCAGCTATGAATTCTCTCTTTGATACAATGGATTGATAAGGTGTTTAATTCGTTGCATCGTATTATGTTCAATATAGGTTATTGTTGTTTATCATACAAATAAAATCGCTATGCATATTATCTTGACTCAAGATTAAGCCGATCGCCACAAATAGCAATGCCTTTTTTCTTTCTAGTTTATTTCACTCACCACAGTGAATTTGTGCAACAGCAATGATTGGCTTATTTCTCACTATCTCTGCAAACGCTAAGCCTGAGGCCTTACTCCATATGGTCTCATTCTGAAAATAATAATAATTTAACACAATAAACATGTTTTTTGAATAGAAATGCTGTACCCATCCTCATTTTGTATGTCCTTAGACCATCAACAAACAAGAAACTGACCTACATGCAAACTTATCCAAACTTATCAAAAGTCAATGGATGAGGAATAAAACATATGTCAAATTAACCTACATTGGGAATATGGTGTTGTTTTAACAAAGTTCATCAGCATAGAATATTAATTGACTCTAAAGTCACACTGCTACCGAAACAGACCTAAATAGAAAATTTAACTAGAGTAATTTGCAGTATATAAAGATTACTCCTTTACTGTGACTTTATTTGGAAGGGTGTATTATATTCACTTACAAAATCCACACAGAAGATTGCGTGCCTCTCAGGCTAAGAATGGCGAAGAAACTGACCAATGGCTAATGAAAAGCCACTGAAACAGGACTTTTAAGTACAAATGACCCATGCTATGTGGCTGGTGAAAAGGAACCCCACCAAAACAAAAACTACTGAAAAAGCCACTGAAGCACAAGTTCACGGTAATAATTATCTATTTCTTTATAAAACGACATTCAAGTTGCAAGGATGCACTTATATACGGGAACGTTATAGCATCCAAACTATTTTTTGTTAAAAATATAACCAAGTATATATATTATAAACGACTCAGGAGAAAAATAAGTAACAACTCAAAGCAACAGAAGATTGTATCCTTAAAACTAAGTTTAATTTGAAAGTGCCATTATTGTCGCCATACGTTTGGTTTCTGTACAGACAACATGCTACAATCAGCCTTTGAGATTTGTGGATAGATAGATAGATAGATAGATAGATAGATAGATAGATAGATACTAAGTGCTGTTTGAGATTGTTTTGTCGCTTTGATTGCTGTTGCTGGTGGTATTATTGTGCAAATTTATTGTTGTAATGTTGTATTAACGACCTGTAGGGGCTGGATCCCACGCAAACTACAACGTATACACTGTTCAGGTGCCTCTGCAGTTTTCTCCGACAACCAGCGGATATCTTTGCTTAAAACCCTGTCAACGTTACCATAGTCTACAAAACGTAACTCTACCTTCGGCTGGAAAAAAAGTAAGAGAGAAATAAAAACAAACAACTCCTTAAGTCTTTGTTGTAGTATCATGCAAAAGACACTGAACATTAAGCTTGACAAAAGTGAAGTACCATATACGGTAAATAATTCATTTTTATCAATTAGCAAAATTTAATTTTAAAATTATTTTATCGCCAAAAGTCCAAAACCGTTATAAATTAAATTTAGATTAGTTTGGTGTTGTGTTATATGAGGAATAGTACCCATTTGATGGTGTTTCGTTTGACTGCAGACGTTCACCCGCTCCGCATTTTATCATCAAAGTCATTCCATTTTTTTATCTAAAATAGTGAATATTGCACGGTTTATTGTTATAACACGTGATGTTCCAGTGTACAACTGTAAGACTTTGTTTCATAAAATATGGTGTCCCAAATTGTAAACTGAGTTACGCTGTTACTGCCAACCATACAAATATGAAATACAAATATCAACGTGTTTTAAACTAAAAATTGAAATCACAGGTATTGATAACATTTTTTAGACTTAAACTGTGACGATACTAACTAACCTATCCAACACTTATCTTCAAAATAATAGTTTGCCTACAACAACTAAGTGCCACCTAAGTCAGGAACATTTGCTTTTTTTCAAAATTGAAGTTACGCAGCAGTTCTTTCAGCAAAATATGCTAATAAATCCATATAGAAAAAGGAGTCTTGTATTTCTCATAATGGTATGTAACATTCAGAGCTATAGGATGTCAGTTGTTGAAAAACTGTTTTCCCATTATAACATACGATCATTTGGATGTGAAAAAATGCATGTATCATATAGGGGTTGGGTACATAAACTTCTCTAGCTATGAATTGCCATTGACTTCTCTGGTCAAGTGAGTAATATTCTTATGCTTTGTTTTAATATATGTATCTAAAAATATGAACTTTTTTGACCTCACTTGTGTATTTGATTTTTGTTAATTAAATCCTACTTATCCATCTTCTTATCCAAGTTAGGATCAATACGTCACTTTGCTCAAACAGTCCAGTCCAGTGTTACCATTGGTATATTGAAAAACTAGTTTTATTACAAATCATGAAACAATAATATGTGGAATCCCTAGTTAACAATGTAGGTGAAACTTGGAAATCTCCTTCTAATGCTGGTCTGTCTAGACAAAAATAAAAAAAAAATTAATAGCATCTAACATATGAATCTCGAAGGAGTTACTGATCAAATTGTACTTAAATGTTCCATATACATTAGAGATGTAAAATGTGAAATGTTTCAAGGCAATCTGAGTACTAAGTGTATTTTTCCACAAACAGATACAAGAGTTTTTATTTCGGAAATAACATATATCATAATTTCAAACTGAAGTATACTTTCTAAATACCTGACCAATACTTACATAATTGCGGAACAAATGGGAAATTATCATCGTTGTGCCTATTATACAGTAGTTGGCATACACAGTCTGACTTTGATTACAGTAGTTGCCATTAAATATTATGTTACGTATATTTTATTTAATTTATATTTGATTTAATTTAATTGTTTGTAAGTTTTAAAGTCTTTTAATTTTTAATTTCATTATGTCAAAGTAATGTAATTTTGTTCACTAGGAATTTGTTATTTTCAAGAAATTAGTTTCACCTCATTGTCTGTTTCAAACACCGAACTTTGTATCTTTTGCTGACCAGTTCCTGGCCTGAATTGAGGGTCAAGTAAACAACATTTGTTTTTAAAAATTCAGTTTTAATGTGTTAATGATCGAGGCTGTACTGGACTACGTGCCACTAGACTTGTGGATACCTTCTAAACCATTATATAACGAAATCACGTGCACCTCATCCGGGAATCTGGTTTGCGTCTCAAGTTACTGAATAATCTTTGTTTATAGAGAAATTAGGCAGTTGGGGTTCTAAACAATGGGACGTAAAGATCTTCCTTTTCGTGTGACAGTTTGGAGTTATATTTTAATTTTTATTCGCATTATTTGAGTTTTAAAGATTAAGTCTTTCTCCTAGAAATATTTGAGTGCTCATACATAATTATGGGAAACGACTTTTATTTCAATTGTATTAGGACTTCTAAAATTTAATTCGTGGATTATTCTTGGATTATTTGTTTTGGATTTGATTCCTAAAACCAAGAGTTCTTATTTTGTTTCTCATTTTTACGGTGTTTTTCCATGGAAATAAATTATTTGTTAAATTTTCAAAGCTTGTTCTTTTCACTCTTTCTTTTGTTACTGTTTATTAAAGCCTACCTAAAGAATTAACATAAGAAGAAATGATCACTCATGTATGTAATGAATACAATAGTTTGCGGATGAGATACTCCTACATGTTAGGTAATATTTTTAAGGGCGCAATTCTTTAATAATGAGTACAACTCCTAATCATTGAGACGTCTGTTAGGTTAGTATATGTTCTTATCCTAGAATATATACTTTATTCCTTTGAATCTAAACATGATATCATCATATTGTGCGCATACTGTACAGCATGCAAATTGTATGATATTAGATAGGGGCCTAAGCGGTTAGAGTGCCCGCCCCAGATGCGTGAGGCCGCGGGTCCAACCATATACATATAAAATGGCAATAGCAGCTGCCTCGCTAGGCATTCAGCATTTAGAGGTTAGTGTAAGGACTAGTCGGTCTGGTGTAAGGATAATATGAATGGGTGGGACAGGATGATACATGTATGCGAAATGATGCCCCAAGTGCTAGACATCACTATAAACTGCCATTTTGAGATATCGTAGCGATATGACGGGATAATTGTTTAAAGCTATGACAACAATCCAAATGACACACACACACACACACACACACACACACAGTTAGTGATAACCATGATTCGACACAATTCAATATGTTCGCTCATTTTGGTAACTGGTGGGTAAAAATGGGCAACGTTTCTACATACAGAAGAAAACTTATTTAATGTACGTTATAGTCTCATGTACATCAGAATGAACTACGGCAATTTATATTTTATTTGATTCCTGATTACTAATAGAGGCAATCAGCTAGAACCCATTTATTCAGCTCGAACACGTTTGATGTTGCATCATATGTTATTGTCCCTCAGCGATTAATTATAACATAAAACAACAGGAATATGAACAATAAACACGCATATGACTGAAGGTGGGTATGAACGCCTTATTTCAAAGATCCTAAGACCATACAGTTGTAACTGTACTTGACGACATAAAAGACATAGAGCAGTCTGCATTAAAGCCACGACCATTCTCATAACCAATTCAGTATAGTCCATCCTTACCTTTAGATCTGGAACACGACTTGTATACAATATGTACTTCCTTGTATGTAAACACGGTTCCACCTTATCCTGCACACACTTCACGCATCAATTATCTCACTCAAAGCATTATGTTTACCTCAGAATCCTTTATATCAATGATCTCTGCCCTTGTCCAACAGTTATCACCGCTGTACAGCCCAGCACAAAACTGTCCTTTCTTCAGTAGCTGAATGTTAGGGGCAAACTTTTTCTGAAGAGGAACAATAAAATAACGCTTTGTTCATAAAGTATGACATTTATGTACTGAGGTAATATATGACATCGTACACTTCCACTAGGAGTCCATACTTTCCCGAGGCCTTGTCCGAGTTCATATGGCGGATGACCATCTTGATTTCTTCATAAGAACGAGTTCCTACTGATTGCTTTCTTGGGGGATTTCTAGAGCTTTGAGGTTGACAGAATGGCATGTTTAGTTGCCCACTAACGTTCTTAACTCTGCGATATCGCAGCTGTTCTTAGTCTTTGACCAGCAACGATACATCAGCTGAGAGCAAAGTGGTGCATTTGCTTATGAAGGGTCATAAATAGTTTCTAATCAAAATCTAACGCATCAATTTGATAAAATGGCATTTTCTTTGTAATAAGACAGGCTACAATTCTCCTACGTTGTTTGTTTTGTTATTTACAAATACATATTAGATCTTTTTATATAAGTTTGAAAGTTAAGAAAGATTTCGAAATTAAGTAAACTTGTTTTAAACCTAGCTTTGAATATGGATTATCTTCTACTCACTACAAATATTGATTAATTTTTATTTCAATTAAAATTCAAAAGAATAGTTTCTTTTGAATTTGTTTTAAGGTAATTTTAATATTTATCTTTAGATAGTGTATAATATCTTGGCCATGTATTTGAACTTTAGTACAGAAATACAGTAAATAATTAATGGCATGAAATTCACATATATCATTTTAATTTAAATAATTTAATTTTATAGTTGCAAAACTGATTTTGCTTTTAGTACTGCATGTACAAATTTCTTATTGAAATTTCTTAATTCTATATAATTTCTATATAATAATTTTCTTTTAATGTTGAATAAGTTTTAAACAAATATCTAGTTGCATGTTACCTCTCGTTTTCTGATGCATCCATTTATATCCTATAGTGTTTTTGTTTGGCAATTATTGGTAACAGTGCCAATTATATTATGTATTTAAGCATTTTCTAATTATTATTACACACACACACACACACACACACACACACACACACACACACATATATATATATATATATATATATATATATATATATATATATATATATATATATATATATATATTGTTCATATTAGTATCAATATTCAAACAGCATTTCTTCTAAACGTTCTTTCTTTTTTTAAATTTAACATATTCAGGAAAAGCTTATAATAGACATTTTTCCTAACTGGGCTATCAATTCTATTTGAACTGTGCTATTAAATGAACTTCCTAATATGATCAACTATTAAAACAAAACATGATTGTTCTTAAATATATGTAATTTTACATTAAACTTTGGCTTAGCCATATTAATTTCATTGCTTTAAGAAACTATTTTAATTTTATTATAGTGTGTCCCCCTTGTTCATAATCCTGATTGACGACGTACCTATTTATTTTTCAGATCATAAATTCTATGTAAATGTTTAAAAAATTTAAAAATCTAAGGCTTAAGCTAGGTCAGAAGGTGAATTGTGAAAGGATAAAAATATAAATGCAGAATTTGTATTCCACCTCGAATTCTTAGTCACGTCAAAGATTCAGTTTGACGCGCTTTTGAGTTAATGTTCTTTAAATAAATACAAATAAAGGCTGGTGAATAGTCACCAAGTTTCTTAGGATCTTTTCCTCCAGTAGAATTTGAAATTTCTGCAATGTAATGTAGGATTTTTTGGGACAATATAGCTCATGTTCATTTTTGGGTTATTTTAATTTTTAGTGGATTATGAACATTTCTTCACCACCATCATTAAATAGTTGTCTTATTTATATCTGCGCAGCTTGTTGCTATGTATATTTCATTTGCATTATGTTGTCGTACAACGACCATATGGTTTTAAATTAAGTAACGAAAGAGAGCCAAAACCAACAAGTTTTGTACAATTCAAAAATAATTCACTTGCCTAGAATGCAACTTTAAAAATTTAAAAGAACTTTCAATGTTGTGAACTAAATTCGAAATAATACAAAAATTTATATCACCAGTCCCAATAAATTAAATTCTACATTGATTACAGTTGTGTTCGAAATAAGATCCAACCCTGCATGTGCTGACGTGCTTATAGTGGCCTTTTGACGTGGATATGTACCAACAGTCTTTTGATGAATCAAAATAATATAATCCAATATATCCTTGTTTGAATTTAATATAATTCCAAATTCATGCTTCTGTCCAATAGTATTAGTGAAGAGTAGTTACTATTTCCAGTCAATAATACTCTGAAAAATAAGTCCACTTTTCGGAGTAGGTTGTTTCAAGTTCTCATTTCTGCTGTAGGTTTCCTCAGGTGGTTGTAGAATGTCAGTGTTCTGTCCAAAGTCACACCAAGTTATGTTTGTATCGGGTTGTGTTTTATTCTTTTCCCTTTAAGGAGGATGAAATGTTCGCGGATCGCATTTGCATTGTTAAGGCGGAAGACGCTAGGGACTGTCTTTGTTTGATTGGCTGTAGGTGCTCTTTCTTGAAGAAGTAATTTACTCCAGTTTTTTGTTCAGTGACTCCTCAAGCTTAATAAGCGAGCGACTTTGAATCCCGAGAGCAATATCATATGCGTACATGAACTTGTCCGACTATGTTGCAGGCAAGTCATTTATATAAACATTGTACAGTCTAGGCTACCCCAGTGAGAGCCCATTAGACATACGTCTCCTCGAGCTGTAACTCTTTCGGGTGTGCTCTCTGAGGCGCCAGTCGCGAAGGAACAGTTGGATAATCTCACATATCCAAATCAGCAATACTCTAGAAATTTTCAACAATAGCCCTACATGGCAGACCGTGTCATATGCCACTGTTAGCTCAATGACAACGAGTCCAGTTTTAAGGTTCCTCTGAAACCCGTTTTTAACAAACGTAGTCAGGGCAAGGACTTGACCATAAGTGACGAGGACATGCTTGAAGCCTGACTGCTCAACAGTTATGATGTTCCCCAAGATAGGACCAATTCTTTGCAGAATCAGGCTCAACAGTACCTTAAAACAGACATAAAACAAAGAGATTGGCTGATAGCACCCTCATTATGGAGAGTTTTGCAGCCTTAGAGATCGCCTTAGAGATCGCCATAACCTTGCCTTTCCCCACAAGGTCGTCATGGACTTATCCCTATAATCTCGGTGAAAGTAAGAAATTATGGGAAATAATACTGATGGTTTTGGTAGAAAAGTAAGGGCCTCAGAACCAAAAAAGCCAAGACAAACATCAGCTGCCTTGAAATATTCTGCGTTAACTTTGTTGATACAATGTTTTAAATTTAAGGTAGTAATAGACGCCATAAAGGTCGTGAAGTATCCATCCGAAAAAGAAGAAAAAAACTCGTTCAAATTTTTTATACGAATGGAATAACTCACAATTATAAGAGAATAGTTATTTTAATATAATCATTTTAATACCTAAAATATTTTGTAGTTCGCTACCTTATATATAACCATGAAGAGACGTTCTGCTTGAGTTAAGTTTATATTTTTCATTTTCCCGTAATGCAATGCTCAAACGTTTCATTTTATGTCATACGATTAAAGAAAGACAAGACCATTAACTCCTTGCATATTGCAAACTTAACTCTGATGGAATCGCTTTAAAAAAATGTATTGTTTTTCTTACTATTGTGATAAACATAATAGTTTCAACTCATGAATGTCTATTCTTTCTTCTGTTTTCATACGCACACCTACGTGAATTAAAAGCCTCAGTCATGGGTTACATCTATTATAATTTTTGACAAATGGAGCTGAGAATGAATTATGTTTTCTTTCTATCAGACAAAACTAAATTGTTTAAAATTTTATTTTAATTCTCCGCTTTTAGTTTCACTACAACTTTGCAATCTTATACCCAAGCACTCTGCTGACAGTCAAGTTTGTTTACTTTTCCATATGTTCTAATATAGTTTTATAACCTATTCCCTCATCAATATTTCGGATGCATTCGTCATTTGTTTTCTCTGTATGACTTCTATTTTTGGCATGGATCTAGTGAATCGAGAAATTTTTGGTCTAGTTTCTTTTCTTCAATTCTTCCCAAATGGCGGACAATCTTTACATCCTGTATCTGTGTGTTGATTTTGGAATCTACTTAGTAAACTCTATCAATTTATCCAAGAGGTTTCTTCTTTATTTAAATCCTCATTGCCGTGTATTGCTTTTTTCCATGAGGCATTTTCATACGAATACACTCTTAATTGCTTTTTGATTTCTTTATATTGGTTATATGTGCTCTATTATCGTTGTTAACATTTCATATTGCTCTCTAGCTTTGATAATTTTGCATCTCAAAATTTCATGACTCCTCACACAAAGATCCAAAACTTCACCGATTTGTTATGCTTCGTACTTTCTTGACATTCATATTTACTAAAGTGGAATCTATTCCAGCCCGTGTCACGAATTATTTCAATGTTACTTCTATGTAAATTAAAGTTTGCCATTTGTGTTTCTCTTTTTGCACTACAGGCATTTATTGTGATATAGATATTTATTATGTTAACTACCGATTTGCCTGAAACAAAAGTATGGTCTGAAAATGTCCTTAAGTGAACAATTCATTTTGATGATGCGGTATAAACTGGAATATAAATGGACTTGCAAAATGTAGTGCGTGGTGCAGTCTAATTTAGCATAGGAAGGACATGCTGCCTGGCTTCAAAATTTGACAAATCCTACATCAGATTCAAGATACATTGACATAATGGCTTGCGCAAAATAAAAAATCAATATCGATAACATTAGCGCCAATGAATAACAATGAAAAGAACATTTACTGGAAAATAATAAAAGCTCTAGAAATCTGTTTCCAAGTGGCAAATGCCAATGCTTACAATAGGGAGGGCACCACAACTACCCTTGCTCCATAAAGATGAAATCAACTGATCTTCAGGATTTACGGACATTTGGACAGTAGAATCACGATATGCTAGGTCCCTTCACTTTTGCAGAGAACGAACAAATACAGTTATTTATCTTGTTAGAAACTAATTCTTATGTTTATGAATCTAAGAACAGTATTTTATATTTTCGAACGGCTATCTGCATATGCATTTTAAACTATCTGAAGAAAATGAAGCCAAACTAGTATTATGGTAAAATTATCATCGATAATCTTAACGTAGCCAATACATATTTTTTTATATTTCCATTCAATCGATGGTTGTACAATTATGTATACAATCATAAAATGTTTATATATATCTCTGCATCCCAAGGAGTGTGATGTCAATGGAGTCAATGTAAATCATTAGCTATCAGATGTCATGTTACAAATAAAATTTGCAAAGAATTGCATTAAATGCAATGTAAGCAAATGTATGGTTATATATTCAAACCTGCCTTAATAGTCATTCTTGTTTAATTGTCACATTGTCACCTCGGCCATTCTCATTTTCAACTGTGAAATATTCGCCTAAAATGTACGCATTAAATGAGCCTCCTGTTCTCCACGGCCTACATCTATGTATTTCCTAACCAAGCATTGTGCACTTGAATAATTTCTTTTCAATGACATCCTTGTTTAGATGTGTACATATTCGTATGTGCTAATATAAACCTTCATTGCATCAATCCGTCAATATAACTTTTTGAGTGGTTAATTTATATTATTATAAGATAAATCCCAAATAAAGTCATGCTAAGGTTAACCCCTATTGATGTTGGGGGACATATTCTACTCTATAGTCCCCCTTCCAACACAGACAAACACACACATCTTTTTTAATTTATAATGCACAGAAGACCGTATTACGTTTGTTCATCAACAACAATTAATAGAGAACTAATTTTACCCTCAATTTGCTTGTGTTTCTTACATTTGAACTTTGTAACAATTTATATTGGTCTTTAATGCACTAACATGGATTGAGGATCTTATCAGGTACATATTAGGTATAAAGCGAAAAATCAATTTCAGCTTCAACCACTGCTCGTTTCTGTCAGAGAGGTGGATGTGCTAACAATACAGTGGCTAATTTATCTAAGAGTTGGTTCAGAATTTTCAGTGATTTCTTTGGCATTTTTTGCAAGAGCACATGTCTAAGAAAGAGTACTTCTACACATCAGGCAATATTAAACAAATCAGTGCATGATATAAACAGCGTTTCTACCTAAATGTCATCATACGACTTTAAAGAAAGATGTTCTGTTAATCATCCGATGATAGTTTAAACTATAGGCCTAAATCTTTTAATTCTGAGATAGCGGATTCAGGTTGCAACTTATGAGCAGTTGATTAAGCTGCCTCCATGCCGCATACATAATCCAAAACGACACAACATGAACTGTGGTAAAATTTATATATGAACTTCTGAACAGAAAAGGTAATTAATAGTTAACAGAGAATAATAAATTTTGCCATTAGCTAGACACGGTACATACCAAACCTAAAGAAATTAAAACGCTCTTGAAAGACTTAAGAATAAAACTTGTTAAATCTTCATTTAGAGGTCATATGTGTTAGAAGGCCAGTTTGTCTTTTCCGATGGGTAACTACTTTAGAAAGGTTTGACCATATATAGTTAATTTGCAAATATTTGTATATAGTTAATTTGCCAGATTTGTATACAGTTTATTTGCAAAAGATATTAAATTTACGTGCAAAGCTCATGTAGAAATTTAACTTGGACTTCGATATATGGTTCTCAGTATAACTTAAATTTGCTGCAGGAAGCAGGGTATAGTAATTTTGAAGGACTAATACCTTGCAATCCTTGTCCAGTTCTTCCGCTATCTGACCAATGCAACTATCTTCTTTCTGTACACAGAAATAGCCACAGTCGTCGATGTATGTTAAATAAGTTGTGATCTTCACACTGAAAAGTACAATCGATGATCAAATTCAAAGAACATTATACAGTATGTCCCCACATATTACTGAAATACAATCATTGTCTTCTTATATCAACTGGATCTTCGAAATGCACTTAGAGACCAGCAATGCTTGATCATGATCTCTTCTGTAAAACATCTATGTTATAAGCACATGTCTGTTGTAAAATAGTGCATAACTTAGCAAAAGGTGAAAATGAAATGAGAATTAAACCTAATGTCAAACTTAAACAGATTCAACGAAATATAACGTATCGGTCAGACGAACGCAATTTTGGTTTAATATTGCTGCTTTCAACACGAGTCATCTACAAGCAAAACTTTATGGTCGTGCAGCAGTTGTAAATAAGAAAAAATGTGTAATGTGCAAATTTGCCTAAGTGTGATGGAATACATGTGACATATAAGGATGGCTTTGCAGAGGAGCAAACAAAAGGGCTAGCAAAGGTAGCATTATATGACCCTTTTCGTTTATGGCGGGAATACCAATTGTTTTTTTAATTAAATTGTATTCATACTAAGGTCAACATAAACTGCGAGACATGACTTCAGACTCAATAGTTAAATGGTTACTGAATTTTCTTAATTATGAACACACCCATTGTGTTAAATACGAGAGAGAGAGAGAGAGAAAGAGAGAGAGAGTATAGATTATATGCATGATATCGTTTCAGTTTGTGGTCATGGCTAAAATAGATGATCAGATCGAAATTCTGTCTTGGGAGTCTCTTTTATGCATTCAAATTATTCCTCATATCTTCTAACATTTAGTTGTATTGAATGCATCACAGTTCATGTGTTACTTACCCAATTGGCAGTAGGTCCGGTTCTGATATTTTCAAATCCTGGAAAATTTTAAAATAATACAACTCAGGTTCCATACAACACAGCATCTTACACAAAAACATCATCGTTATCTAAGCTTAAGTGGCTCCTTACTACAACATCTCTCAGCATATCACGACCTTATCTAAATCTGGTATGACAATTAAATTGGTTAACCGTTGTCTTCTCAGTGCATTTCACTCAGTCATAGGCCTTGTTTGGACTGTTGAAACTTGAGATTGCGATGAATGTTATGGAGCAATAGTCGGTTCTGGATAGCTTTTTAGAGAAGACGATGATGCAAAATGTACATGTTTTTATCCACGAGAATGGGCACACGTTTTTTTCATCTTGTTGTCTCCCAGACTGAACTATTTTGTATCGCACTGTTCCCGAGACAGCATTTCGTTATCGATAAGAAATCGTTCAGTGCAGAATGGATAATCGTTGTGAGCAGCGTAGAGTTGGCCTAGATAAACGAGATCGACCTCGACGAAATAGCCTACTTGACTGGCGAATCCTGCTCGATTTTCTTAAAGGAACTGTTCTCCGGTGATCAAGTGAAATCCGCCTATGGGAAGGGTTTGTGACATGGCCCAATTATAGAGTTTGTTCGCGTCGAGATAAATGATGCCTGTAGACGACTTCGTGGTATCGTAGTTGGTCAAATAAAAGGGTTTTGAAGCCTTTGTAAGCTTTGATATGTATCGTTTAAATCAATAATGTCGATACGCTATTCGTTACTTCAGTAACGGTAAGGAAACTAGAAATATAATCTGCACCTTCGATTATTGACTCGCACTTTAATACCAAGTTGCGTCGTCAATTTTTCTTTTTATCAAATTTAGAACTGTAGTACAATTTTTTCAGGCGTTATTTGGCAGATTCTTAACATTATATCATTAAACGCTTAACTAAAGTATTGGAATGATCTATTGTGAATGACCTATTGTGAATGAACTATTGTGAATGACGTGTTGTGATACGAAGCGGTGCTATGGACATTTATTCTAAATAAGAAAACCTCTACTAGAAATGAACTGAAAGCTTCGTGGTAAAAAGGTGCATAGGATTCATGGAACAGTTTGTGATTAATATACACATTAAAGAATCATAAAGCATATTTATGGGATACATACACTTGTATTTTTTACTTAAAGATGACATATTTTACTATTTCTTTTTGCCTGTGTGTGCAATGTGGTAATATAGACTGAGCATGGATACATGTCAGATCAATCAGTTTTAATCCATTGGGCACCATATTCTACCACCATACAAGTGGAGTGCAACAGCAAACAATGCAAATTCTGATTTTGCATAGTGAGCTGACAGATTAGGATCTATGCTGTTTGCTTCAATGATGACTCATAACAAATAGCACACATCAAGATCAGCTATCACATTATGTGCTGGCAGACCTGGGTTTGCAATTGGTCTCACCTTATGATCAAACAAATATGGTAGGTACTAAAAGTTTAAATGCAGGCCGAGCTAGAGTTAGCGTAGACCAAGTTCTGCTAGAAAATTAAATCAGGATCAATAATGTTCAATTTAATTATAAACAGTGTGAAGATCACACAACATGCTCTGCTAGAGAATCTGGATGCATATCATATGGCTTCTGATAAACTGACTAATCAACAAGTCTATTGATTTAGGGCAATTTTAAGAACCAATTATCAAATAAAATCTATACTGCATTTCATATGCAAATAGTTTGTGGAATAAATGGAAAGTATGGCCTTTCAGCTAGTTATCACTGTTAAACTCTCATCAGTTTCAAAGCTATTACATCACTCTTCAAAGTCGAAACTAATTCAATACTCAAAGCTTTAGTGAAATTTATTTATCACAGTGATGTATCATGATGGCTTTATCCAGGCACTATATGACAAAATGAATTTCCGCACTTTATATGCAGGTAATGTCACACAGGCATATACCACTGTTGATAATAACTGTGTTTTCTATGGGGTTTTTATACAAGTGTACATTCCTCAGATTATTTATATATGTTTGTACTAACTAAATGTGTGTACACTATATTTATTAAGAAGGATATTAAATCAAACAAATATGGATGCACGAGAACTTTTACATTTTTTGTTAGCATGCAGTAATCTTTTCTTCAACAATTAATACAAAATCAATTAAAATATCCACTGTTTGTCTCTTAGAGAATCATGAGAAAAAAACCCAGGAAATAATTACACAGATCAGAGCCAGACTATACAAAATAAAACGATGTATTAAAAGAATTAATACAATCTTCACATATGAAAAATACACGTAAATTGTACCAATAATGTCCATACCGTATACTTTATTAGATGAAAAGGTAATGTGCTACCCTATGCACTAAGATCCTGAACTGCATCTCAAAGATATGGTCAACATATTGATCAAGCATAGAGGATGTCATCTATCGACACAGTTAACTTATTTCTTCTTATGTTCTTCACAGCACGTGCCAAAATATTTTCTTATAATCATAGACATTGTCAATTATATGACAACTGAGACAAAAGTTTCCTATTTGTTAAACAATGTTTATTTTATAAAATCATTTTCCGATAAATTGTGACTGCAAATGCAGTGAATGTAATTACAGTTGCAACATTAGGTTGTACAAGTTCACTGTCTGTCTTTCTGTCTGTCTCTCTCTCTCTCTCTCTCATACATTCATACACTTCATATTGTCTTAGGTTACAGAGAACTAAGGACACTAAAACTGCATTCACAGGAAATGCAGGTTACGTGTGATAAATGCAGCGACTTATGCGATACAACGGCAATCCTCCTGCAGCTGTAATACCGAACAAATTCATGGAGTTCATAGTATAGCTGAGTGCTGATTTTCCATCAGATTTGTTTGAAGAGAATAACTAAGCTTGTTTCATCATAGTATTGTAGAGTCTGATACGAAATGTGTAGATATTATTGCAATCAAATATTCCATGCAATGTTGAATGAAACGAATCCAGTTACCAACATGAACCTTTTACATTAAAAGTTAGCACAAAGCATCTATTAATTCAAAATATTTAACATTTCTTGATACAATCTTGCCAAACATTCCTTTGCTGAGGAAAACACGAAGCATTATGACAGGACAGTCATTAATGGTATTTCTGAATATGTGTAACATACTTTAGAATACAGCTTCATGCATATCTTATAATAACCGTTTTTATTTTCAGTGCACTTGCATATTTCACTCTCTACCCAAACATGTTTAGCAAAAGCAAAACAGAAAAAAAAGGAACAGGCCAACATATTGAAGTTCGCTAATCATAGTGTTAACAAAAACTCACATTGCATTAAATTATGCAGTTAATGACGACAAGGAAGAAGGTTTGGGGCTATGATGTTTGGCATAATTATCAAATTGCTATTTTACATCAAACGAAACAAAATGTATGCAAAGAATGACACTTTTAGGCTCTTTTGTATTTAATCTTTTCTTCAGTCACATCTCCTAAAGCTGGGTCTCACTACCAGTGGTGGATACACATTCTCAGACTTCTGTGAACTTCTCAAAAGCAAAGGATATTCTTCAAAATATTTATAGTAGTGCACTGGTTCTATAACATCATGTATACATACACTGATGCAATCACATGAACATGTCTATACAAATAAATTACACTGTCTAAGCATTTTCATTTATGCTCATTTTGACCCAAAATGACTGTTAGTGCCACATTAGCGTTATACAAATGATTGCCAGTGTCAACACTTTGCAACCTGAATGTTTCCGATCGACAACTTTTTAAAAAGAAGTGGCTGTTATGCTACAATGACAGCATATAAATCGTTGCTAGTATCAATACATGTTTCAACCTGTAAGACCTGACAGTTACCCCAAGATACAATGAACAAAGTAGTATTGGCACAAAAAGGTGTATCGTTATTTGTACAGCACAAGTAAAACCCACCGCATGCCACGAGTAATGCTACCTGAGCAGCTTGAACAGCAATCTGATTACGGAGGGCCCGTATCTCCTTCTCCGTCAGCTTCAAGCCTTTTGTATTGGCCTATAGTTTGTATAGGTAATGAGCAATGTTATGTTTCAGCCACAATTTTGTATTAAATTAGAGAGCGATTGTACATAATTATTATTGTCAGATAATACAACTCATACAGATGTAAGCGGGAATACAATACAGCTTAAAAATAAATCCGAATTAAGTTTACAAAACTACAATTTGTGACAAATGATAATTTAAAAAATTTATGTATGATGACACAAAAGATTCTTTCCGTATGCGAATGCAAATCTATATTGTATACACTTATTTATTATTGCCAAACACGTTGTCTTGTCTATTCTGTAGATTTCATTATTAAATCAAACTTTGTATGGCATTTAGCGCTGATAATACATGGTAATACTCAGATGGTCAGTAACCACGTTCTTGCATATTTGTTGAAATAAGTAGACACATAAATGATACACAAGATTTAATATAAGCAGCGATTCTATTCCAATCAATATTATTTTGCATTTAATTATCTGAAATAAAGGGTGCAGAAAATTACATATATTTATCAAGGATGATTTCTATAAACAGTTACTTAGTTATGCTACGTGTTTGTTTATCATACTTTTATTTGAACATTTATGTTCATAGTAAAGACAGTTGTTTATGAAACAACGGTTGCAACATTTCAGAGAATGGAGAATAGGGGAAAACACTAAAGTTTCAAATACCAACATACATCAGCTTTGGTGTCTTCATATTGTTTTCTTGTTTTGGTAAGTTCTTCTTCAAGGGCCTTAACTGTTGCTTTCATCCCATTAGACTAAACACAACAGGAACATGCAATATATTATATTAATAAAACCATTCGAAACAATTGATTCAGTACGTTTCTCTATCAGTCTAAATTTATTTTCTTAGCAAAAGAGTTTTTGTATGATTACAATTTAGAAGTTTGACAAACATAAATGCATACTGAATGAACTGAAACGTATCAAATATACGTGTTTGTTACATGCATAACCTAATTCTGCACGTTTAGATTAAATTGAGATATGCAAAATATACTTTGCTAGGCAAGAAAGACATAAGGTATATTGTGAAGTGACTATTAACGTCGTTACCATCACAAAATAATACAAAACATAGTACAAATCGTACAGAATATCAATAACGCTTTCTTCTATCAGATAAACTAATATGACTGTTGCTGGTATGAGAATAATGTTTTTTGTTCGTTGAAAAGGTAATGTGTAAGACTTATGCACTAAGATCACGAACTGTCATCTTTTGACAGTTAATTTATTTCGTCATACGCTTTTCACAGAACGTGACTAATATTTTCTAATAATCATCGACATTATCAATTATATGAAAATGGAGAAAATAGTTACCTATTTGTTATGGAATGTTTATTTTACAAAATCATTTTTCGATAAATTGCGACTGAAAATGCAGTTAATATAATTACAATTGCAATACTAGGTTACACAAGTTCACTGTCTGTCTGTCTGTCTACGTGTATGTCCTTTTATCTCTCTTATGCATGCATACACTTCATGTTGCCTTAAACTAAGGACATTAAAACTGAAGTCATCAGATGTGCAGGTTACAGATCAAACATGCAGCGACCTCTACGAAACAATGGAAAACGTTCTGCAGCCGTGAAACTAAAGTGCTTCATGGAGTACTTATTATACCTTAGTACGGATTTTCCATCCATTTTGATTTGTTTTGAAGAGAATAACCAAGTTTGTTTCCTTATGCCCTTGTACAGTAAAAACTTAATAGTGTTACTATTATTTTAATCAAACATTACCTGCAGTAGTGAATGAACATAATCAAAAGACAAGGAACTATTGACATTAAATGTTAACAGGGAACGTCAATTGATTGAACACATTTATCGTTATTTTATCAAATCTTACAAAACTCCCTTTGTTGAGCAAAGCACAACTATTCTGATTTACACATTAATTATATTTCGGAACCTGAGGCACATACTTGTGACTACATCATCATGCATATCATATAATAACCATTTTAAGTGCCAGTAGACTGGTATCTTTCACTCCCTACCCAGAATAGTTTAGAAACAGAAAAGAACATCAAAGATAACAGGACAAGATATTGAAGGTTTCAAATCAAAGTGTTAACAAAAACTCGCATGACATTAAAAGATGCAGCTAAGAACCACACGGTAGAAAGATCTGTGATCATTGGCATCATTATCAAATTGCTATTTTACATCAAACGAAACAAAATGTATGCAAAGAATAACACCCATAGGCTCTTTTGTATTTATTCCTCTCTTCAGTCCCATTTTCAAATGTTGATTCTCACTACCAGTGGTGGATACACAATCTCAGACTTACGTGAACTTCTCAAAAGCAAAGGATAGTCTTCAAATATTTGTAGTAGTGCACTGGTTCTATAAGATCATGCATACTTACATTGATGGAATGACATGAACATGTATACGCAAATAAATTACACTGTCTAAGCATTTTCGTGCATGAATATTTTGCCCAAAATGACTGTTAGTGCCACATTAGCATGATACAAATGATTACCAGTGTCAACACTTTGCGACCTGAATTTTCCTATCGAAAACTTTTAAACAAAATGTGGCCTGTCCTGCTATAATGACAGCATATAAATCGTTGCTAGTATCAATACATGTTTCAACCTGTAAGACCTGACAATTACCCCAAGATACAATGAACAAAATTAGTATTGGCACAACAAAGTGTATCGTTATTATTACATCACAAGTACAACCCACCGCATGCCACGAGTAATGTTACCTGAGCAACATAATCAGCAATCTGATTACGGAGGGCCTGTATCTCCTTCTCCGCCTGCGTCAGCTTCAAGCCTTTTGTATTGGCCTATAGTTTGTACATGTAATGAGTAATGTTATGTTTCTGCCACAGTTTTGTATCAAATTAGAGAGCGATTGTATAGAATTATTATTGTCAGATAATGCAACTCGTACAGATGTATGCGGCAATACAACACTGCTTAAATATAAAGCCGAATTCAGTTTAGAAAACTACAATTTGTGACAAATGATAATTTAAATAATGTATGTATGATCACAAAAAAGGGTCTTTCCGTATGCGAATAAAAATTTATTTTTTAAACACTTATTGATTATTGTCAAACACGTTGTCTTGTCTATTTGTGGATTTCACTATTAATTCAAACTTTATATGGCATTTAGCACTGGCAGTACATGGTAATATTCAGATGGTTAGTAACCACCTTTTTACATATTTCTTAAATTAAGTAGACACATACATGATACACAAGATTTAATATAAGCAGCGATTATATCCTAATCAATATTAGTTTGCATTTAATTATCTGAAATAAAGGCTGCAGAACATTACATATATGTATCAAGGATAATTTCTATAAACAGTTACTTAGTTATGCTACGTATTTGTTTATCATAATTTTATTTGAACATTTATGTTCATAGTAAAGACAGTTGTTTATGAACAACGGTTCCAACATTTCAGAGAATGGAGAATAGGGGAAAAGAGGAAAGTTTCAAATACCGACATACATCAGCTTTGATGTCGTCATATTGTTTTCTTGTTTTGGTAAGTTCTTCCTCAAGGGCCTTAACTGCTTCTTTCATCCCATTAGACTAAACAAAACAGGAACATGCAATATATTGGATTAGTAAAACCATTCGAAACAATTGATTCAGTATGTTTCTCTATCAGTCTAAATTTATTTCCTTAGCAAAGTATTTTTGCATGATTACAATTTAGAAGTTTGACAAACATAAATGCATCCTGAATGAACTGAACGTATCAAATATACATATTGGTTACATGCATAACCTAATTCTGCACGTTTAGCTTAAATTGAGATATATATATATACTTTGGTAGGCAAGAAAGACATACGGTCTATTGTGAAGTGACTATTAACGTTGTTACCATCACACAATAATACAAAACATAGTACAAATCGTACAGAATATCAATAACGCTTTCTTCTATTAGATAAACTAGTATGACTGTTGCTGGTATGAGAATAATGTTGTTAACACTGTTTTTTGTTCGTTGAAAAGGTAATGTGTACGACTTATGCACTAAAATCACGAACTGCATCACAAAAATATGGTAAACACATTGATCAAGAATCGAAGAAAGTCATCTTTTGACAGTTAATTTATTTCGTCATACGCTTTTCACAGAACGTGACTAATATTTTCTAATAATCATAGACATTATCAATTCTATAAAAATGGGGAAAATAGTTACCTATTTGTTATGGAATGTTTATTTTACAAAATCATTTTTCGATAAATTGCGACTGAAAATGCAGTTAATATAATTACAGTTACAATACTAGGTTACACACGTTCACTGTCTGTCTGTCTGTCTGTATGTATGTCCTTTTATCTCTCTTATGCATGCATACACTTCATGTTGCCTTAAACTAAGGACATTAAAACTGAAGTCATCAGATGTGCAGGTTACAGATCAAACATGCAGCGACCTCTACGAAACAATGGAAAACGTTCTGCAGCCGTGAAACTAAAGTTCTTCATGGAGTACTTATTACACCTTAGTATGGATTTTCCATCCTTTTGATTTGTTCTGAAGAGAATAACCAAGTTTGTTTCCTGATGCCCTTGTACAGTAAGAACTTAATAGTGTTGCTACTATTTTAATCAAACATTACCTGCAATAGTGAATGAAAACAATCAAAAGACCAACAAGAACTATTGACATTAAATGTTAGCAGAGAACATCTGTTTATTCAAGACATTTAACGTTACTTTCCCAAAACTTACAATATATATATATATATATATATATATATATATATATATATATATACAGAAAGAGAGAGAGAGAGAGAAGGGAGTTAACTAATGCACTTGTAGAATGCTGCTTAAATGTCACATATGTGCATATTATGTGCTTTCCACATTGGGAGAAATGTGAGAGTAGATCTTAGAAGGTAGCCTATAAACCATGTTCTCATGGTAGAGTCAGGTAAATTACCACCCATTGATGAAAGTAGTACGATGTAAATACATTCTCCATTCTTAATTTATATACTGGTAAAATGTCCAACGATTCTGATTGTGAAAGATAGCTTTACAAGATTTGTGATTCTAGCATCAACTGCGTTTAAGAATAGAAACTGTGTAATTTCTTTGTACAAAATAACTTGTGGTACTACTGTTGTTTGAAAGCTCTATTAAATTGTTAAGAAAGCATAACTCAGAAATTGTCATTATGCACCACCACAAATAAGTGTGTCATTTGATGTTACCGGTATCGTTAACCTGCATTGAGATTAGCGTTTAGGTAATTGATAAGTGGAATTCATAACATAACGTAAACCTGAACTAATATGATATGTATTCTTAGCATCGCATTCTAAATAAAAATGAGCATGTCAATGAAACGCCACGGTTCCGATGTGTTAGCCCTATCTACACCTTGGCAGATCGTTGAGATATTTAAGTGCTTCAGGTCTATGCATTTCAGTCGATGCAGCAAATCAGGTTCTTCAAATTTGAATGCTGTTCCTATACGATTAAGACAAGTGGAGTGTACAGGAAGAATGGATTCATCAATAATCAATGTTCCATTACCGGTCAGTGTTGGTACAAATACATCCATTCCCTTATATGCACATGTAATAAATTATATCTGCCTTATAGTCATACTTTCGAAATTAAACTAACAATGTATTATTTTGAAATCATTTGCCTCCGCCATTTTTAGCGGACGTACAATGCACCGCTGTTACACGCTACTGGTTATTGGCATTGCATACTAGGTGACACAACTCATGAAATCAAATAGATGGCACTAGGACAAAACGCAGAAATATATGTACGAGCCGCCAAGGTGTAGATAGGGTTAATACATCGGAACCTTGACTAGCGAAACTGATGAAAAAGTAACTTTATAAATAATGCCTTACATTGTGTGCTTATCTACTTTTCAGGCGTGTACGCGTCTTGATAATCGGACACGTTCCTTGTGAAAGACAGAACCTATGTTGTATTGACTGAGTGGAGATAAATTAATACTTACCCATTCTTTTATTTGTTTTTCATCCTGAAGAATATAACAAGTATTATATTAGAAACTTTGAAACGGATGTCGCTTATTTTGGTTCAAAAGTACAATGCAAACGTATGATTAAGATACAATTGCAGCGTATGTAGCTACTTTACCGGTCTATAACACAACGCTGCCGTTTGACCTGGAAAGGTTGTGTCTGGCATGTCATCCCTCTTTTAACTTTTCTCTTTCTCTTTATGCAGAAGAAGTGAAAATAAGGAACTGCAACATTATATACCATATAATAAATATAACTGTAAATTTGAGACTGACCTACTTAGACCGCATGATACCAGTAAGAAACATACTGATTCTATTTCTGCAAGTAAATAACCTCATTGTGCAATTTTATTTGATACATTCATGTTTGGTTATAAGTTTCCCATCGCAATATTAACCTTTCTGTCATTTTTTGGGGGGTGGTCAAGGATCACGTGATTATAAGTCGTCATTTGTTAAAGCTAGCATTATATCAAATCGCACAGGGTCATAAATGATGTTTCTCCAAAAAATAAACGAAAATCGATCATTGTTATCAATTGTGTAGAAGCTTCGCGCTACATTATCTGAGCCTACATTGATGATTGGGAAACAATAACTTTTTTCATGTCAATTGATCTTGATTGGGATCCTCTCACATAAACACGGAGTCTTTTTTAGCCAGTAAATATCACCCTGCCCCGTTATTGAACTAAACGTTAAAAAATTACATGTCGACGGATCTTGATACGGTTCATTTCCTAAAAAATAAATTTAATCCTTTAGTACAATAAGCATCACTTTGATCCAGCATCTAGACATAAGTTGATACCAAGAAAACAATATATTCACCATGTCGTTGACAGAGATAATTTCCTATAAAAAGTAAAACTGGTTGAACCCAATCAACTTAAACCTGGTCAGTGATGAGTCGCATTCGTCCAAATACCTGATATAAGTCACAACTGTGAAATATTCATTAAGCAAATTTCCTTAAAAGTGTAATCAATTAACATTAGCATCCCTACTTGACTTCTGACTCGACTTGATCAAGTCGAAAGTCTTTTGATATGAATGGGTTATAGATGATAATGATACTGAATATTCGTGTACTAATGTGGATGATAAAATATATATGCGGTTGACCATTGTACTCGTGTAATCGCATAATGCCGGTGTGAATTATTTATTTTGTCTTCGATCGAAACTCGAAAAAGTATAGCATCATTAATGGTTTTTCCACGCGATAAAATCGCGTGTTGATTAACCACGGCTATGTCGTTCACACGATTATCTGGGAACAGTTTACACCATTACGATATTAACTCAACGTCGAAGATTTTGGCTGCTTCGTCATGAACTCTATCACGTAATATTCATCCAGCGATGTGCATTACTTGGTTAAACATATATTTGAACGGGATCACATTGAGAATTCCAAGTGCGGTGAGTTTTTAGTTAATGATAATCAACCATTCTCATATTCGTCGCTAGCCATTGCACAATTCAATCTATCATAAACATCAACGTTTGAATGCAAATGTTCTACATAATCATTCTCTGAGTCGTCAATGTCAGTTTGATTCACCCACGAAAAATACAGTTATTTTTTCACATAAGGATTTTCTATCACGTGATTATAGTGATACAGCGCCTTTGGAGCTGGTTCCGCAGATGATAATCTCTTGCCGTATTGAACTAATAATTCGGCGGGGGGTGGGTGGGTGGGTAAGCAAGGTTTTGTTTTCTGTTTATTTTATGTTTGTCCAGGCACATACATGATTGTGTATCCAAGCGCGTCCAAGGGTGCTTATACTGCACAGTAGCAAAATGTATTTCAGTTACACATCTAGATTTATGAAGGATTTATTCACTAGCTTTCATGGATCATAACCAGAATGCAAAATATTAAATAAATAAACAACCCAAAACCACAAAACATGTGTGTATACCACGTATTGACAATCAAAACACCGTCTTCTAATTGAAAAGTCACTTTTTCTTTATTCTAGAGATGACTCGACCTGATAATATCTAACTTGTGCAATGACTTTAGCTATTTCTTACCCTCCCGTCTAATACAACTACATGATTGGCTGTCGTCATCCATCTTTCAAGAGAAATCCACTATGTTCTGCTGTCTTTATTATTCATTATATCTTGCAATATCCCATGAAACTCATTAAACATGAATCTATCAGCGACTACATTGCGTCTTCGCAGCAACTCCTCATGGACTATAACTGGTACTGGTACTGTACCGCTTGTGTCATTTACATTCATCGTTCCAGAAATATCTATTGATTTTTCGCGGTGTTATCGTAAAGGTTTTCGTGATGACATCACACACATATGTTCTCAGGGGTTGATTGTGTAATATGCGGCCTCATATTTACGCATATCAGATGCATAATCATCTCTATAGTCACCGCTGTGTGTTTCCGGACAAATATGGCAGTGTTCATGCTGTGGTGCTTCGTTGCATAGTATATCAGTCGTGGATTTTAACTTCTATTAAGTGCTGTAGCAGTGTTGTGGTTAAGCATTACTTGGACAATACCATGGCATATTTAATTTAGATGTTCAACATTGTACCCGCATCATACAGTGCCACCTAATTCAGCGTCGTGATAAAACATTCTTCAACTTGTCATCCCGCGATCACACCAATATATGATTCTGACACAGCTCGTATCACTTATGATATATGATGTCAATGACAGGCGTATTCGCGTGTACAACTTATCTCGAATACTTTGGCGTTTCTCAGAAGTATCAATCGGTTCTGTGAAACAAATCTGGCACATACAAAAAGCATTCATAAAGGTACGAAATACAATCAATTATGTCGTGAACCCGAAAAACAATACAACGTGTATATATTTGAAAATTAAGTATAATATCCAATGTTGTATCGTCACGGCCACATATACAGAATCACATATTAGTGATGCAAAAGATTATCATTATAAGCACGTTCATGACGATATCTAGCCCAGTACATAAACGGGACTACTTTCATTTCCGTCTCCAACTGCGTCTGATTTTGGCCTTTTTTATATCTCCATTGTGTTATATTTAATGTATGCATACTTATTTGTATTTAACTAGCAACGTCTCCTAAACATTGTACAATACAAATTATATTCAGCACTATATTATAACATGGCAAATACTGTCATGTCACAGTTGTACTACTGACGTCTTTGTCCAGTAATAAATTGAATGCATTTGTTTGTGTTGCGATCAATACATATGCGAATTGATCTTCTATCTTAATGCTTTTCTATGGACGAAGATACGCATAAGTCGCCGGAAATATTAGTGTTCTCGTTAAATCGTCTCTTTGTGCAGTAGCTACGTAACAAAATGTGACTCGATTTATCCATATGCGATGAGTTGTGAAATTTTTACTTTCGACTTGTATTATATGTTGATGTGATTTTTAATTATCCGCACAAATACGGGAATATTTAGCTGGGGTGGCATGATTCGGTTAGAACTATTTGTAATCACCGCTATGTTATAATTGATTAGGCCAACTTCGGCAAGTGTTTCATCTAAGTGGGTACAAATAACTGGTTCCTCCGAAATACTTGTTTGCACTGTTCTGATTTTGGTACAAGTCGGCGTGATAGTATTCATGACAGATACGTCGCCACGGTCAAACCCCAATAGGGTATTGAGTGTATTGGTTCTGGAGGATACAAAATTATCTCTGGTGGTAAATTGTGTTTTTTGTTCAAAGATATAAAGTTTAAATGTTATAATTATATCCTTGATTAGTTGAGTTGTGTTTCAATCTGTGTAAGTTTAGACTCGTCGCCTGCGTTGTGATTTTCAATCAATGACAATTTTTTATTTAGCTCACCGAGGGAACCACCTTTATTTTCTTCCGTGGTAGTCAGCGTGCGTATTTCAGGTTGTAGTCCTTCCATGAAATCCGTTATCAATATGTCATAGCTAATTACCCACATCCGCGAGGATAGTGTTAAAAGTCAGGTATGATGTAATATGGATACGTTGAATTATATTCGGGATTGTTCAAGAGTCACATTATATTCACAGCCGCTTGCCGAATGAAGTGATATCATTGTGTTGTGTTTCAAAAGCTTTTCCATCCGAACGTAATCATTAGTAACAGGCACGGTCGTATTCGATTTCTCTTGAAATATGTTTACTCCTATTTTGATGTCTTAATCTCATCAAGGATAATAGGAGTCCTTGTTGTACACTTTGACTATTCACGGCAACAATTCCCATTTAACATCTCGTCCCATTTGATCTATGTCGGCATCGATCTCGATAATACCCCGTGGGTCAACAATGTATCGAATTCATCGATACTCTTTGTTATTTTTTATGATTGTTACTATTTATCATCAACGAGAAGATTTGTCATTTTATTCTTACGTTTTTCAGTATCTGAATGAAGATGACGCCATATTTTCCTCAGCTTCTATTCGAATATGTCTCATGAGGTATTTATCTCGCCTAACTTCGCAAGATGTTCCAAGCTTCAAACATCAGCTAATTACTTTTAGCTTTCTTGCTGCTTCGGTGGTTCTATAACCCAGTGAATTATCAACAGAGCCTCTTAGAATATTGTTTATGCGTCCCGGTCCGCTTTGTTGCATTTTTAACGGCCAGGCAATTGACCACCGCTATGGATGTGTACTCTATGTATGAACACCTAACTGGCCAGTAGCCTTTGTGATTCAGGTATAATTTTTCACAACGTCATCAATCGCAACTGGAAGTGCTAAATACGTTGAAGATTTCTTACAGTCATTAATCGCCTCTGTCATAGTTGCTACGGTTAGTGGCAACAATTTCGAGGCTTGATAGTCTTAAAGTATCAAGGTTGTAACAAAGACGAATAGATTCTGACCAGACGTTAACAAACGCTTATTGGGACACAGCATCTGATTAGAGTCAATCGCCGTGACTAACACTGATGTTGATTTATTTTGATTCGTATATTGTTTACCTTCCACACTGGCTTCCAACTATAGTATTGGTATATTTGTGGTTGTTTTATTGTTCATTCCGACCGGCCCATCCATCGTTCCCTCGTCAAGTAAGAGTTTAACGTTGTTTTTTCTGAGTTCATCGTGGTTCAAACTGTCAGTTGCCGACTCACATGGCAAATAACGCCCGAAGGGTGTTATGTAAGCTGTGTGAGTCGGCAACTGACAGGTTGTACCACGATGAACTCAGAAAAAACAACGTTAAACTCTTATAATTGAAATTTTAATTATTTATGTTATTTTGTTTGCATCATTAAAAAACAGAAATCTTAATTGAGCGTAGTAATACATGTTTGTGTTTTTTTCTGTTACGTAGCTATTTATAGCACTTGGGATGTCCAGCTTGATCGCAATAAGGTCATCATAATACCAATCCTTCAACCAATGGAAGCCATTTTTTTTCAATTATTTTTTGTTTGTTTGTTAGAATGTTTTTTTTTTTTTAATGCTTACTTCATGTCTGCCTTAACTGGAGGTGTTTATCTGGTGCTGTACACGTGAATCTATGTATATAAGTGGAAAAGTAGTTCTCCTTACAGTTCATACAGAAATGAACGCAATTCGTTTTGATCACGTGGTAAGATTCTGACCAATGGAAATGTTACTTTCCTGTACCAGCTACTGGCATTGCAGTTATGGCTTGGTATCTACGTAGTTACGCATTTAATCGATCACAACAAGAGAGTAAACCCGTGGGACAATCACAGTCGTAATTGCATCATGCTCGTTATAAACCCTATTCTTATTTTAAAACGAGAAGTTGCGTCCGCGCGATAAATGTAGTTACGTTGTAATGACCCGAAAGAACGATCACTACGATGATTGGAGCAGTGCCGCTTTGATCCTCGATTCAAGAATTATTTGACAGGCCAATAGCGAGAAATGCCGTGTTGTGAGTCACTGAAGCTAAACGAGCGAAGATAAACGCTATCGCCAACGTGGAATACGCTGCCACAGGCACGATCACGCGAATGTATCAAATGTCCCAGATTTCAATAGCATCCTATTTCCCCAGCTTTGGTCGCTGGGAATTATCCTGATTGTTATCGCACTTGTCAAGTTATTCCGCCAACTTAAATTATTTTGTTGTTGAGATTTAAGTTGTTTGCAAAGTGACAATTTAACTTTGTATTTGCTTACGCAAATACAGGATGTCGAGTTTTACGGGCGCATTTGATGTCAATAACTTGTTCTTTTACTTTATTACAAGAACTATTGACGGTTGCACAGACGCCAGTATGGACTGACTTACCATAGCGTTTGCTATTACATGTTTCTTAATAATCCCGTTGGGAACATTAATTTGCGGGGATGATGCCTCTCATACACAACATCCAACGCTCGAGATTAAAATGTGTTGATCTCGAGGCACAGATCAATTACAGAAATCCAACCACTGTAGACGGCACAGCAAAAATTCTTACCCTTCATGGAACAACTACATCTGACATTAGATCTATGAATCTGAGAAAATCTGCATATGATTTCCATGAGGTGTTATTTAATGTACAGTTACCTAAGTGACAAATGAATCTGCAACGTGAAGCATATACAGGAAAAGGTAACCTGGAAATGATGCTACAACGGGAGCAGCCACGCCACCTCCAATATTAGTGTCGCAACTTACTGATCATCCAGATCTTGGCACATTAAGATATTTTAATACGCTATCGCTTACGCATCCGTGTTTGTGATTTTCCTGCGTTAAGGACGTCGACTTTTGTTGTTTATCGCGATATAATTTCCACCCGACACATCCTACTGAGATCGCGATTATTAACTCCGCGACTACATTATCGTCAACGACTCCGATATCTGCCAATTGCAAAATCTTTGACACTAGAGCGCCAGTTTTAACCGTAGGAGAATTCATAACACCCAGAACTAATTTTAGCAATCATTATTTGAGCGCAAACAGATAATTTATGTCATGATTATAATTTCTATCACAGGGATTTTAGGTGGCGTGGGGTTTGGATTCGAGTTGATATCATCTTCTGGGAGCTAATTGTCGTGACTAGAATGACTAGTGCCCTGGACAAAACAATAACACACACTACCGTTAGTGTCCTTAGACAATATTTGCACTGGAACGAAATATATTCGCGAAACGGTTCCACAATGTCACATCATCAATGATATATACGTATGCTATTTTATTATCCTGTGTATCTACATCAGTTTTAAATGCGTCGTCGATGTTTGTAGTTCCTTATTTTCTCGAGATTTGTACATGCATTTCAGCATCTGATATTCTAAAGACGGAGGAAACACTGATTTCGATCCTCGCGATGTGACTTCGAAATTTCATCAATGAAAAATGTATCACTTGCGAATCCCGTAACATAATCTACCTGTGACATTTAAGATACCCCACTTGTTGATGGACAAAAATCGGGATGATCTGTGATAGCGTCACCGACAATTAGTGGTAAATTTAAGGGATCAGCTTGGACAAAATATTTGATAATTTTTGTTTGTACCTCCTGTGGTATTGTTGCTGTGAAAGTGTGTTCGCGCGTTGGCGTCGTGTGGCATTCTTCAAGAAATACTTTATACAACTCTTCTATAACATACGGATCTTTGTATGTAGTTTTCCCTCGACTGCAACCGTAATTTCTTGTGTTGCAACATAGTTATCAACGGATCGCCAATCTCGGGATAAAATATAAATTCCCTTTGGTATCTTCACCAAATTTGCTGTATTTCGTCCAAAATTATATTTTGTTTTTCGCGATTAAGTTTGTATCTTTCATAAAAGCCTTCATATTGCATAGAACAATTTTTGTTTTTATTCCTCACATGCGGACTATCTAGTGCGGATCCTATTGCAAAGAGTCGAAGCTGTATATTATCATCGATGTTGGGGGGTTATACCCTTCCACAGAGTCGGCTCCGGCTTCACCACTTTTGGCGTGGGATCATTTTCGACATATCCTTGAGGAGGATTTCATTTTGCATTATATTTAATTGATGTTAAATGTTGAACTGTTGCAAACTCCGACATTTGGGCGATTTTCAAAATATATTATCTCGTACCTGTAATACTAATTTACCTCTTTGCATGTAGCAAATATATACATGTATTATAACAATGCATAATGTAATACTAGACTCAAAATAATGAGTGTCTCGTTATGGGCTGAAGCAAAATCATCAAGATAACCAAAGTTACTGAAAATGGCTTTATTAACATTTCAGCCAAAGTAAAACATAATACAAAATAGGTCCGAGATGAACCGATAACATAATAGTCCGTGGTAAAATATTATTTCGAATCTGACGAATATTTTTGCTTTCTATACGAATCTTTACAGTCATAACTGCCAATGTATGTCAGGCGTGATTTGTACTTTATCTGAAAGCATTTGTATAAATACTTACTCTTTCTTTTCTCTCTCTTTCCTCCTGAAATGATATAAAATATATCGGACATTTGACAAAGTGAAACAAATTTCGGTTTCTTGCTCTTGAAGAGGAAACGGACACGCATACCCATGTAAGCAAACGGAATTACTGAGTATGTAATTACATTCCGCAAAAATGGAGGGAGTTAGAAGAACCGTTCTCTACGGGTTGTCTCGCATTTATATCTCTGAATTTCAAATTTTCATTCTTTACTCTATAGACTTATTAAAGAAGTCAAAGTTTTCCACCAGACAGTACTTGTGATTGTTTAGGTAAAATATATAATGCGTGCCTGAATGAAACAAACAGATAAAATGGCAGACAACCCATCATCAAGTCTGTACTTTCTAAAGTTTTATTCTTATCTCACGCCTTTCGCCCTTAAATGCTGCCTCTAGTATTATATAATCACCTATCTCGCAATGGTTACGTGGGCCCATTATATAAAAAACCGTACCCTGGACGCCATAAAGTGTTTTCAGGAATGATTGCAGAGAACTTGAATCTTTCCTACCAGAATAGTGAAAAGTTCTGAAACATGTTCATCTTTTTTATTTCTCGATAAACATTATCCTTCATGTTCTTTCCCAAATCAATATATTGTCACTTCAATATTTTAATAACGTAATTTATACACTTGATGATTGTATTGTACTATTACCAAAACCTTACAATTTTGGAATTTCCCACATCATATAATATAGCAGAAATGATTCTTTCCTTTACGGCCACCACGTTTTGAAGAAAGGGGCATTAGAACTACAAGTCAAGGCTGGAGCCGTAATACTGGAAAGGATATTTCGGCACGTTGGTAAAAATGGACAGTTTATTTTCCGACCGCTTCGGTGCCCTGAGTAGTTAGAGCCTCCGCCTTGAATGCGGCAGGTCGCGGGTTCATACCCCAAACCGAATCATTCCAAAGACAAACAAATGGTACTAGTAGCGTCCTTCTTTCGTTCTCAGCATTAAGAGGTTATTGTTAGGACTAATCGGCCTGGTGTAAGGATAATGTCACTGGGTGGGACATTATGCTTCTTGTCTGTGTCATTATGTCCCGCTGCTAAAAATCACTATAAACCGCAATACTTCAGACATCATAGCGATATGACTGAAAAATTGTTATAGCTACTTCGGAATTTAAGTACCTATAATGATGGCATCTTGGTCACGAGGATGAAACCAGAATTAAAACAGCTGATTGGTACAATGAACCCTATAATCTCAAGAGTTACCAGAATTATATATATATATATATATATATATATATATATATATATATATATATATATATATATATACGATCCATAATTTGATCTTCTGCCGAATGTGCTGCTAGCCACATATTGAAGAATTATCGGGGTAAAACCAAGCAAGGAGAATGTTTAAGAAATCAAAATTCAATTTTGCAATCTACTGGCCAACTGAAACCCGTCATTGCCTCTACCCAGTGTGACACAGTTAGCCCCAACGCGATTGATACATGTTTGATCTCTTTTAATTTAGCCCCATGGGGTTATAAGCACACACGTTATGTAAGTGAGCCAGCAACGGGGTTAGAGTCTTCTACTGGTGTCAGTTGTCCAATAATAAAAACACCAAGGTTCAAACTGCCCATTATCATACTACTCTAGTCTGCAGTAATTGTGGAAACAAAAACAGAAAGTGTATTCAGACAGGCAACCATATCGATCAATAAATGTTGCTTCTGTTTGTTTATTCGACTTATACTTTCTGTGATTCCGAGCTGTTTCGTATTTGTGATCGTAATTGTCTGTGATTTCGCATTCTGCCATCACAATCTCAAACACAGCTTCAAGTAAAATTGTATACTTTGTTGTTACCGAGTACAATGTACTGGTCATTTTGATACAGCTCTGTGTGGCCTCAAGTAATTCGGAATAGACACACGTTCGTGAATGTGGTCGCGTCGAAATTAATTTGCTAGCGCCACCAGAAACACAAGTTGCTATCGATATAGCGCTTACAACAATGACTATTAGTGCACTTAAACTGGTTGATGTTGTCGTGATTCCAGTTACACCAGGACGAACAGTTGTTACTACATCAAAACCGCAAGTAGCATCCAATATCAAAAACATTTGTTTGTATATCCCGATCAGCACGGTCCTCTTAGTAATTTAATTTCGCAGCTGTTGTTCCGCTTCGATTATGTTTATTTTGATGTACGTAAGACTGAGGGTCCATCATATTTTTCTATCAATAATACAGTCACGTATTTCAATTGCACTACAGGCAGACCTTGTCCCGTCTCACGGTCGGGTGTTTGCACAATACGCATGCGAATTTATACAAAAAATAACCCTTTTTACTGCCACACTTGTCATACTTTAATTAGTTTTTAAAAACAGCTGCCTCGGGAATATCTCAATTTTGGACCATATTGGAATCTACTTGTTCAGAAACCTTTTCATCCGTAAGCACGCTTTTACGCTGGCACCCTTTATATCAGACGCTTGTTTTTGCCCAGTAACTATTACCCGAACAAGTGTGTCCTTGTTGAAGACCAGGTTTGTCTTTTACTGCTTGCCCAGTCAATGTTTGCTTAACATAATTAACATGGAAGGTTGTAGAAGCAATCCAGGCCAGATTATGAATGCGCTGTCGCGTTGAATGTCATAGCATTTTCACCTGCACGTACGATGATTCCAAGTTGACGTCAAGTTGGTAGTGACACATTCAGGTAAATTCAGCGGTCCCATTCTACTTGACCTTTATCAACGTTATATCAATGTTATATTTCAGTGTATGTGAGGGTCTGGTAACACCGTTTTGAAGTAGATATTCATTAACAAGTCGAGCTAAATCAGTACTGACGTTTACATCCTCTGCCAGCTTTTTGTACCTTCTGCAACCTTATTTGTTAATAATCAAATCTAATCATAAGCACAAACGCCAGAGACGATTATGTATCCTTCTGGATAAGCGTTGAATGTTTCAATCTGAATTTAATCTCCGGCGATTGACGATTATAATAAGGTGTATGTGAGAAAATTTTATAACATGGCCACATTTATTATTTATTGATATTTATTCTTATTGCTTTAATTTTAATTTCAGTTTCTATATGCATATAATGTGTTTAACAGCTAAATAAATTTGACTTCCATTTCGGACAAGCGCGACAAAATCACGACACTTGAAAGCAGATAAACGAAACATGGGTACGAAAATAATGGTTCCTTGGTAAGTTATATACTTAACTATAATGATTATGAGATCTCATACAAAGGATTTGCATCATTCAGATCGTTCCATACAAGCATATCTACACGATGATACACACTTTGGAGGCCTCGTGGCTGGGATCATTCCACACAATCATACCCACACGAAGATACCTACCTTGAAGGCCTCGAGACTGGGATCATTCCACACAATCATACCTACACGATGATATTCACTTTGGAGGCCTCGAGATTTAGGTAGTCTCAGGCAATTATTCCAGTACACTAATGCGTATTTTAGTAATGATTAGAGATTTCAAACTACATTATGCAACTTATCCCATTATTCCACACTTGTAATGTAAATTGACATCTTCCACGCTAGAAGATCTCTACCTGTATTATAATGGTAATTCGGTGTTAGTTGACTCAAAGAGAAAAATATATAAGCATGAGCTGAATGAAATAATTAGACCAGAAATGGATTTTATTAACATCTGAGCTTATATACTAAAGACACGATGTGCAGGAAAGACGAAACAGATATGAACTGGTGATATCACGGTAGTTGAAAGGTTAGATAAATTTGGCATATAGTTAATTGCAATAAATGCAATCACATGATAACCCTCTGCAATGCACAATTTGTTCCTAATGGCTGAAAGCAGAGGTATCAATACTTACTCTTTCTTTTTTCTCTTTTTCCTCCTGAAAAAATATATATTAAATGTTATATTAGAGACCGTAATACAAACTTCGCTTATTTCCTCCCAAAAGAGAGGATAGGTAATTTGCATATATTGGCAAATGCAAATACAATCTAAACCTTTAGTTAAATAGAGTATTCCAATCTAGTGTTAGCTTGCATAAATGTAATACAGGTATTGTCTAGTATTTAAATCTCTGAAATTCAACTTTATCAACTTTGCTTGTTTTGAAGATGCCATAGTTAAACAACAGCAAAGTTTTTGCGCCATACAATACTTCTTATAGTTTAGTTAAAAGTGAATAATTTTACGGTTAGACGTAAACTAGTAAAGTTTAAGATTTTCAGTGACTTGAATCATCTCCCATAACTGATACAGCGCGATGCTGATCACAATAGCAAACACAATGGCAGACAAACCAATGTACGCTCTATACAGTTTCTGTTTTGGTCTTGTTTTATTCATTGCACCCTAAACGGTGCATATAATATAACTAAGACATTTTAGTCTTAATATGAAAGCACCTGCAGGAAAGATGAACTAATAACTATAAGGTTTGTAGTTAAAATATAGTTGGCGAATAATTTAGTTTTCATAAATACAGGCGTTTCTGCAATCATATAATAACGTTAACAAAGTATGTTTTGTACTTATTTAATGAGAGCAGTTAAATGAACACTTACTCTTTCTTTTTTCTCCCTTTCTTCCTGAAAGAATAAACAATCTGATATTGGACACGCTGAAATATACTTTGATTATCTGCATTCGAAAATGAGAGTAGCCACGCATGCACATATTCGCAAATGGGAATATAGTGCATGTCAATACTTGAGCATATACAAATTAAGGAGAAACAAAGTACTCCACCTTCGAGTACCTATACGTGTTTAGGTAACATGTAGTCTTTTGATGATTACTACTATGAACAAAAATATGTTAGGCCGCTTAGCATCAAATATGTTCTAGCTAGTTTGTGTTTTGCTCTTGTTCATGCCCTTCATCCTCATACCGTACATATAATATTATCAAATCATAAAACTATCAACGGCACCATGAATCTACACTGTGGACGCCGAAATGTGTACTCGCGGAAGTGGGAAAGGAAAGCATATATTTGTATTCAGAATAGAATAACGTTCTCAACTTTTCTCATCGTCTTTATTTCTTTCAAAACGTTAAGTGTCATTTTCTTTTCCATTGTGCTTTCTTCAAAAATTAAATAATACTATGCATACCATTAAAACGTTTTACTTATGTGGCATACAAACCTGCAACTTCTCCCTCTTTATAAGCAAAATCATACAGTATAGCAGAAAACATTAATTTCAGTATGTTGACATGCTTTTGAAGAAAAAAGAAAGTGAGGCATGGAGTAAGTACTGTGTCATAAAACAGCAGATGTTATTACAGTACATTGCCCAGTTTATATTTAATTCGTACTAAATGTAATGTGAATAATGTGTTTATGTGTATGTCCTGGTTTAGGCATTCTAGAAAGACAAACAAAGATATTCTTATTAGAAACTTATTAAAGGTTTCCTCCTTGTTTTCATAAAGGAAAGCCAGAAGGAGTAAGGGGCCATCCATTTAATACGTTAGCAAAATTCTGGTAAAGCTTGACCCCTGCCCCTCTCACTGTAGACATACGTACTTTTTTTACCCCCACCTGCATACGTACACTTGACGCACAGCCCTCCCAATTGTATAGAATGGTCTATATTTAATCCACGCAGAAACGATCAAGGATTAATTATAATAACGTGTTTAATAAAACAGATAGTCCAAGGACGTTGAATTTCTGGCCGCATCAACGAAATAAACTGTGTAACTTTAATAAATTTGTCCGCTAAAATTCAAACACCGACTGAACCCAGTCGAACAGGTTACGTATTACAAATTATTATCGAGGTTTCACCCCACGCCACCCCGTTTCTATGGGTACGTACAGGATCAGTAGAACCCAATCCCCCATACGCGATTGTACGTATTTGGGTTAACCCACTCCCCCCTCAATGCGTACGTACTAAATGGACGGCACATAAGTAGTTTATGATGTAACGACATTGGTGTTCAAAATAAATCGTGCATGTTGCACATTAGGTACAATTCGAGCAGATCATCCCCGGGGAATATTTGAATATTCAAAGAAAAAGATAATAATTTATACAAGTCAAAACTGCTCATCTTATCCTATGAGCTTTTCAGACCAGTCTGGGTGAGCTTATATATATATATATATATATATATATATATATATATATATATATATATATATATATATATATAATACAACGATACGTTTATTAGAACATATTTGTCAACGTCAAAATTATTCTCTTTAATTGTATAGGTCTTTACATTACGTGACATAATTATTCGAGTGAATAACTAAAAACAAATGATAACGTGAATAACAAAAGCGATGCAAAATAGGAAGGATTCAACCTATCATTAAGAAATTGTAAAAACAATATATATCAGAGTATCCAGCGTATGCCATCATTTAAATATGCCCTCTAACATTCCACTTTTGCACCGTGAATACTATAACAATAACACAACGTACATTATTCATAGGACGCAAATCCACATTTGTGTGGTTTGATCATTCGTAATATAAAAGCAATATACCCTATTGTATTGATGACTTGGCTGGACAATGTCAATGATAAAAAATCGAATGGCAGATAAGCTCACGGAGTTATTCCTGCAAATTTATATCTTCCTAGCTAGCTGCTACTCTTATAATGGTAGCTAAAGAACATTAAAAGCCGTTTTCCTCTTTGTTCATAGTTCACATTTATTATATATTTGTCACACGTATATGCCGAAAATGTTTTATGCAAATAAGACAGAGTTGCAAATCTTTACTTGAGCAGATTATTCACTAAAGTTTTCGTGTGAACATATCTGCTCTATGGATTGTCTCATATTTAAATCACTGAAACTTTGTAATGCTTCTGATTCTTTAAGGAAAAGGTGCATACATGATCGTAGAGACACAAACAAGCTAACAGACAGGTTGTCAATAACTTGTATCAAATTATATAACTGGTACAGAGCTCAGCTGATTACTAGAGCAAAACAAATGCTTGATAAGCCCGCCTTAAATCTGTACCTTCTATAGTCTATGTGTTTGTTTTGTTTTGGTTGTCTCTATCCTTTCAAACAATGACAAATAAACCTAGTACTGTATATATCTGGGGAAAACCAAATCAAAACCTGTCCAAGGATTAATAATGTTATGGGCCGAGTAGTCAATAACTTATCGGGAAAGACGGCTTGGTGGACAATGCTATACGATAATACTCACGTCTCGACGTATAATTTCATTAGATGAAAACGTGTCAGTTTTTGCGTATTTACTGAAATCAGTATCGTCATTGTACAACTAAGATAATGTTACTGTTTTCAAACGAAATCATTAATACGCTTTTATTTGACAATATAAGAACACGACAAACACGAAAACTACTTACTGGTTTTTCATTAACATTGATGTGCTCCTGCCTATTTACACACGAATAAGAAAGCGATATATGTCTGTCTGTCTGTCTTAATGTGTCCGTTTATACATGCACACACACACACACACACACACACACATATATATATATATATATATATATATATATATATATATATATATATATATATATATATATATAAGTCAAGGATATTTGCTTGATCGAGCGATGTCAAACCCTGTCACGAGTGCGCTAGAAGTCATAAGTTTACCTCGAATTTCCAAAGGCTACTATACAACTTCAGTTGTAAATTAGAACGTTTAACGTGTCCATTATGTACATACAGTTTACTTAAATCAATGCATGACCCAGTTCTCAAAAAGTTCAAGTTGTATATCAACCGCAGATATGGAATGTTTCTCCTCATCGAATTTCCCCACCGTAAGCATTTCACGCCGCAAAACTATTCAACTTCCCCAAATACAAGGAACTATTTTGACTACGCCGCTTTAAGCCAGTCGAAATATGGGTTGGAGCCACATTCCGCCAGTAAAACTGCATCACATTTGCCACCATGGCGACATAAACGGTATCTACGGACGACGAGACAGTCCCTTCTTCTTAATTCTATTGTGTAATTTACCAGTCTCCAACCATAAATACTGCACCTTGAGTCACACAAACAATGTACGCCACTAGATTTTAATAGGGACCATGGTACGACAGGCTCTGACCCAACTCACTAAAAGTAAACCATGGCATCAAGAAAACACACTTACACTTCACTCGGTGACATTTGCTCCTAGCAACAGTCTAATTATTTCGGGCTAAGAAATATTTCCACTGCACCGAGTTCCAATAATCAAACAAGTAAGCACATACATCTAAGTATTCCTTAAAACGGGGCGCTATGACCAAATGCTCATACTCCAAAAGTATTATATATATATATATGTGTGTGTGTGTGTGTGTGTGTGTGTGTGTGTGTGCACGCACACAGAGAGAATCGACATCAGACAAACACAGATACTGTTGGGTTTCCATGCATGAAAATCGGTAATTTGTAAATATTGAAATTTATTGTTAAATTCTTGTAATGTATCTAAATCTGTCTCACATCATTGACTTGCATAGGGAAACTGACATTACATAAATAGGTTTCACATCTTGTGGAACTCTGATGTGCCACATTTTTCCGAGCATTACTGTGGAAAAGATGTTTGTTACTACAGTAATCGTAAGGAAACTCGAAATATAATCAACACCGTATACTATCATTTTGATCTTGTAATACTAGCTTAAGTTCGTTGTAAAGATTTCGACCCATATTACACTATTACTCAGGTGTCTTTTGACTCTTACTATGCGTTGAAGTAAACAAAAACGGTACGATAAGCTAATTAATCTGTAGGAGATGTAAATATCCTAAATAAGAAAAAAGTACAGTATAAATGAATAACCTTGTAGTCGTCGTAAAAGTTGCGTTAAATTCGACGAATAGTTTGTAGTAAATGTGTGCGTCAAACTATCAATTGTATTGAATGTATAAAATTTATCTTTAAACACAAAGCAGCCATGGTAATACTTACTCTTTCTTTTTTATTTCTTTCTTCCTGAAAAGATATAATACATATATTATTAGAAATGTGAAATAGACATCGCTGAATCGAACTCAATATAGATAGTAGTTATAGAGGTGCAGAGTTGTTAATGCAAATACAGTGTATATAATTAGTACAAAATGGTCACTATATTTTGAATTCGTACATGACGTAAAACCAATTTTAGGTTTTTGTGTATTTTCCTGTAAATATGTTTGAACGACACGCCAACCTATCCCGTTTCTGTCACGTAGATTTTACCTGGTGTCATACGTTATTAGTGCATAGGCAATACATTTAAGCACTCAGTGAACTGCTGTAATTGGTCTCAATTTAAATAAGCTCTGTTCTTTGTATCCTCGATTTGAGTTGTGACCTGAGCGCTTACCATTCTTTCCAATATATCCTTTACTCATATGTCCTCTTCTCTCTAATTTAAGCATTGATATATACTTTCCCTCTCTATATTAAAATTACTTACGCGCATTTTCTTTCCCATTCTATCATATAATTACGACGGAGAGAGGGAGGCGGGAAGAAGGAGGTGAGTAGGAGGAGGAGGAAGAGGGTTAGCTACGGTCTGTCTCTGGTCCTTTATAAATCGTACCCCACATCTGGTTTTCGATCCAATTTATCTAGCACAGATAATGACTTGAACTAGAGCAATGTAATTATAAGTAGAACGCGTTTTTGTTATATGCCACACATTCTGAATAATGTAGTCTGAATAGCCATTGACATTATATTATTGTTTAAGTTTTCAAATTAAGTGTAACTAGAAACGTCAATGTTTGGCTACATATAAAATGCCTAGTAATTTATACATCTTTTCTAACAGTATTAATATTAGTGTTAGTAGCAGTAGTTGTAGGGAAGACAGAACGAACCATGTACATGGACATTGAGAAAAGGAAATAACTAAAATAATAATTTCAAAAAATCAGATGGCATAATGTTTTACCAAACCAATGATAAATACAAATGAAAATATAAAAATATAATTAAAAAATGGCTGACATTTTTTTCATAATTTTGAAATTGTTAAATGTAATCAGATTATAAAAAAAAATAATTTCAATGATAACAACATCAATAACAATTATGTTAATAATGTATACATTACATATTAATCTTAAATCTAAATCAAACTACTGATATGCTAAGTGCCATCTGAATACATAGTGAAGACACATCTGTCATATACCATGATTGGGTTTATGATATATTATAAATGTATAGAATCTAATTGTATGAGGTATACATGATTCAGATAACTGTGTTATTGTATCCCTTTATTTTAGAAATAGTCATTAAATCGGCGGTACTCTTTCATAGTGTATGCATTATTGATCCACATCTCAGTAACTCACCTTTTCATAAAAATATCAACCATAATTGTCCAATATTATTTACAAATGTATCTGTGTTAATCATTTATTTGCTGAAAAGTGTTTGGTTGTTTGGAAAAACAATTCTAAAATTGTCACTGAATACTTTACATCTGACAAAAACCTTGTAAATGCTATTTAATGATGAAATTTATAAATACAGTTTTAATCAGACTGCAATATTTTGCAATATGTGGCATATTACTACCAAAAAGTACTAAGTCAAGATTACTCTTACATTAATTTATAATGATAAAGCGAATTGTTTCAGTGTAAGTGTAATCCCCTTCATAGATTTTAGTGTTTCCGGTTATAGTCTTCGGTATCTTGCATGTTCTACAAATTACTGTCTTCAATATTTACTTGCACGACCATCCGCGTCAAAACCACGCACCCTAAGAAATGTATTAGGATTACGGTATACCGACAATATCGTTTCACTTTGTGTCCAAATTAAATAAGTTTGAGCAGACGGAAAAGTGTTTAGTTTGAAATGTCAAGCTTGAAAGGAAGTAAATTATCCTCAGCTAGATACTAACTGTACCTAGAAAATAATTCCCAGAGGCAATAATGTAGTATTGGTACAGACCCACATTTGGCCCCAATCTTTTCTACAATTGCCTTATTAAGAGACTGGATCACGTAACTTTTCTGGTCTGTAAAACTAATGGACATACACAACAAGCGGATAAATGTTTTTTGTTTGGTTTGTTCGTATATGCTAAATCTTGCACCCTTGTGCAGTATGTTAATGTAGTTACTCAATTATATTTCACTGGCTTTATACAATATCTAGGTATAAAGATTGGAGTGCATTCATTGTGTCAATACAATGTAAAATAAGTACCTATTGTTTTCTTTAGACTCATCTGTATGCATATGGCCACTTGTTGTTTTTCAAATGTATAATTTGATTGATTTCATAACATATGCATCTAATTTATAATATAGGGTGTGTCCATTGCAAATTAATTATTGTATCTTTCGATTCATTCTGTTTTATCTATTGATTTATCGTTATTGCATTGAATAATACTGATGTGGTATTTTCTGAAAGCCTCGATCAGCAATCGACACAGTGTACAATAGCAAAGTTCAGAACTCAGCATCAAATTGATATAGAAAATTAATATAAGAAAAATCAAACAATGCAGCTTCTAGTTTCCTCTTGACTAGAGGTACAACCTATTTTATCAATGGCAACATTAATGACACAGAACTATGCAAACGAGAATTGATACTTACTTCAGTTGAATCTTCCATCGTTCCAAGCAAGGCAATCATATCACATTGCTTCATTTCAGCAGGCGAAAACAGTTTGTTCTCCAGCCGCGTGTTAGGTGTTTGTTCAGTCTTTGATATGGCTGCAGAAATCAGCTGCTTAACGTTAGGGCCTTTCTTTATTATATCGATGTCTGTACCTTGATAAGTTAACGTTTGTGCAATGTCCATTGCGTTCGAGCACGCCTTAAAATCCTCCTCCACGTCTTTTGTGAAAACTGCGTTACGCTGTCTAAGGTCGTGGTAAACATGTTTTATTCTGGCTTTCACTTTTTCCAATTCTTGAACAATGGCTTTGCACAGTTGTGAACCTTGGTCGTCAACTGCTTTTAATTCCTCTTGCTCAGCATCATTAATGCTTTTATCCAGCTCCTCTCCCTTTTTCTTAGAAGCCTCGACACGTCTCAGCTTGTCTAAACATTCATTCAATTTGGTCTCTAGGGTCTTTTTCACTTCAGCTGCAGCATCAGGCACAGGCTCCGTTACATGATTTTCGTGCTTAACCACTTTGCACATGAAACAAATAAATGATTGACAGCCTCTGCAAAAGAGCCTGATTTCATCATCTGGATGTTGATCACAGAATATGCGCTGTCGAATTTTGTCTTTTGTTTCGGAATCTAGTGTTCCCAAGTCACTTATTTTGTGATGCTTTGTCGCTTTCGATTTTTCGTGGACATGACAACACGACTTGCACAAATTCTCTTCGCAGTCCAAACATCTACCGCATGCCACATTTTTCGGACCACATATGTCACAGGCAAATGTATCACCAGCATCAGTGTCGATGTAAAAGTTACTTTGAAAAGCCGACACCCCACCTACAGGCAGTTCTACACTTCTCCTGCAGATGGGGCAGTTAAACCGACCGTTGAGGAGGTTAACCTGAACATAATCATCCAGACACTTGTAACAAAAACTATGGTGGCATGATATTAGCTTAGGATTCTTAAAACAAACCATACAAATACTACATTCCTGTTGTCTTGCCGCCATTATGTAATACTTTAGTGTTGTTTCGACCAGGAGGAATAAAGCTATAACGGTTCTATTGAAGTATATAATCAATTCCTCCTAATACGTACTGGCCCAATTGTTTGTAGTATAATTTTACCGATTCCACAAACAAGTCTTTATAGAAGATGTCTGCGAGAATACTCCCCTTTCGGTTTTTCAGTTTATTATGACCATATCATGTTACAAGCGAAGGATTTGTGACTTTGAATTATACAGTTCGAGATAACTGACCTAAATACCCACGTCGATAACGAAATGTGCGATAAAAATAGTTTTTCAAGGGTAATCACAGTTTAAGGTAAGTTAGTGATAGGATTACTTCCCTTCGTGAACATGTAATAGCAATATTTTCTTATTGTATGTAATATAAGTGTGTGTGTGTGTGTGTGTGTGTGTGTGTGTGTGTGTGTGCGTGCGTGTGTGATTTGGATTTTTAACGTAGATTTCACAATTTTCCAGTCATATCGCTACGATGTCTGCAGTGTGGCATAAAGCCATAAAGTAAGCAACTCTGGTCTGTGTGTAAATCAAGAGTCCTTCAGACAGATTAACTTTCTATCACCGGAAAAGAATGTCTTGGATTTTAAGATCATACCATTTCAGTTGTTTTCTTTCAGCAGCAGAATTTTATGATATTTCTTCGATATGTTGAGGGACAAAGAGATTATAATTGTATACACTATATTAAACATATGTGATGTTCGATCAGCACCAATTTCAGTTAGAAACAACTAGACGCCATTGAAAGCCAGTTCATGTAGAGTTCATGTCATCAGATCCATTCATTCGAGGGGTTTATTGCTACAATTATTTTCCAGATGACTGTTGTCGCAGCTAAATTAGATGTAGGGTTTGTAAAAGTTTTATTATGGACCCAGTGGATATCAAATACCTTGGTGAAAACCGTATTGATATGAACATACACTCAGGAAGAACAGAGATAGTATGATTTACAAATTGGTTGCCAGTATGGTCATATTGGATGTCATATCATCACCGTTTTCATTTAAACTAACCAGACACCATAAATAGAAGTATAGTAAAAAGACCATGCTGATTCAACTTTATAAATAAGAATGGTGATAACAAAACACCAAACATGGCTGTCATGATGGTCATATTGGGTGTAATTTAAGACAAATTAGACATCGTGTAAATCTTTTGATGACAACTACCATGGCAATGTGACTATGTATCAAGGAGGAGTAATACTAAGATAATCAAGATGACTGCCACAATGGATGCTAGATCAACATTCTGTTCATGTGGGGACAATAATACATCATATGAAGTCTTTTGATGACTTTGCCAATTTTGATACGACAATCTAACAAGATACAAATTTCAAGATGATGTCAATCATTCAAGTTGTTTTGGAGGAGCCGTGATAACTAACTTACACTAAGACACATAAGTATGAACAATAGACAACAGGCAATGGTCCATCACAGAACACCTTCTGGTCCATGAGCCGCAGTGCTGAGAAACCTATAAACACTTATAATAGTCTACATGTCTATAGTAGTATGCAGTGTACTTGGCAATCATTGCTATACATGAATTAAAATGAAACCATACTGATGTGTGTGTGTGTGTGTGTGTGTGTTTGCGTGTGATTTGGATTTGCAACGTATCTTTAACATTTTTTCAGTCATATCGCTACGATGTCTGCGGTGTTGAAGTTTATAGTGATGTCCAGCACTGGGGCATCATGCCGCAGACACGTATCATTATGTCCCACCCAGTCACATTATCCTTTCACCAGGCCGACCAGTCCTAACATTAATCGCTTTATGCTGTGCGCCAACCGAGGCAGCAGTTAGTACCAATCTTATAAGTCTTTGGTATGACTCGGCCGAAGATTGAACCCACGATCTCCCTCATCCGACGCGGACGCTCTAACCACAAGGCCACCGGATCGGTTGAAACTATCATGATAAACATGAATACCATTAAAAGTACATTAAACACTTGCCAGTTAGTAAAGAAAAACCATATTGATAAAAAACAATACCATACAAAGTATATTGTACAATTGATAATAATAAACAAGAATGCCATCAATTGTACATAATTTATCTGCCAAGTAAATACGAGAAAACAATAAAGATAAACAAGACTACGATAAAAGTTATAACATACACCTACAAGGTAGTAAGGTAACTGAAGAGTACCATAAAAGGTACAAAACACATAACTCAGGCCAAGAGAGTTTTTATTTCTATAATTGAGTTCGTAAATATAAAAACACATTTACTTATATTTGAATACATAATGACAGCGATGCCATTCTGTAAAAAAATATTTGGAATCCATTTCAACATGGTAGTGGGTAGATGGAGACGGGGTTTTGGTTTACCGCCCACATAGGGGCGTGTTCTGTCAAGCACGGGCTGGAGCATCGGCGTCATCTCTTACCTCTTGAAACAATTTCGATAAAATGAAGACAACACTTTTAACATAAACCGGACGAAACATGACAATACTGAGGGAGGGATGGGAGTGGGGTTTTCGGTTTGCTACCCTTTATGGGTGTGTCACCACCAGTGCGCGGGCTGGAACCCCCACCTCATCCCTTAACTCAGGCCTATGGCTGCCTTCTTTCAAAGTCTTGTTGAGTCTTTGTTCTTAAATCTAGAAGCAGACTTAGTTATATTATTTTGTTATTAACTCACACACATATGACTAACAGGTGACAACCTAGATTAGGAATATTAGTATAACATACTTAATTTTAAAATTTAATTTTAAATGATAAGGTATATGAATAATGTTTTCCAATTTAGGGATACAAGGAATCTTCATGTGGGTGAAATATGATGCACAGACGTTGCAGGGCTACGTCACATGGAATCACACGAAGTGAACAGGCTTTCGAAAGAGTGACAGAAAAACCCAAATGAAGCAAATGGACAAACAAACACAAATACTGGAACTAACAAAAAGTTACCCTTTCAAACTCAAGATTTAAAAAAAATAATTAAAGCCTTTAGAAACTTAATTATTTGACTAAACTAAATAACAAAAACAGAAGGAATAACCCGAGACAAGAGAAACAAAACTAAATACAGAAAATGTGGACCCTTCCTAGAGCACAGACTTTCTTAATTATGTTAGAACTAAAATATTCGAGGAACGACACATAATAACCACACATATAAAACACTAGGTTGTCTTTTAATTATGACTTAGCATACCGTTATCTCGTAAAAATTAAAACTTGATGAAGTTCAAGCACCTCTGATAGGACAACTGGGATATATTTGACAAAATTCTTCCGTCCCTACATACAGAATATATAGCATACATACAATATGGCATCGATAGACATAGCGTACATGGGACACAGGAGACCTCTAGCAAAGTTCACCTAACAAGGAAAGGAACTCTGATATGAGGGCTTAAACCGATTATCAGACGAACAACCCTTTAGAAAACACCGCAAAACTAAAAATAGCCCATCAAAATTTAGCATTAAACTAAAATTTTGATCAAAATTATTTTTCTAAATACAAAACATACACACCTTTGGGTGTAACACTAGCACATAATACATCTTTATTTTATTTTTTTGTGTTAAGTGGAGGGGCGCATATGTTTGGTGCCCCAATAGAACAGTAGTGTCACACATGACCATCGGAGTGGAAGATAAGGCCTTAAAAGCCAGTCATGTCAATACTTAAAATCAGTCAGTCATTCACTTTGTGAACTGCATTGGTTTTGAAGACGGGGCAGCAGTCACTGCTGTGAAGGAAATACAATCTTCTTGTGAAGAAAAGGACAGAAAACACAACACCATATGCTGTGCTATTTACATTTACTCGCTTCGGCTGACGATTGTTGTTTTATAGGAATAGAACGGGAACAAGCCATGGAAACATTACATATTAGAAGTAAGCAGCAATAACAAAACAGTTTTAATATGTACCGATACGAATTGTAAGTATCGTGATAATACAGTGTAGAGGGCTAATCAGGATCTCACATTCTGCTTAAGTGTACAACATTTGCAGAGCATAGACCAAATAGCGTCCACGGTTTCCTGGTACATATCCGTATAGAAGTCTTAAAATAACTTTTCAAGACCTCAGTTAACTAGTGCTCTGTTTCGTCGATAGATCTAATCTAATTTCCTGTTATATCAAAAATATAATGATGTTTGCATGTACAGGTATTTGTCATTGTGTGCAGACAGGCTGTCTTCGGAAAGCTTGTCACATTATTTTAACTTGAAATCAACTGACATATTCACCTTGTAACACAAATAGAAAGCTTCCCTTCCTTGTGTAATGAATAAAATTGACGCAATAATCCAATCAGTGTCATCAGATAATATCACATCTTATAAGCAGTTATGCTGGCTTTGGTGTGAAATTTAGGGAATAAAATACAGAAAAATGCCAATGATAAACAATAAGTACACATTGCGAGTAAAATGGAGTTTACAACAGGAGGAAGGTGTGCATATAAAATGGATATGTAGCTTATGATAAAGGAATAAAGAATAAAAAGCAACAATGAGAAACATGGGAAGTTGAAGTCTGATGATCTTACCTTAGATAAATATGCGAAGGCCCAAGGAAAGTCTCAATGCGCAATGTTATGAGTATAGGTTCTTGTTTATTGGTTGTTTCATTTTTTATTAGAGGAACCATACTAACAGCAATAGTCATTTTAACAGTGAGCATTACAATTTGTTATAAGAAAAACACTGCCGAGAAGACGAAAATGGCAATAACTATGCCGATACATTATGTGTGTGTGTGTGTTTGTGTGTGTGAGAGAGAGAGATAAGGATTCTTATTGTAGCTTTAGGAATGTTGTAGTCGACGTATACTATATGCATATTCAGATGATGCCATGTACAATGTTTCATGGTGATGTGATGACAATTGTAACACTTTTTTGTACTCAAGATTCTGCCTTTCAGTTACAAGTGAAAAATCATTGACACTGATCTGCTGATAATGTGTGTGATTGTAAGCCTGGGTCTGTGATATTCATTGAAATCATAATAACAAACACTATGCACAATAACCAATTGGTGCATCAAAGTGATGATAGGTATGGGTCTATGATTCTAATTTGAAATCATACTAACATAAACACTATATACACTGATCTACTGGTGCATCAAGTGTTGACAGGTAAAGGTCTATGATGCTAGTTTGAAATCATAATAACAAACATAATCACTATATACACTGATCTACTGGTGCATCAAGTGTTGACAGGTAAAGGTCTATGATGCTAGTTTGAAATCATAATAACAAACATAATCACTATATACACTGATCTACTGGTGCATCAAGCAATGACAGGCTAGGGTCCTTGATGCTTATTTGAGATCATATTAACAAACATAATCACTATATACACTGATCTTGTCGTGCATCAAGCAATGACAGGCTAGGGTCCTTGATGCTTATTTGAGATGATAATAACAAACATAAACACTATATACACTGATCTAGTGGTGCATTAAGAGTTGACAGTAAAGGTCTATGATGCTAGTTTGAAATCATAATAACAAAAATAATCACTTTATACACTGATCTTGTCGTGCATAAAGCAATGACAGGCTAGGGTCCTTGATGCTTATTTGAGATCATATTAACAAACATAAACACTATATACACTGATGTACTGGTGCATCAAGTAATGAGAAGTAAAGGCATATGATGCTAATTTGGAATTATAATAACAAACATAAACATTGTATACATTTTGAAATTATAATAACACTATATACATGTACACATATATATATATTGGTGCATGATGCAATGGCAGGCAAGGGCTTTTGACGTTCATTTTGAATCATAATATCAATATAACACTAAAGAGATTAATCTATTGCTGCATTAAGTTATGGCAGGCAATAGTCTATGATGTTCATTTGAAAAACAAATAGCAAAAGATACATGCATTAATCTATTAACACATCACGTATGACATGTATATAATGTTTACAGACAGGTGCAAGCTATCTGCAGACAGATATGGTGCGAGAGGGCAGTGATATATCCTTTGAACAATGTATGCATCCTTATAGGAAATTTAGAACAGTCAAATCTTTAAAATGCCGATTTAAAAACTGATACCTGATAAAGTACACCTTGATTACAACACTGCTGATATATATATATATATATATATATATATATATATATATATATATATATATATATATATATATATATATATATATATATATATATATATATATTTATTTATTTATTTACTTATAAGAAATGAGACCATGCAAAAACGATTTATTTAATGAATGTGAGGTTCATATATATGTATGTATGTATGTATCTATGTATGTATGTATGTAACTATGTATATATATATATATATATATATATATATATATATATATATATATATATATATATAATGCGATCGATAGCCACACCCTCCTTTTGCTAAAAGTAATTAACTTATAATGAGGTACTATATTCCAAAAGAATACTGTATGAGTAATGTGTTGCGTGTAGTGAATGTATGTATGTATGTATGTATGTATGTATGTATGTGTGTGTGTGTATATGTGTGGGTATGTATGTATGCATGTGTGTATGTATGTATGTATGTATGTATGTATGTATTCATGTATGTATGTATGTATGTATGTATGTATGTATGTATGTATGTAACTATGTATGTATGTATGTATGTATGTATGTATGTATGTATGTGTGTGTATATGTGTGTGTATGTATGTATGTATGTATGGATGCATGTGTGTATGTATGTATGTATGCATGTATGTATGTATGTATGTATGTAGCTATGTATGTATGTATGCATTTATGTATGTATGTATGTATGTATGCATGCATGCATGCATGCATGTATGTATGTATGTATGTATGTATGTATGTATGTATCTATGTATGCATGTATGTATGTATGCACTGCATGTGTGTATGTATTTGTGTGTGTATGTGTGTGTATGTGTGTATGTGTGTATGTATGTATGTGTGTGTATGTATGTATGGATGTGTGTATATGTGTATGTGTGTGTATGCATGTATGCATGTATGTATGTATGTATGTATATATATATATATATATATATATATATATATATATATATATATATATATATATATATATATATGTACATGCATAATACATTGCAATATTCCCTAACTTGACTCCAAATGATGAACATGAACATATGCAGTGAATCAATCAATTCATAACCCGAGACTAAATAATGGCAGTAATAGGTGGAGCATATCACAGTATTTCCAATGGGACACTATGGATGCGAATGAATAAACGGGGTGTATCACAGTATTCCAGACCTGACATGATAAAATAAATAATGGTGATTACATGATGGAGCATATCACAATCCTTCAAACTTGACACTACCTTTTAAATCCGTGTGCGCCTTTCTTCATATACATGAACTTCTTTGCTTCACATCGACCACAAGTCGCCATAATTGCTGCTCGTCAATTACGTTTTTAAACTCACGATACATTTGGGCACATGAGTTGGTGCTACAATGCCCACAATATGAAAACATTACAGTGTTATACAGCAGTTGTTGTTATTGTTCAATGACACAGGACGATTTGCAGATGCATTTGGTATTAAAAGAAAATCGATTTTTCAGTCGTTGAATTTTCTGCACAACAAAGACCTAAATCATTGCAGCATGGTGATTAAAATGTGTTTCCAATATATGTTTGTGCACTAATAATTGTCCCAGCTGCATAAGGAAACACAAATGTTACTGAGTATGGTTTTACAGTTTCTGCTTGACCTGAAATTATTGTTCTATTTTATTTTGTAAACTCCTAATTCATAGGTAGAATATTATATATGTGTTTGGGCTTAATATCATGATCATTATTAATGGAATAAGTGAATATATTTAATATAGGTCTGGGGTAAGTTTTGGAATTTTCTTAATATAGTTCTGGTCCGATATTAATAATTAACATATTTTCTAATTCTACAAACACCAGGATCATTCTAGAAGGTTGTTTAGAAATTGTTAATTGTGACCAGAGGTCAAGTAGAAAACGATAACAATCTTCCTGCGGAAAGAAGCTGTATGTATGTATTAGTGAGAGTTATAAATATACACCAGAATGAACGGAAAGTACTATCCCTGGATTCCTCTAGAAGAATGCTTGATAATAGTAGGCTAAATTAATATTTTAATACAAATAATACTATCACACAGGTTAGATATATTTTAATTCATACTCTGCGAAGATTCGAACCCAGGTCCGTAGCCAAACGGCACCCATCGCCTTGCCTGCACACACGAGTCCATGTTCCCTCAAGAGTAAGCACATATCACCAAAAAACGATGTTACTTAATCAGTGTTTTATGCAATCGTGCGTAGCAGACACAATCCCATGACGACCTATTAATTAATTCACACATACATATATATATATATATATATATATATATATATATATATATATATATATATATATATATATTTTAATTCCTCTGTACGAAACTTTCAAATTTTTCTTCAAGAAATCATCTTGCCTGCATGTGTTTGAAACATTGAAGGACTAGAATATGTTCTATGTACTGAATTTACTTATAGAAATTATTCTCTCTCTCATAACTCAAATGCATTACAAAATTGTAACTGGTGTTAAATTAGCTTCAGGCCTTCAGTATAGATATAACTTTGACATAAGAATTGCTTATTAGTTCTGATATATATATATATATATATATATATATATATATATATATATATATATATATATATATATATATATGTATATATATATATATATATTAATTTAGGTGTTTATTTATTCCCAGCTTGTGCCATAGTGATATGATTGAAATCTGTTCCTTAACTTGTTTTGACATTTTAACATACCAAGCTGTCATTATATATGTTTCAGTAAAGGAGCAAGAAAGCAATGAATGGTTCTGTGTATATGGTTTATTGGCAGTATGTATCATTGTGAACTGATCTTATATTTCCTAAAGATTATCAATCGTGCTATAAAAACTTTGACTATTGCATCGTTAAGCTTTGCATTTTGCCAAACCTACCAATTTAATTAATCCACTAAATTTTATAATAATGCAAGATTGAACTACGAGAACATATTTTTATCACATCATATAAGTTAAGCCATTTTAATCTACTTGTACTCAGACAGGCGACTAACGACTGGTTCATCACATTTGTTTTTCGTGGTATATAGCAGCATACCTTTTCACAAATTCAACACGAACCAATCCATTGATGTATCGATTTACAAAGTCGTTGTTATGAATGATACACAAGCAGTCATTGTTATGAATGATACACCAGCAGTTGTTCTTATGAATGATACAAAAGCAGTCGTTGTTATGAATGATACACAAGCAGGCATTCCTATGAATGATACACAAGCAGGCGTTATTATGAATAATACAGAAGCAGGCGTTCTTATGAATGATACACAAGCAGTCGTTGTTATGAATGATACACAAGCAGTCATGTGTAAAGGCCCTCTCATAGTACAGGCCTATATTTAGGGCAGCACAAATGTGACATAAACCTGTGATAACATGTAAATGTAACTAAGAGATGTGAATTCAGAATGTGTAACAATTCGTTAAGCAAATCATAAATCTATAAGGTCTTGATCATAAATACAGTGTATTGTTGGTTGACCATCGGGGTTCGATGAAGTCAATCCTGCGCTGCTCTTCGCTAATGAGTCCTCATGTGGCTGATGAGTACGATACTAGATATGCATGTCCTGCGGCAATGTGTGCACTGGAAGCATTGGTTGGTTCTGAACGTTGAAGCCTTCCTGTGTTCAATGGCGTCGGCAAGTTTTGTTCTGCGAGCATCCTCGAAGTTTGCACCCTTTATGAACAGCTGCACGCCAGCCAGATTTATCCTTGGCGCAAGACTCGAAGTCTGTCACAGATATCGAGCAACATCTCAGGCTGCCTTGATGGAATCTTTTTGAATCTTTTCTTCGGGTAACCAGTTTTTCTGTATCCACTAGATAGAGCTGCATACAAAATCTGACGTGGCATTCACGACACCTCCATACGGATGACATGATCCGTCCACTGGAGTTGGGCTTTCATGACCATCCCATCGATACTGGTAAAGCCTGCTATATCCAGCACTTCTAGGTTCTCACTCTGTCTTGCCATCTGACGTCCATAATCCAGAGCAGTGCTCGCGTGTGGAAGCGCTCAAGCTGCTTGATGTACTTCTTGTATGTTGTCCAGAACTCGCATCCATATAGCAGGCTTGTTAGCACAACTGTTTTATACACCTTTATCTTGGTGGACATAATGATATTCCTGTGGCCCAATACGTGCGAACGGAGACGTCCGAGTGATTAACTGGCGCTGATGATGCGTGCCGTTATCTCTTTGTCTAGCGATCCATTGGAAGATATGCTTTCAAGGTACTTGAAGAGATCGATAGCTTCCAGCTGGGTGTTTTCGGTAGACACAATTAGGGGGCGAGCTATGGTGCATGGGACAGGTTGGTGAAGTACCTATCTTGTTCAGACTGATAGTGAGTCCAAGGAGTATCGAGGCTTCCGCTACGCGATTAACGATGAACTGGAGATCTGGTTCCGTGTGTGCCATGAGAGCACAGCTAGCCTCGAATAGTGCTTCAAGAATAAGTTTCTCCATTTGTTTTGGACCAGGCATTAAGTCGGCAAAGGTCGAAGAGAGATATCCACCCAGTCGGTACTTTATGTATTACAGTGTATTACTGCAGTTGTTATAAGCTTATTATGTAATCAATATGGGCATAGTCACCTTCATATAAAATATTGTACTGGTACAAAGAATACACTGCAAATTCAGACTTGTGATGTCTCCACCATTCTAATCTATGTTTCAGGTATATATTGTTGTCCTTGTATGCAAATACATTTCCGTGTTTGTGGTGAAAGTGATCTCTTTTGAACATGTATGATATATACTGCTTCCAACCCAACACACACACACACACACACACACACACACACATGCACAGAAAAACACATTTGCAGTCTTGAGTTTTGGAATATTTAAATATTTTTGATAATATATGTTAAAGGGCATCCTTTATACATTATCATATGTTAAATATGTTTAATATGTTTGGTAATCACAATTTCTTTGAAGTTCGATTGTGTGTGCCATTCCATTGGCACATATGGGTTATAGAAATGGTAAAGATATTAATTTTTGCTCATAAATACATTCTGATCATGAACCAAGCGAATGAAGTCCGAGTTCACACTATAAAGGCAAGATTATGGCATCTTGTCCTACTATCACACAGTTCACTGTGGACGTAATATGTTTTTTGCTAACTTTGTTGCTTTGGTTTACTATTTTACTTTCAAGAAATATTGACAGGTGCAGATTGATAAATATTAAGGAAATCAACACATAGTTTGCATTTTATTCATAATCAGCAAAGAGCAGTTATTGAAAACATTTGACATGTAAATTTATATCTGATCTTAATCGCAACACGACTGAGTTATAAAATATCTCATTTTATTGGCATGATAATGACATGACACCTGCTAATTCAGTGATGCTTATCTATACAGAAAGAAACTACACCCCCATTTGCGGGTTAGTTGACAAACATCTCGTGAATTTAAGATTTTGTTTTGTTCTGACATAATATAAGCAGACGTGTGAATGTAAATGTATAAATATTAAGATGAATAAAGCATCCGTCAAAAATGAAAAACAAATTCCATACAGTATCAGATCTATCTCGAATAACCTTAATACCGGTATGTAGCAATAAAATTTGACATTTTTGTATTTTAAATGCAGATATAATAACAATTTGCAAAGTAATGGTTTGGAAAAGATTTTGGTTGGACTATGCCACAGTTTTGATAGGCTACGACATAAACCAAAATGATGGATTATGTCCATGTTTGCTACATTAATACGGAAGCTGGTTTTTGAGAATCAGTTTGCATGCTACATGTATATGTTCCTGGTTTGTAATTATGTATATGATATAATAATCACTAATATTACCAACTTTGAAAAATGCCAGTAGTTCAAAATAATATTCCTGGTTTGTAACTATGTATATGATCTAATAATCACTAATATTACCAACTTTGAAAAATGCTAGTAATTCGAAATAAAGTGGTGAGAATTTGTAACAACAAATGATAGGAGCTAATCGTAATAATGCATGCATGGCTGCACATGAGGTTATTCGTTTGTAGGATATTTGTTTGTAAATGCTATATGCGCAAGCAATTTGATTTTAAGACCCTTTATGAAAATTATTTTTGACTATATATATATATATATATATATATATATATATATATATATATATACGGACCAATTATGCGATTACAAAACGACTATTACACACCATGTTTTTCCTTGGATTTTTAGTTTCTTTAGAATATGAAATATAAATTTGCGTAGTCCCTGTCATTATTTGGTAACACTGCCTTTTACAGGCAAAACACACTAAGTTACATTAAAAGTATTCAATGAAAGTGTAAGCGGATAGATTTCATAGTTGAAATGTGACATTACAATTCCCGAATCAAACATTGGTAACTGAACTAATGCTAGATGACACGTTCTTTCATAATATTTAACGGTTTTATTTGATAAGACCCACATGTAATAGGTTGCCTCCTTATACCATGCCCCGTTCTTTTATCCATATCAATAACTTCTAACCCCTTTGGTATTAATTCGCGATAACTATAACCGACTTCCCGCAACGAGTCGTTACATCAATTCCGACCCAGAATAATCGTGTCATCATTGCAAACAATTGTATCGATTATAATATAATCAGTCAACATATAGGACAATGCTATCCCACTGTCTAATGATTGCGTCGAAATGATTTAGTACGGATAGGACTGTATTGCTTAAATTATGACGATGATGATGATGACAATGACGAGAAAAAGTATAAAATGAATTTCAGTAAAGAAATTAGACAAATTTTTTCACATTTGTTTCCACGAGATTTTAATAATTTGACAGTAATTAACATTAACCCTTTACTTATTTATTATATCATATCCATTACGTCCATGTCATTCCTCCACATGATGGTACAGTGTGTATGTGTTGGCGTTTGTGTATGTGTGTGTGTGTGTGTGTGTGGCTATGTGTGATTTGGATATTTAACTTAGTATTGACAGTTGTACAGTAATATCGCTACGATGTCTGCAGTGTAGCAGTTATCATGCCGCAGACATGTAGCATCATGTCCCAGCCAATCAGACTATCCTGACAACAGGCCGTCCAGACATAACCCCAACCTCTTAATGCTGAGCGTCTGACGAGGGAGCTGTTAGTATAATTTTTATATGTGTTTCGTATCACTCGGCCGGGGTTCGAACTCATGACATCCCGCATCCGAGGTGGACAATCTAACCACTAGGTCTACGGAACGGTCTGCTGGTACAGACTTCCAGAAATAAAAAATCGTGTCAGTGTTGTAGTCACTTTGTCGATTGTAGTATCATTAGTTAATATATAAGACACTACCATCCCCACTGACTAGTAATCTCCTTGAAGTGGTTTAGTACGAACAAGATTTCATATAAGGATGGTTGATATTCGGTTACGTATCTCAAATAAATTAGAATAAATGTATCGCATACAATGTAACGTCTACAAATATGAAGATAAGACAAATTGATATGATTCATTGCTTCGATGAAAGCGAGAGAGATAATAAGAAATTCATTGAAATAAACCAATAACGGCGACTGCTATTTCTTTTCAGGGGCTTTTATTAATTTAAAGTGATTAATTTTGTCGTTGTACATAATATAATGCTGTATAAACTACCTTATAGTTGGCGAATAATGTTAGGGTTGTAACAACTAAGACTGATTCCGTTTAATTGCGTAGGTAAATGAAACAAGCTTTAGCTAGCAACAAAAGAAGACAATTAATGCTAATTTTAGATAATTATTTATTTCTAGGTCCTCGTTGTGATTCTGGGAACATATAAATCTGGGAGAAGTATAGCTGATCATTTGGGGTATAGTTTCCGGTTGCATGTGAATTTGCAAATAACTGAACTGATGTGAAATGCAACCAGGCAAACTTTGCTTCAATTTGAGTAGTTAGCTAGATGCTGTTAAATACCAGGTTGTAATCAATGTAACTAAAGTTTTCAAAACTCCAAACACCGGGAAATGTGATTGTGTGTATGTTAATAGAAATGATATAAGAACGGGAAGGACATATTCTTTTCTTCCTATACATAAGCACAAAAGAAGAAACACTTCAACACTTAATCGTATTATCCATATTAGACAAGTTTTCAACAGTCGCCTATTGGAAAATATTTGTAACAATCATCAGAGCTGCAGTATTGGATCGAGTTTATGTTGTTGCACAATATTACAGTTGTCCCAAGTATATGGAAAGTATAACCTCCAGGAACCAATTAATTGATTATTTACCAAGAAGAAAATGGATTTAATCCTTAGTGAGCATGATCAATACAAAATATTTACCTCATTTGTAATTAAAGTGTTATTGGCATTGTAATCTTGACGATTTTATATTGTATATTTTCATCAACATGAACTATACTGATCATAATCACTTTGGTATAATATCGCCCTTGATGTCGTAAGTATAATGAACAATACTGATCATAATCACATTGGTATATTATCGACCTTGATGTCATAAGCATAATGAACAATACTGATCATAATCACATTGGTATATTATCGACCTTGATGTCATAAGTATAATGAACAATACTGAACATAATCACATTGGTATAGCATCGACCTTGATGTCATAAGTATAATGAACAATACTGATCATAATCACATTGGTATATTATCGACCTTGATGGCATAAGTATAATGAACAATACTGAACATAATCACATTGGTATAGCATCGACCTTGATGTCATAAGTATAATGAACAATACTGATCATATTCACATGGGTATAGCTGCCTTGATGTCATAACTATAATGAACAATCGTACCTATCATTAGTAAAATTTAAAAAAAAAGCAAGTTTTGTTTTCCCCTCATGACGACTTATTATCTGGAAACTTGTAGATAGTTAAACCTAGTTCTATGTCAGATGCATATACATGACCGTATTTGCTCATTTATAACACATTCTAAAATAAAAGAGATGTTGACCCAGGCTACCCATTATGCGATTGTAGTTTATGTTATATGCTGTGTGCTTGATGTCACAAGTATAATAAACAATACTGATCATAATCATATTTGTATAGTATCGGCCTTGATGTCATAAGTATAATGAACTATACTAATACTAATCACGTGGGTATAGTATCGGCCTTGTTGTCATACGTAGATTAAACTATACTGAACATAATCACATTGGTAAAGTATCGACCTTGATGCCATAAGTATAATGAACAATACTGAACATGATCACATTGGTATGGTATCGACCTTGATGTCATAAGTATAATGAACAATACTGATAATAACCTGCCCTAGCATCATGTAATGTGTGTTCTCGATATATACAACATTTAGGTGCACAATAAGGACTTATCAAAAGAGGGGAAAAGTCGTACACCTACACATTAGCTATGTAAGCAGACTGGCGACAAACGCCCAACACATTTTTTTTTCATTATGCCATAGACACCACATTGGTACAGTATCGGCCTTGAACTCAGTACAGAGATGATATGTGAAGCTGATGGCATAAACGCATATATCAAAGAAAGAAGAAATAAAACATAATATCATAAATAAGGCAAATACATGTATCTCATTTCATTAATGTAGCAACGTTTAGAAACATAAGAAACAAACAACCAAACAAAACAACAAAATAAGAAACTCGCATTGAACAATTTTTAGAGAAAAGACTTTTAATAATGTACACAATTTCAAACTTATCCATTAGTAACAGCGGGTAAAACTTACAATTCTATTTGCTCAAAATCCCCAAAGGAAGCTGCATTGTTTTCCTTCAGCGTATTGAAATATTTTGGGCTGTTTCAATTACCACAAAAATTAGAGTGTTCTGAATCTAATCATAGTCACTCAGAAATATTGTTTCAATAGAAATACAGAATATATTTTTTAAAACATCAAACGCTTAATTTTGCATGATTTCATAATAGCAAAAATATTGGCAGATATTACCATTATATATTGGATTAATAACTGGTACAACAAAGAATGTCCTGAATAGACCCAACATATGACCTAGGTACTTCGATACTATGGCATTGTTTTCTGTAAACAAACATACATTCCTTTATGCGTTGCATGGTAACTACTTTATAATTGTACGTGACAAGATTTTTTCCGGTTTCAGAAATTAAATTAACATAATTATTATATTACAAGATAAGGGGACTCCCCCTCCCGAGAAACACTTCACCTTTGATTCACAATAGCTGAACTAATCTTATTATATTTCATTTATCTCCAACGAGAGGATAGACCCTCTCACGATTGATGGGGTTTACACCATTGTTGCGTACCATATGAAATTATTTAATCTCTCAGGCATTGATACCACGACCACCACACGATGGCAACTACCTGAATTTGTTTTATAACCCAAAGTGGTATTGTGAAGTACTTCAAAATTATCTACCATATCACCGATTAATGGGTCCACTTCAGATTTAGATAGTAATGTCCAAAGTATTACATGTAATCAATTATGTTTGTATCATGGATATCACACCCAGGTACACATCAGATTGAAGTGCTTATATATAGTATATTTGGGACGATTATGACATTCCATTGACTTTCACGGATGTTGGAATCTCTGATTTATTTCCATCTACATATCTAATGAATGATTAAAGAATTATAGATAAAGTCACATGAGCGTGTTATATACAGATGCAACGATGAGAGAGAGAGAGAGAGAGACAGAGAGAGAGAATATAAAATATTCATCAGCAAAACAACTTAATACTGACGCCGATGTATATGCTATATTAAAATTAGATAAGCGAATACTCAACACTGTACTATCACTTGAATACTCAACACACTTTACGCATGAATACTCAGCACTGACATTCCACTTGAATTCTTAATACTCTCATTCCAGTTCAATGCTCAGTACGAATCCCACTTGAATACTCAACACTGTCATTCACTTGAATAATCAACACTGTCATTCACTTGAATGCTCAACACTGTCATTAACTTGAATACTCAACACTATCATTTACTTCAATACTCAACAGTGTCATTCACTTGAATACTCAACACTGTCATTCACTTGAATACTCAACACTGTCATTCACTTGAATACTCAACACTCATTCCACTTGAATGCTCAACACTGTCATTCCAGTTCAATACTCAATACTCATTCCACTTGAATGCACAACACTGTCATTCCATTTCAATACTAAATACTCATTTTACTTGTATACTCAACACTGTCATTCCAATTCATATATGCAATACTCATTCCACTTGAATAATCAACACTGTTGTTCAAGTTCAATACTCAATACTAATTCCATCTGAATAATCAACACTGTCATTCACTTGAATGCTCAACACTGTCTTTCTACTTGAATGCTCAACAATGTCATTCCACTTGAATGCTGAACACTGTCATTCACTTGAATACTCAACACTGTCATTCACTTGAATACTCAACACTGTCATTCCACTTGAATGCTCAACACTGTCGTTCAAGTTCAAGACTCAATATGTATTCCACTTGTATACTCAACACTGTCGTTCAAGTTCAAGACTCAATACTCATTCCACTTGAATACTCAACACTGTCATTCTAGATCAATATACTCTGCACTGTCATTCCACTTAAATACTAAAAATGTCATTCCATTTTAATACTCAATGCTTATTTCAACTGAATAATAAACACTCCAATCCTACTTGAATACTCAAAAATCCCATCCAACGTGAATAGTCACTTGAATAATCAACACTCTCATACCAACTAATAAATCAATACATTCATTTCACTTCAATTCCCAGCACTCCCATTCCATTTGAATATTCAATATTGTAATTCCATTTCAATAATAAACAATATCATTCCACTTTAATATGCAACACTGTCATTGCAATTGCCTACTTAACAATTACATTTTATTTGAATAACTGACACTCAATCTATTTCAAAACTCAACAATGTCCTTAAACTTGATTATTCAACAATGTCATTAAACTACAATGTTAAACACTGTCATTCCTCCTGAAGAAATAGCACTTGAATGATTGAATATTCAGTATTATATTGTCATTCCACTTGATTACTCAGCTATGTCATTATATTTTGAATACTCATCATGACTATTCAATTTTAATATTCATTCCAATTGAAAACGTAAACACTCTCATTCTTCAGTTATTCAATCACTGTTAATCCACTGGTATTCTCAACACTGACATTCTACTTGTATATTCAACACTGTTATTCTACTTGAATACTCAGCACTGTCATTCCACTAGTTTACTCAAAACAGTTATTTTCAGTTGAATAATCAACACTGTAATTATACTTGCATACTCAACACTGTCATTCCACCTGAATTCCCAACACTGTCATTTATAATTGAATAATCAACACACTTGAATCATGAATACTTTAATTCTACCGGACTACTCAAAAATGTCATTCAAACAGAAAAGAATGAAAAACATCAGTCTTGTAAAATTTAACCAATAGTTTAGAATACAATGCAAAAATTTAAAATGAAGTTACAGTATAGTGAGTTAAATCCTGAATGGTCCAAAAATCTTAAAACACAAGTATAAAAGTATAGAGTATTCCAAATGGTTTCCAATGGTGCTCTTAATGAATTCCAATCTTGAAAGTGCTGATGTACCAACAACCTGGAATAACCTAGAACAGTGCTGATCTGCTAATAGCCTTGATGTATCATAATGATATAATCCAAAAAATGTATCTGCTTGAATTCACAAATACCCCACGATAGTGATTTAGTTAAAAAATGCTTTTGAGCACATGGTAATACCAGTCAATATTTTTTAAACAAATCCTCTCAAATTAAAACTGAAAAAAATTGAAGTTAAAGAGAGGACATAATAATTTATATTTATTTTTCCATAACTCCAAAACATAATGCACAATATGAAGACCAAGATGAGGATCCTGTTAATGAAAATTTCCATCAAACTGTCAACACAATTCATCTTATAATTTTCTAAGATCAGAAGGAAGGCCATGTCTAGATCTCAAAACCAACTAAAGATATTTACACACAAATTACAGTAAACTTAATATATAGTCAACAACCAGAGACAAAAATTAGCTATTTAATTGATTGTTTAAAAAAAAGACAGTCAGTAAAGCCCAAATTTATATCCACAGTTTTGGACAAGGGTCAGTTACACAATACAAGTTCAATAGACATAACATATGATTATTGACAAAAGTCAGCAGACACATAACAGTACAGTGAGTGATCTCTCTCTTCCTCCTATCTCCCTACAATGTAATGCTTCCAGGCCTTGTTACAGTGATTACAGACATGATACTGGTCATGAGCTGATACTGTCATTAGACCATACTGATCACAAATTTACATGGTTATTGAGCCATATTGGTTTGAAACTGTCAGAGAGCTGTACTGGTCACAGGCTGGCAATGTCATGGAGCTATAATGGTCACTAGACAGCAGTGTCCTGGGACCAGATTTATTACAAATGAATGCTGCCATCAGATCATGGAGCCAAGTTGGTTACAAGATGAAAAGAGGGAAATTGTGAGAAATTGTCATAAATCTATAACATAGTGACAAAACTCACATAAGACGATATGCACTTTATAAACAGACTACTTCATGTATGCAATGTTATTTTTATGCATTATGGATATTCAGGTGGGGTGAATGATAAAATCGTATCTCCACAGACCATATGCATCATAATAATAATACCATGTATAGCTGAATAAAATTAATATGAGTGGCCATATTGATATCCAAGTTGTTCTGACTACCCTGTATATTTTGGTAAATAAAGATATAAATATTAACAATAGGTGCAGTGGTAACTCACTGTCAATTCCACCAGTATGCTGCTGTCATTATAGTCATGTGACACCTCATTGTACAGCCCATCAGTATAATGATGTCTTTATTAATACATGTATATTATGGCATAATACCTCTCTGTAAAGCCTATTAGTATTCAACTGTCTCTATTATAACTTGACATAGTCATGTAATAACTCACTGTACAGCCCATCAGTATAATGCAGTCTCTATTATAATGGGATATGGCTTCATAATACCCCTTTGTAAAGCCTATTAGTATTGTACTGTCTCTATTATCACATGACATGGTCATGTGATAACTCACTGTACAGCCCATCAGTATAATGATCTCTATATTATATCATGGATATGGTGGCACAATACCTCTCTGTAAAGCATATTAGTATTGTTCTTTCTCTGTTATAGCATGATATGGTCATAAGATATGTCAATCAGCTCTCATCAGTATAATGATGTCTTTATCATGACAAGAATGTGGTCATGCTATAATGCATTGTACAGCCTATATGTATCCTATCAATATACTGCTATCTCTATTATAATTTGTATATGATAATGGGATATCTCATTATAAAGCCCATCAGTATAACTATGTATCTATCATATCATGGATATGGCTGTCTCTATTATAACATGGACATGGTAATGCGATATCTCACTGTAAAGCCCATCAGAATAATTATGTATGTTATATCATGGATATGGTCATGTGACACCTCACTGTACAGCCCTTTAGTGCAATGCTATATTGATGGTCACAAACTGAAATTTATATACCTTTAGTGTTTTATAACCCATTTTATAAACCAAATAATGGTATCATTTTCCATTGTGTTTCTGTATATTCTGGATCAGCAAAACACATAAATAACAAGTTTTTCTCTTACTGCAAGAACATGGGTAGGCAATACTAAAGCTTGAAACACTTTGTGTTGTTTTCATTACAATTATAAGAGGCATGGCTGACATTTGTTATGTGTTGATCACATGTTTCTTTTAAAGAAATCCATGTAATCAGACAACCATTTCTCCTTGAGCATAGTTTCTATGTAGTTAGACAACCACTTCTTGAGCACAGTTTCTATGTAGTCTGACAACCACTTCTCCTTGAGCACAGTTTTTATTTATTCAGAAAAGCACTTCTCCTTTAATACAGTTTGTATGTAGTCAGACATCCACTTTTCCTTGAGCACAGTTTATACGTAGTCATATAATCATTTCTCCTTGAACACAGTTTCTATGTAGTCAGAAAAAAACAGTTCTCCTTGAGCAGTTTTTATGTAGCAGAATAGTTCTCTTTCACAGACATTGGCCAATTATATTTTTTTAATCAGGAAATTCCTTAGCCTTTTCCATCACATTTTATTTTTTCTTCAACCAAAATAATAATATGTATTGTTAATTAGAATGGTTTCAACTAAAGGGAATGTCACTGAATGTTGATTATAAAAATAAAGGATACATATTATATGAGGTCCAATTTTATTTAGTTAACATCACTATATTTTTACACCATGTGTTAGTAGAATAGCTTCCAACACTTTTTATAGAAGGCAATATAAGATTGGAACCTCATCTTGCCTAGTTTATCATGAACATTAGATATAAGTCTTTATAAAATGGCTGTTAAGACACATTTAGTAGCAAAACAGCACAGAGTACAATGATGTATTGTTTAAATTGTTTTAGTGATATGTTTAATTCTGCAAGAAGACTTTCAATATTTCAATAGTATATAGTGATATGTTCAATTCTTTAATTAGATTTTACTAGTTTCATTTGGTTGTAGCTATTATGTTTATTTCTGAAATAAGACCTTACTAGTTTGAAATGATTTTTAGTAATTATGAAATAAGATTTTACTAGTTTGATCTGGTTTTTGGTAATTATGAAATAAAATTTTACTAGTTTGAACCAGTTTTTAGTAATTATGAAATAAGATTTTCTTAGTCTAATAAAGAATTTAAACTGTCGTTCAATATATAGTTTTACATTTTAGTCTAATATGTAACTTTAAATTTTAGTGTGATAGAGAATTTATACTTTTAAAAATAGTCTTAACATAATGTTTTATTTTTTTTCTATATAGACTTTTTAATTTATTCTAATTTATAACTTTTAATATTAGTGTAATATAGAGTATTAATTTTTAGTCAGGTATGTATGGAATTTTTAATTTAGTTTATAAAATGACTGGTAAGACACATTTAGTAGCAAAGCAGCACAGAGTATAATGATGTATTGTTTAAATTGTTTGAGTGATATGTTTAATTCTGAAATATTATTTTTAAATATTTGAATTGTATATAGTGTATATAGTGATATCTTCAATTCTAAAATAAGATTTTAAATATTTGAATTATATATAGTGATATAATTAGATTTTACTAGTTTCATTTGGTATTAGCTATTATGTTTATTTCTGAAATAAGATTTTACTAGTTTGAACTGGTTTTTAGTTATACATGTAATTATGAAAAAAGATTTTCTAGCTTGATTTTGTTTGTAGAGATGTATCCATTTCTGACTTAATATTTTAATTTATAATAATCAGAGTAAGTGTTAGTCTAATCAAGAATGTAAAACTGTAGTTCAGTATATAGTTTTACATTTTAGTCTAATATAGAACTTTATATTTTAGTCTGATATAGAATTTATACTTTTTAAAATTAGTCTAAAACAGATTTTTTTATTTTTATTAATATATATAATTTTTAATTTAGTCTAATTTATAATTTTTAATTTTAGTGTAATATAGTTTTATTTTTGTTTATTATGTATGGAATTTTTAATTTAGTCTTTAACAGAATTTATAGTTTAGTCTAATACAGATTTTATAATTTTAGCATAATATAGAAATTTCATTTCAGTCATATATATAATTTTTAATTTTAGTCAAGTACAGATTTTTAAAGTTTAGTCCAATAAATATATAAATTTAAATATAGTCTGGCATAGGATTTATAAAATTAGTCTAATATACAATAGTTAATTTTACTCTAATATCAACATTTGAATATTAATCTTATATAAAATTTTAAAGTTTAGTCCATTAGATAATTTTCATTTAGTCTAACAAAGCATATTTAATTTTAGACTAATGTAGCATTTTAATATTAGTCAAACAAGAGTTTATAATGTATGCTAATACAGAATTTGCAATTTAGTCTAATTCATAATATTTAATTTAGTCAGATATAGAATTTTCAATTTATTCTAATACCAACATTTTAAAATTAGTCTATCAGAATCTCAATATTTAGTCTACTCTTTGACTTTGAATTTTATTTTAATTTATGTTTTTAATTTTTGTCTAAAATATAATAATTTTCAGTCTAATATAGAATTTGCAACTTTAGAATTATGTAGATATTTTATTTGTGTTTGCTGTATAATTTTCAATTGAGTCTAATATATAATGTTTCCAATATTAGTCTAATATGATAGTTGTAAATTTTTTTCTAATATGGAAATTTACATTTTTTAGAAATGTTAATATTAGTTTATTTTAGAATGCTTTGCTTTTAGCCTAATATAGATTTTGTAAATTTAGTAGATTAATTTTGTTTTAGTTCAATATAAATTTTTTTAATTTTAATTTAAAAAAGTGTTTGGTCTCATGTAAATGTTTGATGTTTTCAGTCAATTACATAATTTTTATATTTTAGTCCAATATAGAATTTAAAAGTTTTGCCTAATTTAGCACTTTTGATTTCTGTTGAATATATATATATATATATATATATATATATATATATATATATATATATATATATATATATATATATATATATATATATATATATATAATTTTACATCTTAGTGAATTCTAGGATGCTTAATTTTAGGGTTTTTATAATTTCTGATATATAATTTTTAATTTAGTCTGATACATAATTTTTAATTTAGTCTGATACACAATTTTTAAAATTAGTCTAATGTGCATTTTTAAATTTTAGTCTAATAAATTATATACATTTTATTTCATCTACTATATAATTTTTAGTGTGGTCTAATATAAATTTTTTAACAATAGTCTAACATAGAAATTATAATTGGGTCTAAGATAGAAATTTTGATTTTATTCTAATATAATTTTAATTTTAGTCCCATATAATTTTTTCAATTTTATTCTAATAAAGTTTCTGATGTCAATCTAACATAAAGCTTTAGTTTTAGTCTGACTTAGATGCTGTACTTTTAGTCTTATATACAATTTTCAAATTTAGTTTAATTCAAGATTTTTCTTTTTAGTCATATATATATATTATTTGTTTAATATATAATATTCAATTTAGTCTAATACAGACTTTATAACTTTAGTTGATTAGATGTTATTTTGTCTTATTTTAGTCTAATATGTAATTTTAATTTTAGTCATTTACTAGGTATTAATTTTTGACTTTTGGGTCCAATATGGGATTTTTAATTTTAGTCTAATAAAGTATTTTAGTTTTAGTCTATTTTACCATTTTTTATTCTTGTTTAAATAATTAATTATTTACATTGTTGTAAAATTTAAAGTTATATATTTTAGTCTAATACAGGATTCAATCTGGCTAAAATCACATCTACTCTGTCATACCTGAAGATCTATGATGGTGCCCAGTTAAGGGTCATGTTCTGGTGACCTTTTGAATTAGCCAATGGAAATGCAGCTTTCAAAATATGAAAGCGAATCAAATCGTTTAGTACTCATTCATGCTTTTCATCCACACTGCAATGGTATAAGACTTAATCTGACTGGTTGAGACAATTAGCAATTACCAGAACATGACCTCTTAGCAGTCACTGTCAGATCTTCACGTATAATGGTCGAGATCTGATTTTAATCAGATTGAATTAGGATATTTAATTTTCGTCTAAAATAGATTCTTTAATTTTAGTTGATTATACAATTTTTACATTTTAGTTCACTATATAATTTTTATTTTTGGTCGATTATAAAAAAAAATATTTAATCTAATATAGAATGTTTAATTGTAGTCTAATGAAGAAATTTTAATTTAGTTTAATATATAATTTGTAATTTTGTCTACTATAGTATTTTTAAAATTAGTTGAATTTCCAATTTTTAATCTTCATTTAATATAGAAGCTATAATTTAGCCTAATATGGAATTTTTTATTTTGTTCTAATATAGAATTTTTTATTTTGTTCTAATATAGAATTTTAAATTTTGTTCTAACATATAATTTTTAATTTTTTTCTAATATAGAATTGTTAGATAATTTTCTAATATAGACTTTTTAATTTTGTTCCTCTATAGAATTATTAATTTTTTCTCATATAGAATTTTTATTTTTGTTCTAATATAGAATTTTTAATTTTAGCGTAATATGGAGTGTGTAATGTTAGTGTAATATAGATTGTTTAATTTGAGTCCAATATGGAGTGTCTAATTTTAGTCTAACATGAAGTGTTTAATTTTAGTTTAATATGGAGTGTCTTATGTTAATGTGATATAGAGTGTTTAATTTTAGCCTTCTATAAAGTGTTTAATTTTAGTCTAATATGGAGTGTTTAATTTTAGTCTAATATGGAGTGTTTAATTTTAGTCTAATATAGAGTGTTTGATTTTAGTCTAATATGGAGTGTTTACATTTAGTCTAATATACAGTGTTTAATTTTAGTCTAATATGGAATGTTTACTTTTAGTCTAATATGGAGTGTTTAATTTTAGTCTAATATGGAGTGTTTAATTTTAGTCTAATATAGAGTATTTAATTTTAGTCCAATATGGAGTGCTTACTTTTAGTCTAATATGGAGTGTTTACTTTTAGTCTAATGTGGGGTGTTTAATTTTAGTCTAATATGGAGTGTTTACTTTTAGTCTAATAGGGAGTGTTTAATTTTAGTCTAATATGGAGTGCTTACTTTTAGTCTAATATGGAGTGCTTACTTTTAGTCTAATATGGAGTGCTTACTTTTAGTCTAATATGGAGTGTTTAATTTTAGTCTAATATGGAGTGTTTACTTTTAGTCTAATATAGAGTGTTTAATTTTAGTCCAATATGGAGTGCTTACATTTAGTCTAATATGGAGTGCTTACTTTTAGTCTAATATGGAGTGTTTAATTTTAGTCTAATATAGACTGTTTAATTTTAGTCTAATATGGATTGTTTAATTTTAGGTTAATATGGAGTGTTTACTTTTAGTCTAATATGGAGTGTTTACTTTTACTCCAATGTGGAGTGTTTAATTTTAGTCTAATATGGAGTGTTTACTTTTAGTCTAATATGGAGTGTTTAATTTTAGTCTAATATAGAGTGTTTGATTTTAGTCTAATATGGAGTGTTTACATTTAGTCTAATATAGAGTGTTTAATTTTAGTCTAATATGGAATGTTTACTTTTAGTCTAATATGGAGTGTTTAATTTTAGTCTAATATGGAGTGTTTAATTTTAGTCCAATATGGAGTGCTTACTTTTAGTCTAATATGGAGTGTTTACTTTTAGTCTAATGTGGAGTGTTTAATTTTAGTCTAATATGGAGTGTTTACATTTAGTCTAATAGAAAGTGTTTAATTTTAGTCTAATATGGAGTGCTTACTTTTAGTCTAATATGGAGTGCTTACTTTTAGTCTAATATGGAGTGCTTACTTTCAGTCTAATATGGAGTGTTTAATTTTAGTCTAATATGGAGTGTTTACTTTTAGTCTAATATAGAGTGTTTAATTTTAGTCCAATATGGAGTGCTTACTTTTAGTCTAATATGTAGTGCTTACTTTTAGTCTAATATGGAGTGTTTAATTTTAGTCTAATATGGATTGTTTAATTTTAGGTTAATATGGAGTGTTTACTTTTAGTCTAATATGGAGTGTTTACTTTTACTCTAATGTGGAGTGTTTAATTTTAGTCTAATATGGAGTGCTTACTTTTAGTCTAATATGGAGTGTTTAATTTTAGTCTAATATGGAGTGTTTAATTTTAGTCTAATATGGAATGTTTACTTTTAGTCTAATATGGAGTGTTTAATTTTAGTCTAATATGGAGTGTTTAATTTTAGCCTAATATAGAGTATTTAATTTTAGTCCAATATGGAGTGTTTACTTTTAGTCTAATATGGAGTGTTTACTTTTACTCTAATGTGGAGTGTTTAATTTTAGTCTAATATGGAGTGTTTACTTTTAATCTAATAGGGAGTGTTTAATTTTAGTCTAATATGGAGTGCTTACTTTCAGTCTAATATTGAGTGCTTACTTTTAGTCTAATATGGAGTGTTTAATTTTAATCTAATATGGAGTGTTTACTTTTAGTCTAATATAGAGTGTTTAATTTTAGTCCAATATGGAGTGCTTACTTTTAGTCTAATATGGAGTGCTTACTTTTAGTCTAATATGGAGTGTTTAATTTTAGTCTAATATAGAGTGTTTAATTTTAGTCTAATATGGATTGTTTAATTTTAGATTAATATGGAGTGTTTACTTTTAGTCTAATATGGAGTGTTTACTTTTACTCTAATGTGGAGTGTTTAATTTTAGTCTAATATGGAGTGTTTAATTTTAGTCCAATATGAAGTGTTTAATTTTAGTCTAATATGGAGTGTTTAATTTAAGTCTAATACAGAGAGTTTAATTTTAGTCAAATACAGGATTTTTTAATTTTAGGTATATATAGAATTTTTAATTTTAGTCAATTAATTTTTCTTAATTTTAGTAAAATACAGTTTTTTAGTTTTAGTCCACTATTAAACTTTTAATTTAAGTTTAATGTAGTTGTTTTAATTTTATACAATTTCTTTTACTATCTAAGTCCAATAAAAGACTTATAATTTTAGTCTAATATATACTTTACAATTTATTCAAATATATTAATAGTAGTAGTAGTAGTAGTAGGGATTTGACATACCTTACATTGTCTTGGCATAGTTGTGGTAGCAGTAGTGATATGACATACCTTATATACTTGGTGTAGCTGTGGTAGTAGCTGTAATATGACATACTTTATATACTTGGTGTAGCTGTGGTACTGTTATTAATATGACATACTTTATAGTGTCTAGGTGTAGCTGTGGTAGTATTATTAATATGACATACTTTATAGTGTCTAGGTGTAGCTGTGGTAGTATTATTAGTATGCCATACTTTACCACGTCAAGGTGTAGCTGTGGTAGTAGCTGTAATATGACATACTTTATATTGTCTTGGTGTAGCTGTGGTACTATTATTAATATGACATACTTTATAGTGTCTAGGTGTAGCTGTGGTACTATTATTAGTATGCCATACTTTATAGTGTCTAGGTGTAGCTGTGGTACTATTATTAGTATGCCATACTTTATAGTGTCTAGGTGTAGCTGTGGTAGTATTATTAATATGACATACTTTATAGTGTCTAGGTGTAGCTGTGGTAGTATTATTAATACGACATACCTTACTAGTATTAATATGACATACATTACATTGTCTAGGTGTAGCTTTGGTGGTAACAATTGGCCAGTAATTAGTATATGTTGAAGCTGTTGGTATTTTGGTAGAGGGCACTTCTGTTGTGCTTGCATTTTTGTAACCTGACAATGTCAAGCCTGTATTAGCAGTCACCTCTGTATAAATGTCACCTGTAGATATAGCTGCCATATATGTTGCAGTTTTTATGGAATGATCTGTTTACTTTTGTATGTAGTTTGTTTGTGTTATAATTCTTGTGCATGTATGTGTGTGGGGGGTGGGTGGGTGTGAACTGTTGTGTTTTAGGTCTGTCTGTATATCAGTTGTCTAATACATTATGTGTCACAGGTGTTTTGTCTGTCTGTGTCATAGTTGTATCTGTGTGTGTGCTGCATTATATGCTGTACTTTATAACTGTATTAAACTTGTGTGTGTGTATGTGTTGTGTCACATGTTGCACTTTGCAACTGTATTATATTTGTATGTGTGAGTGTTTGCTTCATCACACGCTGTATTTTATAACTGTATTATAATTGTGTGTGCATGTGTGCTGCATCACATGTTGTATTTTGTAACTGTATTATAATTGTGTGTGATGTGTATTTGTGCTGCATCACATGTATTTTATAACTGTATTAGAATTGTGTGTGGTGTGTATGTGTGCTGCATCACATGTTGTACTATATAACTGTATTATAATTGTGTGTGTATGTGTGCTGCATCACATGTTGTATTTTATAACTGTATTATAATTGTGTGTGATGTGTATGTGTGCTGCATCACATGTTGTACTATATAACTGTATTATAATGGTGTGTGTGTATGTGTGCTGCATCACATGTTGTATTTAACTGTATTATAGTTGTGTGTGATGTGTATGTGTGCTGCATCACATGTTGTATTTAACTGTATTATAGTCATGTGTGATGTGTATGTGTGCTGCATCACATGCTGTATTTTATAACTGTATTATAATTGTGTGTGTATGTGTGCTGCATCACATGTTGTACTATATAACTGTATTATAATTGTATGTGTGTATGTGTGCTGCATCACATGTTGTATTTAACTGTATCATAATTGTGTGTGATGTGTATGTGTGCTGCATCACATGTTGTATTATATAACTGTATTATAATTGTGTGTGTATGTGTGCTGCATCACATGTTGTATTTAACTGTATTATAGTTGTGTGTGATGTGTATGTGTGCTGCATCACATGTTGTACTATATAACTGTATTATAATTGTGTGTGTGTATGTGTGTTGCATCAGATGTTGTATTTAACTGTATTATAATTGTGTGTGATGTGTATGTGTGCTGCATCACATGTTGTACTATATAACTGTATTATAATTGTGTGTGTATGTGTGCTGTATCACATGTATTTTATAACTGTATTATAATTGTGTGTGATGTGTATGTGTGCTGCATCACATGTTGTACTATATAACTCTATTATAGTTGTGTGTATGTATGTATGCTGCATCACATGTTGTATTTAACTGTATTATAACTGTGTGTGATGTGCATGTGTGCTGCATCAAATGTATTTTATAACTGCATTATAGTTGTGTGTGTCATGTGTTGCATGTATTTCAAAGTTGTATTATAGTTGTGTGTGTCTGCTGTGTCACACAATGTATTACATAACTGTATTATAGTTGTGTGTGTTTGTCACATGTGTTTTATGTGCAGTATAGTTGTTACATACATGCTGTGTCACATGTGTTTGATGGCTTTATTACAGTTGTCTTATGCATGCTGTGCCACTTGTGTTTGATGGCTTTATTATGGTTGTCTTATGCATGCTGTGTAACATGCATTTGATGGCTTTATTATAGTTGTCTTATGCATGCTGTGCCACATGTGTTTGATGGCTTTATTATGGTTGTCTTATGCATGCTGTGTCACATGTGTTTGATGGCTTTGTTATGGTTGTATTATGCATGCTGTGTCACATGTGTTTGATGGCTTTATTATAGTTGTCTTATGCATGCTGTGTCACATGTGTTTGATGGCTTTATTATAGTTGTCTTATGCATGCTGTGTCACATGTGTTTGATGGCTTTATTATGGTTGTCTTATGCATGCTGTGTCACATGTCATGTAAGTTATTGAATTGTTTTTGTTAATAAATATATTTCATGTTTTACTTTATATTATTAGTATTGTTATTATTATTATTAGTAGTAGTAGTATTAGTAGTAGTAGTAGTAGTAGTAGTATGAGTACTATTAATGTTATTAAAGTGATTATTACTAGTAGTAGTAGTGCCAGCAGTAGTACATTATTATGGTCTATGTATTACTGTGGTGGTATAATTTGGCATGTAAGTACTACCTGTTTAGGCTGTTGATATTCTGGTACATGCAGCACATGGTTCCCATTTTGTGCTTATATATCTACCTGAAAATTGTCAAACCTGTATTAACTATAACCTTGGTATAACTATAGAATTTTCATACAAGACTAATAAAGTAAGTCATATATATTTTTGCTTTATAAATGTTTTGTTGTCCCATACCCAATTTTGCCTGTGGTCACTTAATTGGTCTTAAACAGTCACCCTATATGATCCTTAACATTCACCCTATATGGTCCTTAACAGTCACCCTAAATTCTCCTTAACAGTCACACTAAACAGTCCTTAACAGTCACCCTAAATTATCCTTAAGTCACACTAAAAAGTCCTTAACACTCTAAATCCTCCTTCTTCTTGTATAATATATTATGAATAACCATGTATGATTCCATTTCATTGTTATAAAGCAATATCTTGTATAATATACTATGAATAACCATGTAGGATTCCATTTCATTGTTATAAAGCAATATCTTGTAAAATATACTATGAATAACCATGCCAGATTCCACCCTAAATGACCATAATCATTTACTAAATAGTCTTCATGAGTCTAAATGGTCTAAAACAGTCAGATTAAATGGTCCTAAACAGTCACACTAAATGACCCTAAACAGTCACACTAAATGGTCCTTAACAGTCACTCTAAATGGTCCTAAACAGTCATGCTAAATGGTCCTAAACAGTCACACTACAAGTCCTAAACAGTCACCCTAAATGCTCTTTAACAGTCAAACTAAATTCTCATAAACAGTCACACTAAATGGTCCCAAAAAGTCACACTAAATGGTTCTAAACAGTCACACTAATTGTTCCTAAACAGTCCCACTAAATGGTCCTAAACAGTCACCCTAAATTGTCATAAACAATCCCACTAAATTATCCTAAATACACTAAATGGTCCTTAAGAGTCATCCTAAATGGTCCTAAACAGTCATCCTAAATAATCCTTAACACTCACCCAAAATGACCCTAAACAGTCACACTAAATAGTCATCAGCAGTCAAACTAATGGTCCTAAACATACCATATATATTCACATGTCAAATCCAACAGCAAACTGCACAGACCCAGATCTGCCATTACGTAATGTGCCAGCAGATCTGTGTCTATGCAGATTTTTCGGTGTAATCAGTAAGATAAACATAGACCCTGATGTTCCAGTGTATTATACAACAGTAGATCAGGATCTATTGCATTTGTAATTGTACCAGACTTATGGTATCACGGTACCAATTGTTTCTCCATATACCTCAATGCTAATGTTCTGTGAAATAAGTATACTTTCTGTCCTACTTGGGCATGCATGTCACACACTGCCATATAGCAGCAGAGAGGGTGAACAGACCATAGAATTCCGACAAAACAAATAAAACAAACAAATAAATCATCTCGTAGAAAGGTCAAGATTTTACAAATAAACTTTTCCTTGAGATGTTTTATTTCTGTAATGACCGATTGTGCTAATAAAACCTCAGTTTGAAATAGTAGCTGAAAAAATAAAGTACTCTACGTGTTTATTTATTTCTTGTTTATTTTTTTGACGACCAACGTTGGTAGGTACCCTCTCTGCTGCTATTAATTTACCACCATACCAAGTTTGATGAATATTTTTCAACGCGTTCTCGCTGTCCTTTCTCCTCATCTGTTTCATCTTCATCTGAATCTTCGGAATTTGTTCTATGTTTCAAGTAATATTCAAGTTATGATGGTGGTTTTTCTATTTTGGGATTTATGTTCTTTCTTTTTCTGTAATAGTTCACCAAACTTCGATATCGATCTCCACCGCAATTTTTGCAAATCTGATATAATCCTCTAACGCCGTTGTTACATCCAACACAACCTCGTGGACCAGCATGAGGATTTTTCTTTATAAGATAATTATGTTTCTTGCAATATTCTCCACGGCATTTTTTATTACAATTGTTAGTGGTTCCTTGACGTAACCACGCACAGTTGTTCATTATATTAATGATATCTGTTTAATTCAATTTAATTTTATCATCACCCCTGTTACCCAAATATTTTATCAATACCCACACGATATCTTGTTCTTGGATCATGTAAATTTGTTGTTATAAATCCATGCGGGGTAGCTTGCGCTCGTGAGAAGAAATTTTTGAATTTAATTATATCCATGTCACCACCACACCAAGTTTGATGAATATTTCGCAACGTGTGTGTGTCTACGCCATTAAACACAACTAAAATGTTGCAGTTGTCTCTGATCACCTTCGGAATTTCTGTATATCGTTGAGTAACATAGATCACGTCTGTATTTTTATGTCTCCCTCGGGAAAATATTCTGGCTGGATTTGATTGTTTATCTAGCATCACATCGTCGTATACAACTAAATTATTAATAAATCCGTCTATTGAATCTACGGATGGTGCTTCATCAATATCGGTTATAAACTCTATAACATCATTATCTTCATCCAGTAATCGCGCGTTTTCATTGAAATCTTTAAGTACATCATAACATCGCTGATCATCAACGGATGGTGCTACTAAATATAATTTATCCCATTTCAACCATCTCATTATCAGATTAAGTAATAATTGCGTCTTACCCGATCCAGATGGTCCTATGATAATCATTCTGATGGAGTTCGGTAGCGCAGGATGATGCTTAACTGGCTCTCGCTGCCGAGTTGCTGAGAAATCAATTATATCCATATATGTTATAACATGAATTTATATTGTTTACGCTGTAGAGTTAAAATTCCAACTATTGATTTAGCTACAGTTACAACAAAAAACAAAAAAATAGCGTACGGTGGAAAACGTTCTATGTGCTGTAGAAAGAAATTTTCATTTTTACCTAATAAGCGCGGTGGTCATATTGCTAATTTGATGTCAAAGTTTCCAGGTGCTCCATGGGCTAAATATAGTGGAGAAAAACATCTACCAGGATATAATTATTGCGGTCCTGGTACCAGACTCGATATCAGGCTCGATGATCAAGATCAACCAAAACCAGGCGAGGAACCAATAAATGCTATTGATCGAGCTTGTCATGCTCATGATGTAGCTTATAAAAGTCAAAATCTACAAGATAGGCATATTGCAGATGTAAAATTAATTCATTCATTAAATTCTATAAAAAATAAAAATATTAGAGAATCATTAGCTAATTGGTTAGTAAGATCCTCGATGAAAGGTAAATTAGCGATTGGGGCTGGTAATTAATAATGGAATCAATTTATTATTCACCGAGAGGATACTGGAGAGGCAAAGCAGCAATTGGTAAACTCGCTGATGCAGAGGCGATTAAACATTCTACTGCTAGCGCGTGGTTGTCCAGGCAGGCAATATGGCAAATTTATCTACCACGTCCTAAACAAATTCAGTACTCGTATTTCGATGTCAGTGTTCCTAATGAAGTTCATCAAGCTGATATTCTGTTTTTACCGCATGATACTGTGCGTGGAAAAACGTACAAGTACGCGCTAACCGTAGTTGATGTTGCAAGTAGATATAAAGAAGCAGAGCCGCTATCAGCGAAAACATCATCTGAAGTAGCCGATGCGTTTGAACGAATTTATCAACGAGGTGGTGGACCACGAGGTGGTCTGCGATGGCCACAGCTACTACAGGTTGATCCTGGTAAGGAATTTCTTGGTCCAGTATCATCGTTGATGAAACAACATAATACCAAAATACGACGAGGTCATACTGCAATTCACCGTGATCAAGCAATTGTTGAGCGATTTAATCGAACACTTGCTGAACGGTTATTTGGATATCAATACGCGAGGGAATTTATTCAGGATAAAAGATCTCGCGAATGGGTTGCAAGATTACCAGGCGTGATAGCTGCATTAAATAATGAGATCACACGAACAACCAACATGAAACCCATTAGCGCGGTCACAAAAAAAATATACCAACACAACGGAAAGATGCTGGAAAACAAAAAATATTAGGTGATGTCACAGTCAGATATTTATATGAGCTGGTGAACTTGAAGGTGGTAAACGAAGAGCGACTGATCCTATTTGGAGTGTTACCACACACAAAATATCTACCGTGACAAGATCCTCAGGTAGACCTGCAATCTACAGATTAGATTTGGCCGCTCCTCAACGTGGATTTACACGTGAACAACTACAAATAATTCCCGCGGATACACAACTACCACCGCGATCACTTCAGTGATTTCGATCACTTAACTAGCACTAGCGCCTCTACGTCGATTACACTCAAGACAGGTTAACATGGTATTTTCTCGTGTATGACCGCGACTATTATCTTTTCTATCTACGGTAAATTGTCTTGAATCATTACTCGAATACCGCCATAATATTATACAATTACAACATGCGCAATGATTGTTCTGCTGCTGTTTTAACTTAATAATAAATTCAACATCAAGATCAAAGTCACGTTTATTTTTTTTGTCCGATTGTTTGTATCCGATTAATTTTTTTCTTATTATATCATCATCGATGATGTTAAATTTATCAACGATTTCAGGAATTATGATTCTACGTAATTGAGATATATTTCTGACCCTCGATACCGCTAAATAAACTAAATTTGACCACTCGATGCGATCGTCTACAATCCAGACTCGTGTATCAGAAATAGTTAATCCCTGAGACGAGTGGATCGTCATGGCGTATCCCAACACCCATGGAGATTTGTCAGCGCGTAATGCATCTTCGACCACACTGATATCAACGGCGACAATATCATTTAATACGAGAATCTGTTTCCTTGACTCTGTCAAGGGTCCTGGAATATCAACATTAATATTCTGTTTTCGTGTATCTGATGGTCTATAACATAACGGAACAGGCAATTCTGAATATTGTTCTTTATGTAGTTGAAATAACTGTTGTTGTAAAGCGTCTCTGATTATTTTTCTACTTGCTACGATCAAATCGTTGGGTCTCCATGAGTTCAAAAAATCACTCATTGATGTCTCTGAGATCACTCCACGTATTATTTCACACTGAATTTTGTTTGATTGTAATCTGATTAATTTTTTAAACTCCTTCAAATTTGCATCAAGAGCTCTATGATCATCATCTATTTCTTCATAATAATCGACGAAATTTTTTAACCAATTATGTGGAGATGGTCCAACAAAAGGCGGCGGTTGACCATGATCGCCACACATTATTATGGCGGTATTTTTCGTCAACAACCAATCAAGAAACATTTTTAATATATCCAATGACACCGTGCATATCTCATCCCAAATAATTATTTTAGGTATATATTTTTCTCCCATCCGTTCAGGAGTCCATGTATCCCCGCGCCATCGGAAGAAACTATGATACGTGCACGATTGTACTTGCCGCTGTTTCATCTCACGTGCAAGTCTATGTGTGGGTGTCAGCACGATTATATCTGAATTTCTAAAAACATTAATAGTTCGAGTTGTTTTGCCGCATCCACCAGGTCCATTGAGATATACTGTCTTATATCTGGTTATTGGATCACTCAACGATGGTGCCTTCGACATTTCTGATATTTTATTACCCTTACGATAAAAATCTCTCACTGGAACATCTGCTGATTCTGCATAATTGTGTAATAGTTCCTTTTTTATTCTCCACGAACCCCATCGTTCATCATTACTTGTAAATTTCATAACAGGTTCTAAATATTTACTTGAAATATAAAACGAATCTGTTGCGACTCTGACTGCGGTCTCAGGAAATCTATTAATCATCGATAATAAATTTATAGAAACATAAGCCAACATGGAAGATCTTAGATGAGTATATTGTGGGGATACGTCATTTATGTAACTAACGATCGTACCCAATTTTGTTCCGTCGGATAAATAAACACTTTCTCGATTTACAAATATATTTTTCGTTGTTGTATCAGCAATTATAAAATCGTACTCGGCATCATCTAGAATTAATCGTGCGTGATGTCTTTTATAATCATATGCACCACCTTGAGTAAATTTACCTATAATTTTTCTACCGAGATCTTTTGCGGTTTTGAGTTTATTAGGAATATCATCTTCGGAAACATCCTTAAACTCGCTGATAACTTCAGAATCTGACATGGGCAACCAAACTTTGGTCTGTGCATGATATGATATAATTGCCTCACTGACCACCAACGATGTCAGTATCATACAATCTAGCATATATCGCAACAAAACTATAGGTGCCCAACGTTTTTCACAAAAATGTCTGCCAAACCAAACATAACAAATCTTGTGAAGATTTTCGTTAAACTCGAATGACTCAATACAGGCGAATCCAGTCAGATCAAAATCAGGTAATGGTCCATTAATTGCCACTCGCGTCATCTCGTTTGTAGGGTGACCAAATCTTTTAAAGTACACAGAACAATCTCCGTATCCTAGAAAACTTCCTGGATAACATGCAACCATATCAACCGAAATAACATCATTGTAATTATACTTGGTATTCCATAATCCGCCATGTCCATATTCGACGCAACTTGCGCGTACGTCCTCGAGTAAATCAAATCGTGTTGGTTTCCATGAATTTCTTTCTCTGGCGAAATGAGCCGCAACAGATGGAACGGTAAAACAATTAGTTAGTAATTTGTCAGTATTTTCCGCGTGCTTGCACTGTAAAAACGTCGCAAGATTTTTCATCTCGTCATGGAGGGATTCTGTGCGATATATTTCACCGTTCGGTTTGACAAACTGATCAAATTCACCCTCCTCATTACTTTTAAATAACCATACCGATACAGGATCGGTTTTACTTATTTCGTTGATAAAATCAAACATACTATCTGCCCCAGAATTATCTGCCCCAGAATTATCTGCCACAGAATTATCTGTGTGAGAAAATCTAACAGTTCGATCACGTGGAAATATTGTTACCGCGTTAGTCCATGCGTGCGCGTTATGATCGATAATATTTATTGGAGCTCCCTTCGATTTATATTTCGACTGGTACAGTACTTCTCCCGTTATTGTCGCCACAGTTATTGGAAATTTTAATATTTTTCCTAACTCAGCAACATCTTTTATTGTAGCACCGGTATCCTTAACTGAATCAGCCCACGAGTTTATTTTTTCACGCCTTAAATCAGTTAATCCATTTCCACGCATCGCGTTTGTAAAGTGTTCTATTACTCGTTCAGCCACACAATTTAACCTTGAAAATTTCATCGGCGCTAGTTTATCAACGTTGGGTTTTTTATTTATCTCATAGATTCCATAAATAACCGCCGTTACAGGATACGCTCGTTCATAATACGGTTTGTCAATACCAGTCAATAGACCCGGTCTGGAATTTTTACTTAATATGATAGTTTTATTATTACCAAGGACAGGATCATATTTGTCACGGATAATCCAACTACCTGTTTCTGTTAATACAATAAATTTTACTCTGAAGAAATATTTTTGATTGCCCTCGTATTCAGCGATGTAGTTAATGATAGTTGCCGCTCGCTTGTCGTTCATTGTGGCGTCCGTGACAGTGTTGCGTATAATCTTGAACGTTGACCATGTATGAGATGCACCATCCGTGTAAAATTCTTTCTTGGCGTCGTGAATTTTCGAGATCAAACTTTTATTTTTCGGATCAACCAGATCTCGCACTGGCAAGTCAGAAGATAATCTGTCAAGGTTGAATTTATATTTAACAGGCCTAGTTTGGGATAATCTCTCAAACTCGTTCATATAATTAAAACAAATATTTAAATAAAGAAAATTATATATATATATATACAATGTCTCAATGTAGATGGTTGATGATCGGCTCGGTAAATCGATGCAACAAATCCTGTAGAAAGGAATTTTGTTGGATGCACTCACAAAACATACGACGAGGAAGTCTAGGACCAATACCATGTCTACGGTGTGGTATTGGAGTGCGAGGAAAGACAGAATTATGTGGGAAGTGCGGCGGGAAACGGTTCAGAGAACTTAAAAGATATTATGGCAAAAAAAATAATAGCGGTGAAAACGCTATATAATCCGTGAGGGATTATATATCAAGATTTCAGACAAACAATGATTTAAACATATAATATTATTATAATGGAGCAAAATATATTTGTCCCACATCCTGTCATAACAAACTATGAATCAAATATTAATGGTATCATCAGACACTGCAAGTTGAAGAAACAAGTTGGTTATATTACTAATGCTGGTTATCTAATGTTCACATGCGGGGGGAAAAGAAACATTATCTATGTCATAGATTTACGTACAAGTGTCACAAGGGTTTGATCAAAGACGGTCTTGTTATTGATCATATTGACGGGGACACTCAAAACAATAATTTATCCAATTTACAAGCTATCTCTCACAGCGAGAATAATACACGCGGTAATACAGGAAGATGTAAGACAATCGGAAAGAGGGCGGTAATTTCCTCAAACATAGAAACTGGCAAAGAAATTATGTTTCGTTCAATATCTTCTGCTGCGAAATATTTTGATATTCACCCGCAATCAGTACAAAGAGTGGCAGAAAATATATATAAAACAGCTTTATCGAAAAAATATAAACAGAAAATTATCTTTAAGTATCAATAACTATCATCACCACATTATTAACTATCATCACCACATTATTAACTATCATCACCACATTGAATTAATTTTTTTAATTTATGTCACAGTAGGTCCTCCATACACTACTGAATTTTTGATTATATAAGGGGAGATTACTTTGTAATATATAGTTTTCTTCGTAGATGGTTGGTTTTTTATGATCGTAATTAGTCAGTTTAACTAATTACATCGTAACTAATTACATCGTAACTAATTACTCGTAGAAGTATTATTTATGTTTTTTAAATATTTCCCCATCATACAACACATGATAATGTTATTGATCCGTAGGAAGCTGTGTGTGAAACAGAAACCGTTGCTCATTGTAATCGACCTGCAGTTGTGTGTTCACTGAACTTAGATTCTGGAAAGTTCTTTGACTGGTGCATTAATGCCACTGTTATTATTGATTCTCAGTCTACTTAGGAAAACCGCTACAAATACAGAAACTGTTGTTTATTGATTCTCAGTCTACTTAGGAAAACCGCCACAAATACAGAAACTATTATTCAGAAACTGTTATTATTCAGAAACTGTTATTATTCAGAAACCGCTACAAATACAGAAACTGTTATTATTCAGAAACTGTTATTATTCAGAAACCGCTACAAATACAGAAACTGTTATTATTCAGAAACTGTTATTATTCAGAAACCGCTACAAATACAGAAACTGTTATAAATACAGAAACTGTTATTATTCAGAAACCGCTGTTTACTGTAAATATTGGTTCCTTAGCTATATATTAACTTCCGAAACATATGTTCGTAACAATGTTTGATAGCTCGATCAGTATGGTATTGGACTGTGACGCTCGCGGTCCAGGATCGAATCCCCATGGCTGACAATTTGTCGGTGGTGCGCATAATTGCGATTTTTATAATAGTGGGGGGAACCGCAAGAACCTCCCCCGCTCAGCAAATTCCCAACCACAATATTGACTTGTGGTTGATACATATTTTCGTATCACCCACTGGATTAATTATTGTGGGTGGGATTTTGCTGAGCGTACATGTTTGTACTGTCCTTAGTTAGTGCCGTTTCATTCATAATCTGAGCTCGCTAATACACTCGATAGGGGCTCTTCATTCATTGTATATATCCATTCATTGTATATATGTATATCCTCTAAACTTGGTAGATTGCGGTGGCAAGCTACGAGTTTAATGAGGACTGTGCTGTCCTTGTGCTGTCCTTAGTTAGTGCCGTTTCATTCATAATCTGAGCTCGCTAATACACTCGATAGGGGCTCTTCATTCATTGTATATAACCATTTCATTGTATATATGTTATATGTATATCCTGTAAACTTGGTAGATTGCGGTGGCAAGCTACGAGTTTAATGAGGACTGTGCTGTCCTTGTGCTGTCCTTAGTTAGTTATATGTATATCCGATAAACTTGGTAGATTGCGGTGGCAAGCTACGAGTTTAATGAGGACTGTGCTGTCCTTAGTTAGTTATATGTTATGTGTATATCCTATAAACTTGGTAGATTGCGGTGGCAAGCTACGAGTTTAATGAGGACTGTGCTGTCCTTGTGCTGTCCTTAGTTAGTTATATGTTATATGTATATCCTCTAAACTTGGTAGATTGCGGTGGCAAGCTACGAGTTTAATGAGGACTGTGCTGTCCTCCCTCTTGGGCCTCTAGACCGTTGTTTGGCGGGTTAGGGGCTCTCGTAGAGGGAATATTTGCCTAATGAACTTGGTAGATTGCGGTGGCAAGCTACGAGTTCTTGGTTGTGCTGTCCCTGAAACATCCCGACGAACTCGCTAATACACTCGATAGGTGTTCTAGGGATATTTTTTTTATTTTAAAGATTTATATATTATATAATGAACCATGAAAATATCAATGATGTAATTGTCGCTATTAAAAAATTAAAAAAAGATGGAATTAATATATCTGATGAACTTAATCCTGAAAAAATAGTTTCTGACTTTGAGATTTTACAAGAACGTAAAACCATGGGTACACACACACTATCATCTGAATACAGGCTCATGAAACGGATTCAATCGGCAATGTTTCAGTCGCTAGCTACCGTAGAAGATGATCATGTGAAGGAGTTCGTTCCTCTTTCTACCGCCGTAGAAAGAATTAAGTCGTTATTATCCCACGAGTATGAGGCAAAGAAAACGATTAGTACTCGCATAAGACTATTAAGAAAAATTATGTTAGATCGTGAAACGATCCAAGGTAACTTCGTTACTGGTGAAACGATCCAAGGTAACTTCGTTACTGGTGAAACGATCTAAGGTAACCTCGTTACTGGTGAAACGATCCAGAGTAACCTCGTTACTGGTGAAACGATCCAGAGTAACCTCATTACTGGTGATAATGAAAGTTTTGGTAACTGGGGTCCATGTCAACGCTGACCACGTGTATTGGTAGTCAAAATCAAGAAAGATCTAACCTTGTCAAATTGTTCCTAATAAATTTTATTTATTATAAATTTTATTTATTAATAATATTATTTTACTGAGGATTTATTTTTTTTTACTAAAATCAAGAAAAATGCACAAATTACTTGATTCTGACGGGGTAGTTGGTAGTCAAAATCAAAGAAAAATGCACGAATTACTTGATTTCTGACGGGGTAGTTGGTAGTCAAAATCAGGAAAATTGAGCAATTTCGTTGTATTTTAGTAAAAAAAAAATAAAAATCTCAGTAAAATTAATATTATTAATAAATAAAATTAATTTATAATAAATAAAATTTATTAGGAACAATTTGACAAGGTTAGAACTTTCTTATTTCTGACGGGGTAGTTGGTAGTCAAAATCAAGTAATTCGTGCATTTTTATGTTTCTGACGGGGTAGTTGGTAGTCAAAATCAAGTAGTTCGTGCATTTTTATGTTTCTGAGGGGGTAGTTGGTAGTCAAAATCAAGTAATTTGTACAATTTCAGTAAAAATCAGGAAAATTAATAAATATTATTTTTTTTTGTGATAGAAATTTTAATTTTACTTTCATCGACTAGCTTTTTTAGTTGCCTAGGCCGATTAATTTGTACCAAACACAAATTTGTGCTAGTAATAATAAAATATTTTTTTATTTATTTTTTTAAGTTGATCGAATTTGATTCTGAAGATCTACAACAAAAGTCCTTAGACAGAAATCCTTACGACGGAAGTCCTTAGACAGAAATCCTTAAGACGGAAGTCTTTACGACAAAAGTCTTACGACTTTACATACAGATTTATTACAAGCTCTTCTTCACGTATGTCAATCAAGCGATTAAGGTGGTCTGTGAGCTTAAAATTGATTCGCGTTAACATATTATTGTGACATCGCAAATACACGGGATTAGTTGGTTCTTGCACGATTAAACTTCCAGGGGGAACTTGTGGTGTGAACGTGTACAGGATGTATCCTTGTTGAGCTTGATTTGATCTTCCGAGATCTATTTGATAGCTGCCATCGATTACGTCACAAACCAGATTGACCGCGACAGTCGGTGTTATATTAATGATTCCCGGAGATACGTGTCTTCCGCCGCCATGTGGATCATTATCTTATCTGAGAACAGTTGAAGGTGGTGCTAGTTTTTTCCATGCATCGAGTATTTTAGGGAGGTTTTCGTTGATAATTCTGTCTATTTCATCCTTTTCATATTTTGGTAATATAAATTCGATATTTCTCATCCCCTCTGCATACTCTTTTTCTGATATTGTATAATGATCAAGAAATGGTCTTCTAGGACGGGGGAAGGAAAGAGCATGTTTAGATGCTGCTTCAGAAAAAACATCATTAATATAATTAAGATCTGATCCTACTTGATTTAGATGCTGTATTGACTCAATAATTTGTTGTTTTATATCCTCAGAATAATGTTGCGATAACGATGAAAACAGATTTTGTATTTTGCCGATTGATTGATGGATCTCAAAATTAATGGGATTAGTATACAGTCTAAAAACATTAAAGTAGGTTATATCATCACTGAAATTATAAACCCGATACGCATCACCGGCTCTATTCCATGGAAATTTTTTTCTATATTCTGGAGTTGTTATAAACCTAGCTTCATCCGTGATAAAATCACCCCTCGTTGGTTCTGGTGGTCCTTCATACACCCGGGGAATTTCAGGCCATCCTAGCACTGATCTGATTGAAGATTGATAAATATCAACTGCATAATCAGGCGAGTTTATTTCAACCGTCGAGGACAACGTCGGCTCATGAACATTAATTGATATTTTTGATTCTTTTCCTGTTATTGATTTTATTCTACGCGCAAATTCCTCACTGATCTCTTCAATCTCATAACTGCCAGTTGGTATTCCAACAACAACCCAGTCAGGTGTTCCATCGGGTTTGTTCTTGTTAGCAAATACGAGCGAATTATTTGCTGGTGTACCGTTAAATGATTTTGATCTGATATTTGGCCAGCTGTAATATACTCGTAATTGTGCTAGTGCTATTTCTTTTACTGGAATTGCAGTAGGAAAATTAACACTAAATTCAGGATTAATTGAACTTACCGAGATCATCGTTATCTTTGGCGGAGTTGTGTTGGTCACGATCTGCTGGAGTAATTCTGTCATTATTGATACTTGTATCTTTAATACCGATACCTTCATCGTATATTTTGGTTATCATTGAAAATTCGAAATCAGATATAATTCCATCACTGAGACTCGCTGATAACAACGAGGATAATTTCGAGTATGCTACCGTCGCTGTATGTAATTTTATTTTGTAATCGGATAATTTTTCGTTCGTACAAGTACATATTTTTTTTGTGATGATACCAAGCACACCTGCAATAGTTGTTGCTGCTGAAATACAGATAGTTACAGCTACTGGTGCCATCGTTGTCAACGCTGATAATATTACACCGGTTCCAGCAACAACAGCGGATACTGAATAAACAATCACATCAACGATAACCAATCTTCGTCGATATTTTTTTACTTTTACTGTATATTGATCGACTTGATCTTTTAGCGCCGCCTGCCATTCACGCGCTTGATTGTATCTGTATTGTGCACCGTCCATATATATTTTTATACAGTAACCAATTGATGTGCTTCAGCTACAAATTCCAAACACCACCAGTAAGATGTTGCGGTTAATGTCCTATCAGCTGCTTCCAGAATAAATATTTCCTCGGCTCCGATATTTAATATAACAGATACAACCCCGGAAAACCTGTCGGTGGAATGACGCCATGGAAACGTTGTAAATATTTCAAATTTTGCAGCACTAAACACAGATAGCCTGTACACGCCAGTGCTTGTTGCGGTATATTTGATGGTATTATTTTGTTTTGACCATGTTGCAAATCCCGATGATACCGTGCATACGATGTTTGTGATATGCCCGGGAGTTATTTCAGCTAGAATTTTAATCAGATTGGTTTTATTGATAATCTCAGGAATTCCCGCTACGATGTCTAGCTGTGTTCGTTTGATCGTGTCTAGGTTACTTTTGATATCAGAAAGTTTTATATCGATGACGGAAGGAGTTCCAAAGAACTTATTTATGGCATCATCGGTTTTTTGAAAATTTCTTCGAAGCCTTGTAAAACCGGTTACGTGAACGTCATACTCGGCCCGCAGCGTGGATAGTTTTCCATCCACGTCGTCGACGTATAGTTTGTTTGCGACGTCGTTGTCAGATTTTGGAGCTGTTACAGCTACTATTTTGTTCCCGTTCATGCTAAGTTCACCTGTCATCGTGTCACCGGTGTTTCTCACGCGATTAGCAACACTTTTTGCAATTTCATCTCTGATGGTTTTTAAGTGACATACTTGAATCTCTGATTCTACCACCGTCAGTAAACACGGGAATATTATCCGTAACTGCACCAAGTACTCGCCGTACTATATCATTCCATTTGATATTGCTGGTTTTTAGTTTACCATATCGATCTTGAAAAATAACAACTTCATCTGGGTCAACTCCAGCCAGGTTCATAATATCAGCGAGGTCATCTTTAGTCGCATACTTTGACAGATCAACGTCGGATTTTATTTTCTTACTAGTAGAAGATCTTCCGTAAATGTCAACCATTATAATAAGATCCGCTGTTTAAAATGCTTTACGCGCAACAAATCGGTTGCTTGTATAATCGTGCACGACTTTATGTGGCGGCTTGGATGATTTTGATATAGCGTCGAGTACATTAATTACTTCACGGCCGCATATTGGCGGATCTGTCATTGTTTGTGTGGGTAGCGTTGAATACCAAACTTTGGAACCTCTAGTTGTTGCATGGAGTGGTGCGACATACTTGATAAATTCAACAGGTGGAGCTAACCCGTACGAATCAAAATAAACAATTCCACGCGGATCAACCGCGTATGATACCCAATGAGTACCAGGTCCGGAACGTTTGTCAAGATTAATAATACCTGTTTCTAGTTTGTTTGGTTGTTTCGGTAATTGATCTCGCATAAAAACACCTCTAAAGGCAGATATTTTTAATTTTTTAGCGGCATCAAGTAAATCAAAATTTGATGCTGGAACGTCTAACGAAATGATCCTGGAAGCCTTAGGCCTCTCCCCCAACGAGATCCCGGTAATCTTAGACCGCGTCCCTTTTTTTTGTATCCCCGCCCTGTTGCTTTCTTTAGTGCCATTCCAGCGGCTGTTCCAACAGCACCTAACGCGGCCGCTTTTGCTACGGCTGGAGCAGCCGCAGCTAGTAATGCCGGAATGGCCGCAAGAAGTGGAAATATACCACCCGTTTTAACCATGTCTTTGATGGCGCTCGGGGAGAGATGGAATTGAACTCCAGTTTTTGATTCTAGGGCTTTATTGAAATGTTTAATCTGATTATTTGTCAGCGATAATTTGTTTGGACCACCACTAATATGATCTCGTTTTAGTGATATTTTAGTTCCGCATTTGTTGGCGGTTTTTGATTGAAGCTTTTTTACCTGACCAGGAGTCAGAGTAACATTAACATGACTATACGACATTTTTATATAAATAATATTTTTCTAAATAACACGATTAAATATTTTCCACCGGTGCATCAACGACCCTCATTCGACCACTGCCACCTTCAAGTAACATGGCCTTGTCGCTAAGTATGACCGCGATCGCTCTGTAATCAACACCACCGGTATTTAATGTTGCTTTGAGATGTATATCAACGACAGATTGTTTTGATAGATCAAGATGTTCTAATGAAAAATAATAAATCGGGTACAATTTTTTAAAATCTAGTTGTGATATTTGCAACCCGGTATCAACATTTTGATCACGTCCCATAAATGACATCAAACGATGATATGCACGTCCTATGTGATTTAATGCATAATTTAGTTGTACATTTTCTGTTGGTTCCTGTTGTCCGTTTATCCGTAAAGAAATATCTGTGAGACCTAGTTGGTCAAATATCATATGAGAGTGAGTTTGTGAGTTTAAACGATTAGTTCCTTGAAAAGCAATAAAAATATGTCGTGGTGCATAAACACCCTGTTGTGATGCTATATGCCATGTAAACTGACCGTTAACGTTAGTTTGCATACTGTCTGTGCTTGTTGTTAACCATGACAACAAGGATTTACCACCTGCATCCATGAAAGAAATTAATCGCTGTTCTTCTGCGATCGTTGGAGTCATTACCGGCATCCACAATGAAAGTTTCGATAATATTACTTTACCAGCATCACCAGCGGGTCTCCACAGAGCATCATTATCATCGTTCTTTCTTACAAGAACAACCGTGTGTCTAGCTCCAAAAATAACCTTTTTAACATTCCTGCAAAATCCAAAAATATGCGATAGTGGAATTGTACATGAAAAACCTCTATTGCCTCCTAGCAACATATTTCTACGTGCTGCAAATCCCAAGTTGAAATTGTCATTAGAACCATGAACTACTGGCCACACGTCAACATCATTGTTATCGGCAAAATTTCTTGGTCGTCTTATATTATACGGATCACTTTCAGGGTTATTGGAGTTATCTTTCACAAACATCATTGTGGGACCTGCTGATCTTGTATAATCATCAGAATATCTCGCCAGACCAATTATTGTTGTAGCAACGTCGACATCATTCTGAATTGATTCAATATTTTTTCCATCAATCATGTATGTGGCGCCACTAAATAATGCTATGATCCCGTTGTTGACAAAACCAATTTTTACTGGATCTAAGTAATTAGTATTATCCGTTTTTATAATTGTACCTTCTACCTCAAGAAAGGCATCAGCGGGTAAAAAGTATCTACTTGTGTCATGAACTTGTAGTTCAATTCTTCCACGTTGATCTGGTTGTTTTGCGTCATAGGAATAAAATTGATAATCACGTACAGATTCATCCTTAAGGACGGGTGCTTCCATGTCAAATGCTGTGTCGGACACGCGCTTGAACATTTTATTATAATTATTTTTCGTCTAACACGTTGATCACCGCCGCCGGAAAGTTCCACCTCGGAAAGTTCCACTTCCTGATATCAAACTTGAGATATTATTTCCAGATTCACCGAGTCCTTGATCTTCTAACGCCGCTAGTTTTTGATTTGCAGCCTGATTTATTATTTTACTAACATCTGCGGGCATCACCTCAGTACTTGCCAGTTTCACCGGTGATTGTTGTTTTCGTCGCAATAATCGTGCTAGTCTTTCCTTGATCGCCGAGAACGCCTTACCAGCAACATTGACAATTGCACCAGGAGCTTTATCACGAACAATATCAATAGCCTTCATTGATAATTGTTTTGCAACTGGTGCTACTTTTGGAGCTATCCTCGTGAATAATCCTCGAATGACATCACCAAGTCCATCTCCGTAAATAACACTATAGATTGGTAATCGTGAGTTTACCGCTCTAACCTGTGTGGGTTTACGATGATTATCATGCACAATCATCTTATTTTATTTACCATTTATCTAACAACTAGTCATCAACGAGCTCATCAATAAGTTCTCGGTAAACGCCAATATCCATGATACCACCTTGAAATAGTCGCCGACAAATATCAGCTGCTTCATTGGTTATTTCTGGTGAATTATTTCCAGCTCGTTTTCCTCCTATGAGAACTTCTAACCGTGATACGTCATTGATGATATTATCAGGACATAAACCAGATCCTGTTTTAGGTTCATCTTGAGGTGTTTTAAATACTGGTGGTTGCATTACCGAAGTAAGTACTTCAGTGGTGGCCGGGGGTGAGTCACCTTCTCGAAATCCATGTGGTGAACCTGTCGGTGTAAATGTCATTTTCGGTGCAGAAATTTTCTTCGAGGGGAGTAATTTAATTAGCTCTTTAGTCCTTTTAATTTCCGACTTCAACCTTTGCTGCGGCGAAGAAGATTGTTGTTGTTCTATTTGTTGCAGAGGTGGAGGAAGCTGATACTGGGAGGACTGTCCTTGTTCTAGTTGTTCCCATCTCTCTCTATAAAGTCTTTTTACTTCTTCTTTAAGTCTTTCGTATTCTAGACCTCTAGCTTGTTTTTTGTTGTAATATACGCGATATATCCATTTAATGAAATTATCATCATTTGTTTTTTCATGACGGGGTTTTAAAATACTAGATTTATTAGATATATTATCTAATATCATCTCAGGTAATCTCTCTCTTTCAGTTTTTCTAATTTCCTCAACAACTCCTTCGTTAAATTTTGCAATTAATTCTACGTTTTCTCCTGCTGGTTTGGATTTAGATGCAAGTTTTTTTCTCACATCGGCGACTTCAGTACGAAGTTCTCCAATACCTTCAAGTATTTCCTCACCAACAGGTGGAGGTTGAGCTGCAGCTATGTCAGTTGGAAGGTCTCGTAAAATCTTCTTTGTTTGTTTGGTTCTTCTTGCTATTTTTTCAGCCTGCGCCGCAGTTTGTTCTAATACCGGAAAAATACCCTTTTTCCTCTTCTCATCTTCCTCTTTAATATCTCCCCATATAGTTTTTTCAACAGCCGCTGCAGCTTTCTTAGTAGCTGCAGTGACGGGTTTAAATAGTTTTTTAGTGTCTTCTTCGTACTCAACCTTTGATTCTTGCTGCGCTTGCAGATTTTTTCTAAATGAGTCTCTGACAGGAAGAAATTTTTTAATTGTTTCTAATCGTTCTCGTGCTGTTCTTGCAGTATGAGATTCTGGATGTATCATTTTATTATAACATAATAATTTAATTAATATCAGCAGAAGAGGAATACAGAAGTTTGATGATATATTATAAACACAGAAAAAACATAAATCCCAAAATAGAAAAACCACCATCAAAACTTGAATATTACTTGAAACATAGAACAAATTCCGAAGATTCAGATGAAGATGAAACAGATGAGGAGAAAGGACAGCGAGAACGCGTTGAAAAATATTCATCAAACTTGGTATGGTGGTAAATTAATAGCAGCAGAGAGGGTACCTACCAACGTTGGTCGTCAAAAAAATAAACAAGAAATAAATAAACACGTAGAGTACTTTATTTTTTCAGCTACTATTTCAAACTGAGGTTTTATTAGCACAATCGGTCATTACAGAAATAAAACATCTCAAGGAAAAGTTTATTTGTAAAATCTTGACCTTTCTACGAGATGATTTATTTGTTTGTTTTATTTGTTTTGTCGGAATTATATGGTCTGTTCACCCTCTCTGCTGCTCATATAGAACAATGCTAGATTGTCAATTTGACAATGACATAACCAGGTACTCCATTGCATTTAAGAGAGATAACTCTACTGGAACTAGACAGTGGTTAGAGTTATCTAGTCACAACAAGCACATTTTCAGCCATGTGTACCATATTTTAAAAAAATCATAAAAAATACAAAATATGATCTAGATAGAAATTAACACAAACTCACATGTTGCCAAGAGGCTCAACATTTTTTTTAAGCCAAACAGAAAGTACAACTCTTACATAATGCACCAATCACAGCTAGAGTTGTTCTTTAATTCTGAATACAATGTTCCATACACCTTAAGCTCCGCCCACCTGGACTTGCGCAATTGGTACCGTTATACCTATAGCAAACCTTATTTTTTTCAATAATCTGTGAAATAGTTCGGGAATGTATAAGTAACAAATATACTTAGTCTCACTTGTGAAAAACAATTTGATGAGGTACTAGCCTATGTCTTATATGAATGTGTATAGAAATGTCATTGAGCTGTTTGAACTATTGTTTTCATACTTTTACTTCACCATCAAAATCATCTTTTGAAATAAAATGAATTCTTTCAACTATGAGTTGTATCTTATTCATATCAGCACTTATTGAACTTCACATAGGTGATATGGGATAAATCACATTATGTCATATTATGTAATAACTAGGTCAAAGGTCAATGTACCAAATAGTATGTACCTGTCCTACTTCAAAATGTACAATTCACCTAAAAGAAAGGAATTTATATTTGTTTGGTAGGTGCAGAACTTAACATCAGAGACCGGTGGACATGACCCAATCTTATTATAAAGTATAAGCTTTGACCACTTTACACTATCTGCAGATACAAGAGGTCACTAACCACCAGTCCTCACACAAAGGTCCACCTATCCATCCTCATTGTAACACAAATAGTAAGCTTTCCTCCTTTGTAATGTGAATAAAATTGTTTCAATAAGCCAGTCAGTCACCAGATATAGTAAATCACAGCTTATAAGTGGTTATGTTGGATTGGGGGGTGAAATTAGGGGAATAAAATACAGAAAAATGCCAAATATAAACACTAAGTATAGCACATCAAATGGAGTTAAAAACAGGAGGAATGTGTTTATCTAAAAGGGAGAGGTAGCTTATGATAAAGGAATTAAAGGAGGCAAAATCAGCAATGCGAGAAATGAGAAGTGAAAGTTTGATGACCTTACCTTGGACAAATATGTGGGGCAGGGCCCAACAGGTCCAAGGACAGCCCAAAGGCAACTGTGCTATAACATCCCTTACAGGTACCCAAATTTCAAGTGAAGTTGTGTTCATTTCCATCTAATATAAAAGGGTGAATAATTTAGATAATATAGATGCATATAAAGTATATTTCTTCTACATAAGAATTTAATAATAATTGGCATAAGATAGAGATAAACTTATCTCAGATCCAAGCAGAACATACCTTATCAGTTTTTAAACTTGTAAACTTTACTGTGAGAAATTATTAAATTGCTTCTACTTACATTTGCATCAAGATTGAGGGCTAATATAATACTTCACAAATCTTCTCTTTATTTTCATAACCAGTCACTGAAAATGTGAGATTTTATTTCCTTGAAATGTTATGACTGGTGTAAGGGAGATAACTGAATGATATACATAAGGTGTGGTAACCTCTAATACAGTATCCATGTAATATAGATGAGTTCATCAACAACCTGTATTAACTTCATTGCAATTAAATTATCTCAAAATACATTACTGATAAAGTGAGAACCTAACATTTAGACTCCTATATTTAGAGGAGACCTCAAGAGTCATGTAATTTTAATTTCTAAGATGACGCAGCTCTTTCATATCACATAGTTCATATTTTCTACAATGCTGGCATGTAGAGTGCAGCCTTCCATAACCAATTTGGATTCTTGCGATGGGATGCAAAGTTTCAAGAACAGTGTGGATTTGAATGGAATGAATACGCACTGTGTGACTAAAATGGTTATCATTCTGTAATGTTGGACCAAACATGGAAATTCCACAAGAGCAGCTTGACAGAAAGAAATAGGATTAATTGAAAGTCAATAGTAGATTATAATTGGGCTTATACAAGTGCCAATGGGAAATGATGACTTAAGGAAACTGTTCTTGTTTGTTGGTATTCACTGCTACTTCAACAAAAGGGAATGCAAGAGAACTGAACTAACTACATGAACAATTTCAAAGCAGGAAAGTGTAAAAAAAAAAAAGGACAATTAGAGCAGGACGATTCAAATCAAAGTGTGAAGGAATACCATATCCTTAATAAATTACCTAAAAATTACTCATGCCAGAACATCCCACATGGTACAAGTGATCTCTCTACAACTGTACTTAGAGTGTTCTCTATCCTGGTTTATGGCATGCCTTACAAGAACAAGATAGCTGTTTTTGTACACATGATTTTTCATCTTTTGCAGGTAAAATAGCCAATATTTGGCCAAAATCAACTATATTATGTTTCCATAACTTATTTTGTTGCATGCATTCCAATCTAGGAGGTAACAGCACATACATAAAGGCATCAGGTAACACAAGTCTATATCTATCATAGCTATAGTTATCAAAAGTCCCCATCCAAAGCCAACCTGTGCTATTTTCTGAAGATTTCATACATTTTATTCTTAAAGAACTTTCAATATTTGACCAAAACTGTTCAGCACACATTTGTTTTCCTACATCAAACTAGTATAGTTCATAAATGCCGCCCACATTTATGCGTTTCTGGATACACTGTGAGGCTATTCTTTCCTTTAGGTATCACGGTACCAATTGTTTCTCCATATACCTCAATGCTAATGTTCTGTGAAATAAGTATACTTTCTGTCCTACTTGGGCATGCATGTCACACACTGCCATATAGAACAATGCTAGATTGTCAATTTGACAATGACATAACCAGGTACTCCATTGCATTTAAGAGAGATAACTCTACTGGAACTAGACAGTGGTTAGAGTTATCTAGTCACAACAAGCACATTTTCAGCCATGTGTACCATATTTAAAAAAAATCATAAAAAATACAAAATATGATCTAGATAGAAATTAACACAAACTCACATGTTGCCAAGAGGCTCAACATTTTTTTTAAGCCAAACAGAAAGTACAACTCTTACATAATGCACCAATCACAGCTAGAGTTGTTCTTTAATTCTGAATACAATGTTCCATACACCTTAAGCTCCGCCCACCTGGACTTGCGCAATTGGTACCGTTATACCTTATAGGCCAGTATGTACATTATATGATTTATTTATGTAATTGTCACCTTTGTCAATTAGTTCATGTTTTCAACATATAAATTTCAGAGTTTATGGGTTTTAGTGCAGCATATAAACAAAACAGATTGATTGTTTCCTTTATTGACATTTAATAAATGCTACTTATCTATATAGGTCACTTTTGGACATTAGCACAGTGATTACTCTAAACATGTTTAATAGTACAAAATACAGTATACCCTCACTTTAAGACAACTCAGAATAAATTTGACCTGTTTATAAGACAGGAATGTTATCTGATATCAATTAATTATTTAATAACATTATCTGTATAGAACATTATGAAAAATCATGGATTCCATTTCATTATCTAATAACAATATCTGTATAAAACATTATGAATAATCACGGATTACATTTCATTATCTAATAACATTATCTGTATAAAACATTATGAATAATCATGGATTTCATTTCATTATCTAATAGCATTAACTGTATAAAACATTATGAATAATCATGGATTTCATTTCATTATCTAATGACATTATCTGTATAAAACATTTTGAATAATCATGGATTTCATTTTATTATCTAATGACATTATCTGTATAAAACATTATGAATAATCATGGATTCCATTTCATTATCTTTGGCAATATGGTATATAATATATTATGTATATTTATGCAGGATTCCCTTTCACTAATCAATGTAAATATTGTACATAAATACCTAAAAATAAAGGTAACTTGACCTATAAGGTGGTCACCATTATTGCCTCTTATGAGGGTGTACTGTATTTTGATTATTCTTGAATACTCAAAAATGTCATTACATACCATAATTCAACATTGTCATTACACTTAAGTACTAAACACCATGACTCTTCTTGAATGCTCAACACAGTCACACTTCTTGAATGCTCAACACAGTCATTCTTCTTGAATGCTCAACACAGTCACACTTCTTGAATGCTCAACACAGTCATTATTTTTGAATGCTCAACATTTTTCTTGAATATCCAGCAATGACATTCCACTCACAACTTAGTGATGGGAAAAATACATTAGCACAAATGCTGATATGAGTGCCAGCACAAGTGACTCATGCAATCTGAATGTAGAAAAAAAAAATCAATAGCCTAAAGGGAAATAAATCATACCATGTGTCTTTAGTTACTCAGAGTACTTATATGATCTGTTCCAGCATTGGAACCTATGACAAAAAAGGAAAGTTTTATTGACATTGGAACCTGTCTTAAAACTGAGTTGAATTGACATTGGAACCTGTCTGATAAAAGGGAAAGTCATATTGACATTGGAACCTGTCTGATAAAAGGGAAAGTCATATTGACATTGGAACCTGTCTGATAAAAGGGAAAGTCATATTGACATGGGAACCTGTCGGTGATAAAATGGAAAGTTTTATTGACATTGGAACCTGTCTGTGAGAAAATGGAAAGTCGTATTGACATTGGAACCTGATCTCCTGATAGTGACAATAACATCAATCTGTCAAAACACTGAGACAAATTGCATTAATAATATTCAGTGGCAAGAGAAAAATAGCAATATTTCTGACAAAAACTATAATTTGACAATATGTGATCTTCATATGATGACCATAACAGAAATCTGTGAAAACACTGCAATGAATTTCATTCATATTAATGAGACTGCAAGACATAAATAGCAATAACTCTGACACCAAACATAATTTGTCAATATGTGAATCATCTGATATGACCATAACATGTACATTGTATTCATGGTGGTCCACCGCAAACAATGAGATTTTTTGGAGTTTGCAAGATCAGTTATCCAGCTCCAAAATCAAACAGCATTGACACTACTGACATATTGGTGCATTATGTGATGGAAGGGACATCATAAACACAGACATGTAGCACGATGTCCCAACCAGTCACATTATTTTGACACCAGGCTGACCAGTCCAAATACTAACCTCTTAATGCTGAGCGCCATGTGAGGCAGCTGCAAGTACCATTTGTATGTCTTTGGTATGACTCAGCCAGAGTTCTAACCCATGACCTCCCACATCCAAGTCAGATGCTCTATTACCACTAGGTTACTGGATCAGGGTTTTACAGTTGGTGATGATTTAATGTATAGGATGGACTAAATGGACAGGATCAAATAATCTTGTGTGGAACATAGGTTTTTGAAAGATAACAACATATATATTATTTACAATTTTATTGAATAATGCACTAATATAAATTTCTTGACAAAATGTTAATAATAATAATAATACATGTAATAAAAATAATGATAATGATAATAACAATAATGATAGTTTGTGCATGGCATGGTAGTTGCTTTAAAAAGTTCAAATGGTGGACCTGCATCCATAGGTCATCTCAGTGCAAACATCAATTAAGACTTTTTTCTTGGGTGGTCACTCTTGACAACACTGACTGTAATTGGTAATTCCACTAACAAATGGCATCCAAATATGTGTAAGAGCTTCATAAAACATGGACAGATGGAATGGTTATTACTATATGTACAGTACAATGCAGGACCCAAATATTGCTTCTGTACAAACAAAAGAACCACTTAACCCCTTAACAAATTTAAGTACCAAAAATAATGTCTTTATACAAACTAGAGTTTTCCCATGTAAATATACCCCTGCCTCTCCCTGGCTTTGCTTACCAACCCTACCCCCATGAATGAGATGAATCCATAGTAAAATAGCACATAACTCTTCTGAAAACAGTGTCAATATAATAATTGATTTTATATATTATTAGCTGATTATTCTGATATGTACTCATTTATATGTACATACTTTTATTGCAATCCACTTAAAACTGAGATATGTTTTCCATTCATTAAATTCCATCATACAATACAGACAGTACCAAGTTACAACATTCTTACAAGTATAACATAAGTCATTTGATATGTCAGTACAAGTATAACATAAATCATTTGATATGTCACTACAAATATAAAAGAAGTCATTTGATATATCAGTATGTGCATCTCCTGATGGCAACCATAACATCAATATGTCAAGACACTGAGACATATTGCATTAATAATATTCAGTGGCAAGAGAAAAATAGCAATATTCCTGACAAAAACTAGAATTTGACAATATGTGCATCTTCATATGATGACCATAACATAAATATGTCAAAACAATGCAATGAATTGCATTCATATCATTGAGTGGCAAGACCTAAATAGCAATAACTCGGACAACAAACATAATTTGTCAATATGTGAATCTTCTGATGATGACCATAACATGTACATGTACATTGTATTCATGGTGGTCCACTGCAAACAATAAGATTTTTTGGAGTTTGCAAGGTCAGTCATGCACTACATCCAGCTCCAAATCAAACAGCCCTGACGCTGATCTGCTGGCACATTGTGCAATGGTAGTTCTGGGTTTATGATATTCATTGGAAATCATAAAAGCAAACACTATATAAACTGATATATTGATGCATTAAGTGATGAGTACAAAGTGAACATTTAAAAAGAACTGAACTTACAGCATTGAGTGGCAAGACATAAATGGCAATAGCTATCCCAAACAATCCTAGAAGTGCCAACACAAATCCTGATATATAGTTCCAATTTAATTCCATTCATGTTCCAAATAAATTCTAATAATGAGACTGTTGATATGACTGGTCTCAGTTTTGCTAATGTGCCAATTACCTGGAATGTGGTCATGTCATAGCAGTATTTTGATGTGTTGCAATAATAAAATAAAAAATGTCCTTGACTGAATTCTCTAAAAGTTCAAATTAATGATTTAGTTCAAGAAGCATAAATGAGCACTTTGTAGTTACAATGAATAATTTAAATCAACAAATCAACCCAAACAATAACTGAACACAACAATAAGACTGATTATACCTTGAATGTTAAGGTAGGAATGAGTAATTTTTCAAGTTAAATCACACTGATATAAAAAGTTAAGACCTAATAATAGAGCCAGGATGTATTCAGTTTCCTTTCAAAAGCATAAAACGTTGCCAACAATTTAAGGAATTTCCAATTGAACTTCTAGTGACCTAGACCCAGATTCAAATAAATGTTTATTTACAATAATAATGATCTAAATGTATAATCTATAATAATATAAAAATATTAGTTATGTATTATGGTGTTTACAAAATAAATGTCACAAGTCAGGTATTTGGGTGCTTTAATCGATCGTCTGTACAACCATGACAGCTGTAAGGCTAATTTAGGACAGACAGGCTGAACAATATATGTACCTGTAGACCAGGACTATTTTTGGATCCATTTATTATGAATGCAAAAATCTGGCAAAGCTTGACCCCTGCAAACCCCCAATTCTATAGAAGTGCCTATATTTAATCCACGCAGAAACAATAAAGTAGTAATGTTCGTATTGTGTTTAAAAAAAACTGATAGTCTACCAGGATCCTCCCCCCATATGCAAATGTATACATTTGGGTTAACCCACTCCATGCATTACATACTAAATGGATGGTCCCTATGACAATCTAGGGCAGTCACATTGTATATTCCTTGGACCTGTAAGGGAAGTGTATATAAGTCAAATTGTACAATCTAGGTACATGTTAGGCAAATTTAACTGCTGATGTAAACACTAGATATTTAATACAAACAATTGCTATCTCTGTTTATGAGAGCCATGTTAAAAATAATGCAGGTAATGTGAGAACATTGGGGTACAGTAATACATATACAACAATATAAAATGTCAAATAAAAGGACATACAATCTATGTAAAAATAAGTGGAGAAGCTGATAAAATACAACTGTGAATATAAAAGTATGATTCTCAAAACAATTCTAAAAAATGTTGATTCTGAATCAAATAAAACCTAAAAACATTGTTTTTAATTTTCTTTCAAAACCTTGGAATGTATATATTTTTATAGCATATGTAAGTTAAATATAATAATAGTGTAATAATGTAGTAAATGTTTTATCAGTAGACAGAATAAAATAATGCCCTTATTAGTGCCTGACTTCCTGAGTAATGCTTGATTCCCTAATTAGTAACTGACCAAATCAATAACCTGTGGTATGATAATATATAATGCATATACTTGTACATATAAAATGTGTACAATCCAAATCCTTTGTTCTAACTAAACAATTATAATGTCCACCATATCTTTCATGTATATTGTTGTATTCACCAGATGGATATCAGCTCCAACATTTCACTGGCGGTGTCAATAATTTAAGCAAAGCATAATAATAATAATAATAATAATAATAACATCAACAACAACAACAACAATAATAATAATAATAATAACATCAACAACAACACTAATAATAATAATAATAATAATAATAACCCAACATAAATAATAATAATAAGATCCCAGCAGGTTATCAAGCCAGTATTTTAGATGTCTCACTAATAATTTGAAAGAAATAATAATAATAATAATAATAATAATAATAATAAAAATAATAATAATAATAATAATAATAATACAGCACTAATCAATAAATTAGTTTGCTGCAATTTTTCTTTTACATAGCATCAGGACTGCATGAATTGACTCATGCAAGGTTAATTGTATTCAGCAATACCTTCCATCTCTAATAACACCATCTCATGCCAGTAATATGAATATTAAGAAAGTAAACATTTACTGGACCTTTCCAGGTATAAATGTAGTAATAGAGAATACAGAGACTTTAGTAAGGGAAATAATTATAGTAATCAAGCAACATCATTTACCTCCCTTCTGTACATGTGTTTTCACCTCTATATTGATTTTTTTCAATCAATCATAGCCATGGCATGTGATTTAAACTCAAAAACTGTACAATGTGTACTTATAATTGTTAACCATATAGTATAAATGAAAGAAACTACCATATGTAATCATAATAGTCAACCATATGATATAAATGAAAGAAACTAAACCAACAGGCATCTGCAGGAAATTTTCAGGTGATGAGAACCATATATATATATATATATATATATATATATATATATATATATATATATATATATATATATTCTGCACAATTTATATTTTTTTTAAATCATTGGTGTGGCAACTGCATCAGTACAAGGCTGATTATGTAAATTGCAGTCAAAGGTCAAGGAATGGACAATGGCAGCTGGACTGTGTATAGAAACTCCACTGATTGACAAAGAAAATGACATCATATAAATAGTTACCATTTATTCCTGGTCTGCAAAGTGCATTAAGACTAACTCTTTTGTTAATAAAGTACTTACTTGCATTGCTAGATGCATTTACTCAACACAAGTAGAACTGACATCCTGCACACGCTTGTAATAAAACTTTGGTCATGTTGCTCATTGTGCTAATGAAACAAAATTTAATGATGTTACTAAACATAACAAGTAACATGCCAAGGCAGAATTTAGTACCAACCAAGGCAGACAAGCAACATGCCAAGGCAGACAACTAACATGTCAGAACAGATCAGACACATGCCAAGGCAGGCAACTGCAATGTTGTTGTTGTTGTGGGGTTTAACGCCATTTTTCAGCACGATAGGCTATACATGGCGGCCAGTATTAATGGTGGAGGAAGAACCCGGAAAACCCCGGAAAGAACCACCGACCCACGAGAAGCTACTGGCAGGCTTTCTCACATGCCCACATTGGTGCAACTGCAATGCCAGAGCAGACAAGGACCATGTCAGGCTGACAAGTACAATGCCAAGGCAAAGGTAGGCCATGTAAAGGCAGCCAAGGACCATGCCAAGGCAGATATGTATATATGTAACATGGCAATGGAGAGAAGTAACACAGCAAAGGAGACAAGGACAATTCCAAGGTAGACAAGAACCATGCCAAGGCAGACAAGTGCAATGCTTAGGCAGACATGTGCAATGTCAAGGCAGACAAGACTATGTGAGGACAGACATGTAATGTGTCAAAGCATTCACATACCATGGCAAGGCGTTCAACTACCATGACAGGGAAGACAAATAACATGGCAAGGCAGAAAAAAAGCATGCCAAGGCAGACAAGTAAAATGTCAAGGGAGACAAGGACCATGCCAAGGCAGAGAATAAAAGCAAAGTCAGGGGTTTAACATATGTAATAGAATTTATGGTTACAATCTCTGGTCTTGGTCCAGGGTAGGATTAGTGTGAGGATGTTGTTGAGATCCCCTACTCTATAACTATATATTAGTCTGAAGGAAACAAGACAGTAACAGACATATACTGGTATATCCAAAGCAAAGCAAGAGTCATTCCCCTTAGGATGTGGACTTGTCACAAGATCATAACTTGGCAAGAGTTAAGATCCTGCCTTCTAAAAAAAATTTGGTTGAAGGACATAAGATCACATCAAAATGACATCCAATATGAACCCTGGGAATGGTACTTGCTCCACAACTTGAGTTCAATCCCTAGCATATATATATATATATATATATATATATATATATATATATATATATATATATATATATATGTCAGGTTTCTTGTAGGCATAAGTAAATAAACAAATATATATATATATATATATATATATATATATATATATATATATATATATATATATATATATATATATAACCATTTGTCAGGTTTCTTGCAGGCATAACACTGTTTTAGGGTGAAAAGTCAGGTAGATATATGCAAGTGGTGTTGGTGATGATACCTTGTATTATGAATAAAGTCTAGAAAGACAGAAGAGTTCACACAGATTAGAAAGAAAAAAATGTATGATATTTATGATGTTATAAATAAATAAGTTATAAATCATGTTTTCCTTTAATTATGCTCTCTCATCCTTTTCGGTTGTTTGTATATTCACGAATTCATTTACATAAATGTTAATGATTTTAATACATTACCATATTGCAAACTTCATGAAGCAGTGCTTTCACAATGCAACACGATTTGATGTGTGCTTTAGCATACGATTTTCTTATTATAAGCATTAACAGGTTAAGAAAGTATTTACCAAATTTATATTTCTAAATTAAATTTGGGAAATGAATAATACATTTTTTTATTACTTGTACTTGTATTTATCAATAATATTTCTTATAATTATTTTGTCCAAGTTAGAATTTCTCTGCAACTCAAAATATGGGTAAACCCAAAAAGAGGAATAATAATAAATCAGTTTAAATTTTAGAAATGATTTTACCTGATTTGAGTCATAGTTGTGTCAGTTTCAAAAAGGTAAAGATCTAAATTTTGTTGCAATTCCGAATGTTTTTATTTTAAGCCTATATTTATTATTTAAGTGGTTTCTGTCTAAACTGACCGGGCCCTGTTTATAATCTGTGCACCCTCGTAAAACCTCAGAATGTTTACACATACATACATAAAGTAGACAACCAAAATAATCCGATTATTGAGTTAGAAACGGAAGTGTACCACCTCGCTCTCAATACCGTTCCGGAGAGGTAGTAAATACGACCAATACACATTAAACAGCCAGGACAACGTACAACTTTGTCATTCCGTAAGAAATGCCAGCCTAACAGATAATCGCAATGTAGTGACGGTTTAAAAAATTCAGCACAATTGATAAAATGTATGCCGATCGATATCGTCCAAAACCGTGCTTTTGACGAGGGACCGTCTCAAGAGTGTGTAATCATAACTGGAAAATGACTGGACACAAGGTATACATTTACACGTATTGTAAACATAACAAAACTTTACAGCGGGCATTCTAACTAGCTAATTTGTACATATCATGCCAGTCAGTTGATGAATTTGTTTAATGTGCAAAAGTTACATTATTTGTTGTGTATTTTTACCTCATTCAACCTTTTTATTAAATAAATGTTTATCATAACCTTTCTTCTCATATTTCAGATTGCACTTTTACTATTGACGGAACATGTTTTCTACGGTAACTAATGTACCCTCCCTGATTATCTTTTCCACTTCAGTGGTATGACATGTACAAATTAGCCAGTTAGAATATCAATCAGCTAATTAGAATTTCAATAAGCCAGTTAAAATATCAATCAGTCAAATAAAATATGAAACTAATTTCAATCAGCCAGCTAGAAAGTCATTGAGTCAATTAGAATCTCAATCAACCAATTAGAATGTTAATCAGGCATTTAGAATATCAAGCATTCAATTGAAATATCAATCAGCCAATCAAATGAAAATAATGGGCAGAATAAGGAGACAGTTAAATCATGATAGAAGATAAAGGAGAGACTTACAACATGTATGGGTTACATTGGTAAAGTCTTGTAATACACACTTCAGGTTTTGCCTTTGCATCGCCAAACATTAATTAATTTCTGCTTTTAACCTAAAATTAGATGATATTAATTTATATCTACACTCGTTAAAATAATATATGAATAATTAATATACCCTGCATATAACTAATTTAATCATTTTTAAGAATATTTTGGTGATGTGAGAAAATATGCCTCAACCTCAAAATTAAGAATGGATCAAAGGTATATTAGAATCACATCTCTAGTTTCATCATTGGTATTAGAATCACTCTCTAGTTTCATCATTGGTATTTTTTTCTATCCAATCATGCATTTTGATACAAGTCATTAGGTAGAAGAGGGGATGTTTACACATAAATTATGCACTGAAAATGGATTCTGGAAATATTTGCTTCTAAAAGTTGTCTTTCTGTTGGATATTTCTACTATATACATTATCTGAAAATTCATACTTAAAAAAGAAAATAGAATTGTATAAAACCATTTTCCATTATATGTACAAGCTGTACCTTTCCAGTCCATGTGTCATAATACTGTGACTGACTGAAGTCAGCCTGGTGGGATTCAAATCCATCTAATTCTCCCAGAAAGATAACTACCATCACCTTTTTTCACAGACCGCTCTCGTGGCCTAGTGGTTAGAGCATCTGCCTTGGATGCGGGAGGTCGTGGCTTCAATCCCAGGCCGAGTCATACCAAAGACTTACAAAATGGTACTAACAGCTGCCTCGCTTGGCGCTCAGCATTAAGAGGTTAGTGTTAGGACTGGTGTCAGGATAATGTGACTGGGTGGGACATCATGCTACATGTCTGCGGCATGATGCCCAGTGCAGACATTGTAGCGATATGACTGAAAAATTGTTAAAGCTACCTTAAAAATCAATATCACAACAACAGCAACAACAACACAACCTTTTTTCACCATTTTTTGTGTAATATTAATTTATTTTAAGAAATAAAGCTAATACAAAATTACAAATTTCATTCGTTATCTTAACATGAACATTCAAACAAAAATATATTGACATTGACTTATATCAAGCTCAAAATTACTTCAGAAGATATTGTACATTCAGCGTATTTTGAAAGGCATGACATAATTTTGAAATTATTGTACATATATGGGCAATAAATTTGTATCCTTGACAATTTTGCCTGTATGCACACCCACAAATCTATACTTATTTAATATACCTCTTGTTAAAATAAGTATATGTTGAATTCATGTATGTAATAAATATATCCTAACCACATTTTATTTTACAAGCACTGCATAGCCATTAAAGTTATTTCGACAGATGCAAAGAAAAAATTTCTCTTCAATAAATTTCATTCAGAATTTTTTTTTAAATAATAATTTTTTACTAACATAAGCAGATTGAATTGTCCATGTTAATTCTGAGAAATTGTAGGCCTGGTGGCACTTCAGTTTTCCCAGTAATTATTAATACTGATCCAAGGGAAGTAACTTCTCCATGAAATTATTTAATTGCCCTGGTAATTTCTTGTATTCTGAATAGCACATTTAGTTTTAAAATGATTTGAAATGTACCTCTCAAGGGTCTTTGCAGTGTTGAATTCAATCCCACTTATTTGTTTGGGATCAAAATACCATACCTTTCACCAATATTGTGTTTACAGATATCGATTTTCACATCATAATTCTTTTTCATGTTTTCACCAGGAAGTTGTATTTTTGTTTTGGGAAATTCTTTTGCATAATCTGTTGTATATTTCTAACTTTCAAATTGTTGTTTCTCAGGGCAACCTAACATGAGGTCTTCAGGCAAAGTTATCTCCCTTTCAAAGATCACTAAAGGTGGAATTGTTCCAGTAGTCTTTTGAACTGTAAACATTTAGGCTATCATTGCAAAAGGTAAATATTCATCCCAGTCTGTTCAATACTCAGAAACAAAAGGTGAAAGCAAATTCAGTATTGTACAGTTGGCTTTTTTAACCATGATATTTGATTGGGGTCTTGTAATGGTCGTTCAGGTTTTCTTGACAACCACAAACTGAAATATTTGATCCCTGATCTGTGGATCCGTGTTGTTATGTGTATTTATTTTGTGTACCTGATATTTGGCTTGCTTGAGGGTTGTGCTCACCTGATTTTTGTCATGATTGTAAGAAATAAACAAGTGTTGACTAAAAATTAAGTTCAAGACCTAACCTTATGTACAAGTTAGTGAATTTTTCCATTAGACTTGATTAGTTTTCTTGAGCATTATTTTGTGATATAGGTCAGATGACAGTCTTATATAAAATGGGATTTGGTAAACAACTATTCACTACAATTTTATGATCCATCTGTTGAATCACTTAGAGCTGTTTTCAGATATTTTTTGAGCCAAATTGTATAAATTCATTGGAATTGCAAAGTGCTCATTGATTTTTTGAACAAAGATACTACTTTTAGGATTATTGAGAACTCAAAGACATTCTGGATTATATCAATGTGCTACATCAGGACATTCCACACTCTTGGTTCATCAGGACATTCAAGACTTTGAATTAGTTCAGAACATTCCATACTTGGAATTATTTCACATATAATTCACAATGCTGGAAGTTCCTCTTTAATTTTCACTTTGTAACTTAGAGAAATTCATTGTATTTTTATTTGACTACACTTGTGGTTTTACTTCTTTCAGTTACATATTTTTGGACCATAGAGTGATAATAGTGTATATGAGCAATATAACCCCAGATCTGGATATGAAGTTTTGAATTAGGCCAAATAGAATATGTGTGTTTCCAATCAGCCAGCCATTCCTGTTCCTCACTGCTGATCCTAGCACTTTCTTCACCATGTTAAAAACAAAAGATAAAAAAAAATCATATTAAATATAATTTAAGAATAAAAAGAAAAACTGCCAAAACCATTGCAGTAAGAATCACATATATTATTGGCCTTAATGCTTTGTCTACAGTCTGTTCCTGGTATATATTTGATATAGGAATGGCTTAAGTCTGCAGTCTGTGTTTGATATATATGCTTGATATAGGAATGGCTTAAATCTGCAGTCTGTGTTTGATATATATGCTTGCCATAGGAATGGCTTAAGTCTGCAGTCTGTGCTTGATATATATACTTGATATAGGAATGGCTTAAGTCTGCAGTCTGTGCTTGATATATATACTTGATATAGGAATGGCTTAAGTCTGCAGTCTGTGTTTGATATATATACTTGGTATAGGAATGGCTTAAGTCTGCAGTCTGTGTTTGATATATATACTTGGTATAGGAATGGCTTAAGTCTGCAGTCTGTGTTTGATATATATACTTGGTATAGGAATGGCTTAAGTCTGCAGTCTGTGTTTGATATATATACTTGGTATAGGAATGGCTTAAGTCTGCAGTCTGTGTTTGATATATATACTTGGTATAGGAATGGCTTAAGTCTGCAGTCTGTGTTTGATATATATACTTGGTATAGGAATGGCTAAAGTCTGCAGTCTGTGCTTGATATATATACTTGGTATAGGAATGGCTTAAGTCTGCAGTCTGTGTTTGATATATATACTTGGTATAGGAATGGCTTAAGTCTGCAGTCTGTGTTTGATATATATACTTGGTATAGGAATGGCTTAAGTCTGCAGTCTGTGTTTGATATATATACTTGATATAGGAATGGCTTAAGTCTGCAGTCTGTGTTTGATATATATACTTGGTATAGGAATGGCTTAAGTCTGCAGTCTGTGTTTGATATATATACTTGATATAGGAATGGCTTAAGTCTGCAGTCTGTGCTTGATATATATACTTGATATAGGAATGGCTTAAGTCTGCAGTCTGTGTTTGATATATATACTTGATATAGGAATGGCTTAAGTCCATTTTGTAAAATAATCTGATTCTACCATTAGATACTTTATGCACTGCTTGGTTTTTGGTAAAAAACACATATCTGTACCTTCATTTAGAAACTTTTAATTGAGCCACAATTTGTACTGTTCTTTTGGCAGTTCTGTACATTTCTTCCTAAGGCTTACCAGAAGAATCCAGTGAAGTACAGTTTCTAAAATTGGATCTTGTAATTGTAACTTTGCTACAATAGTGAGGTTCAAATTTTCTATATCTAAATTCTCTAGGTCAATTTCTGTACCATTAACTAATTTCAGAATTGCCATCATTATTTATTTAAGACTCCGCACATCAATTTTAGTCTTTTTTTTTCTCTTCAGAATTAGAATTTGATAACTATAATCACATTTATTATGTTTAAATCTCGTATTTGTATGCTATGATTCAGTACTAATCTCTTTAGGTGTATTACAGAATTCAAGTTCATTCATTTCATTCATGCTATATTTTGTTTTTGCCATTTTATTCTGTTTTGGGGGTACTATTTGGACCAGATTCTTCCGATCATTCCTCACACCTTCTGTTATTTTGCACAGAGCTCTACCAAAACTGAGCTGAAGTAAAAGACAGGGACAAAAATTGTCACCATCATGTCGTAGTCACCATCGTTTCTGAGTCATCATTGTGTCAAAGTCATTGTCATGTTTGAGTCATCATCGTGTCTGTGTCATCATCGTGTCTGAGTTAACCTGGAGATATAAGAGCATACAGAGGATCATGCTATACAGAGTAAATTTTTTGTAACAGTCTTATCTTTGGTATGTTGTCCTTTCAGTCAACACCAAAGTGTAATTGCTTTGTACATGTTTTATTTATAGTGCCATACCTACCATATATGTTGGGACACTTTAATTATTGGTACACCATAAATTAATTTTGTGTGCACTTTATATTCTGGGACCCATTGTTTTTTCTTGAATCATAACTTGTGGGACATCTTTTAAATGATTTGAAAATTACATGTAGGAAAATGCACTCTAACCAGATGAAAGGAAATTATTGGGGAAAAGTTGTTTATTCAAGTCTTTTAAACATAAAATTGTTTTATTCAAGTCTTTTCTACAAAGAGAATGCCTACCTGTGATTGCATGGGTGTGAGATTAAATTCTGCAAATATGACATGAATCTTAACTTTTGAATATTGTTAATAATAGTTAATGAATCAATATACTTTTTAGTGGGTGCAGTTATACCTCACTGTAAAGTCCATCAGTATACTGCCATCATTATTATCACATGAATATGGTCATGTGATAACTCACTGTAAAGTCCACCAGTTTAGTGCTGTCATTATTATAACATGGATAAGGTTATGTGATATCTTGCTGCTAAGCCCACCAGTATATTGCTGTCATTATTATAACATGGATATGGTCATGTGATAACTCAATATAAAGTCCACCAGTATACTGCTGTCTCTATTATAAGAGGGATATGGTCATGTGATACCTCACTGTGAAGCCCACCAATGTGCTGCTGTTGCTATTATAACAGGGACACAGTCATGTGATGCCTCAAAGTAAAGCCCAAAATTATGCTACTGCCATCATTATAACATGAATATGGTCAGGTGAAACCTCACTGCATAGCTGATCATTATACTGCTGTCTCTATTATGACATGCAATATCTCACTATACAGTCCATCAGATTAATGATGTCTCTGTCATGGACATGTTCTTGTGATACCTCACTGTAATGCCAATCAGTATACTGCTGTCAATCATAACATGGACATGGTCATGTGATACGTCATTGCGTAAAGCCAATCGGTATACTGATGTCTCTTTTATAACATTGATATGATAATGTGACACCTCACTATAAAGCCCATCATTATAGTGCTATCTTTATGATCTCAAACTGAAATTTAAAGACTTTTCAGGATCTCATCAAACATTTTATAAGCCAAATAATCGTATCAATTTCCACTGTGTTTCTTTGTATTTTGGTTCACCAAAACACATCAATAAGAAGTCTTTCTCTTACCACATGAAAATTGGCCAGCAATGTTGATTTCCTTTAATTTATTTTGGCAAATTCAGCAATACCTTTCATATTGCTGAAGAGGTACAAGGGCTGGTTGGTGGAATGAGTGGGGTTAAATGTACACAGAGTCACTTAAATTTGATGATGTATTATTTGTTTCCATTTTGCACTCAACTACATTCCAGGTTTTCATTTCCCCTGTAACTGAATAGAAACTTTTTCATAATAAAGTAAAATCAGAAGGTTAGTGATTCCAAATATTTTGCAAGTGTTTGTGCTTCACACTTTTTGAATATTATTTCAGCACATTCAACAATTTTCCCCATGATATACAATATTATGACAATGCACACTTTATGCTTTGTACATATCACTCTATATAGTCAGACAACCACTTCTTGAGCACACTATCCCACTTGTACGTATCACCCTATTTAGTCATATAACAACTCCTTGAGAACACTTTCTATGCAGTCAGACAACCATTTCTGCTTGAGCAGTTTCCACTTGTACCTCTCACTCTTTGTTGTCAGACAACAACTTCTCCTTGAACACAGTTTCCACTTGTACGTACATAGTAACACCTTGTGTAATTAGACAACCACTTCTCTTTGAACACAGTTTCCACTTGTAGATATCACCCAGTGTAGTCAAACAACCACTTCTCTTTGAGCACAGTTTCCACTTTTACCTACCACCCAGTGTAGTCAAACAACCATTTCTCCTTGAGCACAGTTCAGACATGATGTTCAGGCAGAATAATTCTTTTTATGGACATTGTTCAATTGTATCGTTAATCAGGAAATGGCTCTGCCCTTTCCATCACATCTTTTCCTTCAACCAATCAAAATTTTTTTATTTTTAATGGATTTTGCAAAAACTAAATGGAACATCACTGACTGTTACTTAAGAAAAGAAAGGATACATATAATATGAGATCCAATTTAATTTTGTGAATATCACTATTTTATTACTCCATGTGTTAGTGGAATAGCTTCAAAGACTTCGTATATAACACCATACAAGATTGGAGCCTATTACCATATAATCTCATATAATACTCATATATAAGCCTGTTCGCATATATGCTGCCCCCCAAACTGAACAGGTATAAACACTAAAAGGTACATGACACGTGTATAAGCCAACCTACAACTCGAAGACATTTCAAGATGCACAAGATAAGTTCTAAATGCATTTATTTAGGCAAACTTGTATTTAAAAATATTACATGTATACTTATCTCCAGGTTGGTAAATTAAGATGGTTATATGTCTTGTGCAATTAAACTTGCATTCCTTTTTAAAAATATTACCTCAGTTTGTAGGATCGCTTATATCATTGAAAATGAGTAGCTCATGAGCGTGTGATTCAACGTAAATGAAACAGCTATTAAGGACTAGCTGAAATGTTATCTGGAAGAACACAATTTGGTCAAAACAATGAATAAAGCAAAATTGGCATCTAATATGCTTGGGATTAAGTAAGGATTTAAGTGACGCTATACACGCTTTGCACTGTGCATGTACACTGTACATTATAGTTCTCCTTGGTAAGCTCAACCAGCCTGCAAATCATGAAGTCTGTATTTACCTTTATTTAACATCATGTTGGAGAAATCAGAAAATATGTACATGCAAAATAATAACAAGATCAATCATAGTACTTTATAACAGTTTAATATTTGTCGGGTCACCGGAAGTTACTTTTTTTTACATGCCATTGTCTTAGAACACAGAAAAAAAATATTGTTTAATGTCCCAAGATTTACAGCAATGACAGTTATCAACAAAAAGACCTAAAAACTGTCAAATTTAGACACTGGCCTGTGGATAAGCCGATCTCCTTCTTCCAGGCCTTTATTTTTTCCTACATTATTTGGCTTATACGCGAGTATATATGGTACCTAGTATTATCAAGGTTATTGTGATATCAATCTTTTTAAACTTACTGTTAAGTCTCACCTTTAGTATCAAAACAGCACCAAATTCAATGATTTATTACTTGTCAGAGTGGGTTTTTAGTGATATGTTTAATTCTGAAGAAAGATTTTAAATGTTTGTATTGGTTTTAGTGATATGTTCAGTACTGTAATTAGACTGTTGCTTCAACTGTTTTTTGTTATTCTGCCTATTTCTGAAATAAGATTTTACTAGTTTGAATTTGTTTTCAGTAATATGTTATTATTATGAAATAAGTTTCATAGCTTGATTCGGTTCTTAGTGATGTGTTTATTTCTGAAATAAAATGTAATATCTTTAGTCTTATAAAAAAAATGTATAATTTAGTCTAATATAGAATTTATAATTTAGTCTAATACAGAATTTATAATTTAGCCTAATACAGAAATTTTAATTTTAGCCTAATATAAAAATGTTAACTTAGTTAAATATAGAATTTATAATTTAGTCTACCAGTACCATTGAAAGCACTTCGCACGTGCGGCATAGAATGAACCGAACTCACTGTTTTTGAAATATTGTACAATATACATAAATTACCCTCGGGTATCATTGTACACAAAAGTATGAAATCCAAGTACAAGTATTTAATAAATAAAAGGATTTATACAATTCTGTGACACTTACATACAATTTTGTATTTGGTCTAATATAGCATTTTTAATTTTAGCTAATTAAGTATTTTCTACATCTTAGTCAAATACAGGTTCTTTAAATTTATTCTAATATAGGATTTAATTTTAATATAGAATTTAGTCTAATATAGAATTTATAACTTTAGTCAAGTATATAATTTTTAATTTAGTCTAATATAGATTTTTTAATTTTAGTTGAATATAAGGTTTATTTTTAGTCTAATACAATTTTAAAATGGTATCCTGATTTATACTTTTTAATTTAGTTTAATAAAGCATTTTTAAAATTAGTATAATTTACAATCTTTCATTTTAGTCTTGTATATAATTTGTAATGTTTGTCTAATATAGAATTTTAATTTTAGTCTAATATAGAATTGTAATTTAGTCTAATAAAGCAATTTTAAAAGTAGTCTAATATCCAATTTTTAGTCCTTAGTTTAATATATAATTAATTAGGCTGATATATAATTTTATTTTTAATCTAATTTATAATTTGTATTTTATTTTCTCAATAGATTATGTAATTTAATCCAATGTATAGTTTTTAATTTAGCTTAGTATAGAATTTAAACTTTAGTCCAATATAGAACTTTTAATTTTATTGTAATATAGACTTTTTAAGAAGTCTAACATAATTTTGAATTTTGGAAAAATTTATTATTTGTAATTTTAGTCTAATATGGAATTTGTTTATTTTTATATAATAAGAAGATTTTATTTTAGTCTAATACAATTTTTTAAAATTTTAGTTAATTATAGAAGTTTTCCAATATTTTTTTACTACATTATTTGTCAGTTTGTTATAAGATTTATAATTTTAGTCTAATATATAAATTTTAATTTTAATTGATGTAGATTTTTTAAAAACTTTTAGTCTAACACAGACTTTGCTATTTTTTGATTTTAGATTATTTATTTATATTTTAGACTAACACAAAATTTGTAATATTTGTCTTACACATAATTTTTAATTTTAGTCTAATATATAATTTTTAATTGAGCTGATCGATTTTCTTTTTGCATCTTAGTAAAATATATTTTTAATTTAGTATAATATAGGATTTTTCAATTTTAGCTGATCACAAATTTTTGCATTTTTGTCCAATGTAAAACATGTATATTTAGTCTAATATAGAATTCTTAATTTTTTATCTAATATAGAATTTTTAATTTTAGTCTAATGTAGAATTTTTTATTTCAGTCTAATATAGAATGTGTTTACTTTGTGTCTAATATAAAATTTTAAGCTAGTCTAATATCAAATTATAAATTGAAGTCTAATATAGAATTCTTAGTTTGCAGCATGTGCCCTCCTCAAAATCATCGTCCCTAACAACATGTTTTCATAATATTTTATGAAATGAATATGTTCTCATTTTTTGCCTTATGTTGATATTGCCCTAAAACAATTATTATTATTCTTATTATTATTATTAGTAGTAGTAGTAGTAGTAGTACTATGAAAAATTTTACACTGTCTATGTGTAGTTGTGTTGATAACATTTGGTCAGTAATTCATATATGTTGAGGCTGTTGCCATTTTTGGTAGAGAGCACCTGTGTTGTGTTTGCATTTCTGTAACCTGAAAAAGTGTCAAACCCGTATTAGCAGCCACCTCTGTATACATGTCACCTGTCCATATTGCTGGTGTATGTGTTGTAGTTTTTATGTAATGCTTTGCTTTAGTCTTGCAGGTGTTTTGTTTGTATTATAGTTGTCTTATGTGTGTGTTTCAAAATTGTTGTGTTTTATGTCACTCAGTATTACAGTTGTCTTTATGCTTGTTATGTTTTATGTCCTTCTCGATTATAGTTGTCATGTGTGTGTGTGTCACATGTCATGTTTTATATCTGTATTATTTGATTATAGTTGTCTTATGCATGCTGTGTCACATGCGTCATGTCTGTCTCTATTATAGTTGTCATGTGTGTGTGTCCCATGCTGTGTTTTTATCTGTATTATTTGATTACAGTTGTCTTATGCAAGCTGTGTCACATGTGTCATGTCTGTCTCTATTATAGGTGTCTTATGCATGTTATGTTTTATGTCCATCTCAATTATAGTTGTCATGTGTGTGTGTGTCACATTGTCATATTTTATATCTGTATTATTTGATTATAGTTGTCTTATGCATGCTGTGTCACAGGTGTCATGTATGTCTCTATTATAGTTCTCCTGTGTGTGGTGTGTCACATATGTTTTGTCTATCTCTATTATAGTTGTCTTGTGTGTGTGGTGTGTCAGATGGGTTTTGTCTATCCATATTATAGTTGTCTTGTGTGTGTGGTGTGTCACATGTGTTTTACGTCTGCATTATAGTTGTCTTGTGTCACATGCTGTGTTTTGTCAGTATTATATTTGTCTTGTGTGTGCTGTGTCACATGTTGTGGTTGATGTCTGCATTATAGTTGTCTTATCCATGCTGTGTCACATGTTGTGTTTGATGTTTGTATTATAGTTGTCTTATGTGACGTGTGCTGTGTCACATGTTGTGTTGTATATGCATTATAGTTGTCTTATCCATGCTGTCTCACATAATGTATTTGATGTTTGTATTATAGTTGTCTTATGTGTGTTCTGTGTCACATGTTGTGTTGTATATGCATTATAGTTGTCGTATGTGTGTGCTGTCTCACATGATGTATTTGATGTTTGTATTGTAGATGTCTTATGTGTGTGCTGTGTCAGATGTCCAGTATTTAGGTTTTTTAATAAGTACATGTCTCCTTATTTTTTAATACATGTTGGTCCTAAGTACAGTTATTCTTATTATTATTACAGTATTGAGTTCAATGATGTAACCTATATGGTCTGTATATAACTACAGTGGTATAATTTGGCCAGTAAGTAGTATTTTTTTAGACTGTTAATATTCTGGTAGATGCTGCATATGGTTCCCATGTTGTGCTTATATATGTACCTGAATAATGTCAAAAATGTATAAGCAGTCACCTCTGTATAAATATCACCTGTTCATACCAGACAAATTAACCAAATTATTGCTGTTGTTGTTGTAGGGTTATATACCAATTTTCAGCACAAAATAGGCTATACATGGCGGCCAGTATAACTGGTGGAGGAAGACCTCTGGAATACTCTGGGAAGAACCACTGACCCACAAGAAGCTACTGGAAGGCTTTCTCACTTACCCATGTTAGCCAAGCCTGAGACTCGAACCCACACAGACAGAGGTGAGATGATAGTGATCCATAACATTCAGCACTTTAGACCACTCGGCCACTCAGGGACCCAATTAACCAAGTCATATCTTGTATGCTATATAGACCCGTACCCAGTTTTGCTTATGGTCACCTGAAATGGTCCTATATAGTCAGCCTAAATGGCCCTAAACAGTCACACTAAATCAGGGTTTATACAGAATTCTGAATGATAAATTGAAAGACTTTTCCCAAACTTTCAAAGATGACAAACTTAGATTACCAGACCTAGTTTTGCTAACATTTTGTATACAAGTTATGTTATATGAGAAAACAATGAATGCAGAATACTACAATATCTTTTACTGATGAAATTCAAACAATAATTAATCAAATGAAAGAAACCATGAAAACTTGAACACATTCAAATCTAACAACCTTGGACAATTTTATTTGTGATTGTGGAAAGAAATTAAAATGTTTGGTTTATTTCGATTTTCAAAGACTTTTAAAGACCCCAGGATGATCTGCTCAATTTTCTCAAACTTTCATGGCCTTGAAAATGCTACCTCATTTTTCCCAAACTGTCAAAGAACCTTCAAAGACCATAAGGATCCTGTAAATGGTCATAAACTGTCACAATAAATAGTCCCAAACATCCAAACATACCATCTACATTCATATGTAAGTCATATCCATCATCAGACAAACCCAGATTTGCCATTGCACCCTAATTGGTCCTAAATAACCACCCTAGCTGGTCCTGAAAAGTCACTTTAAATGGTCCTAAACAGTCACCCTAAATAGTCTTACATATACCCTATATACTCACATGTCAAATCTAACAACAAACTGCACAGACCCAGATATACCATAACATAATGTGCCAGCAGATCACAGTCTATGCAGATTGTTTGGAGTAATAAGACAAACACAGACCCAGATATACCATAACATAATGTGCCAGCAGATCTGTGTATTTAGATTGTTTGGAGCAATCAGTAAGACAATCACAGATCCTGATGTGCCATAACATAATATGCCAGCAGATCACAGTCTATGCACATTGTTTGGAGTAATCAGTAAGACAATCACAGACCCTGATGTGCCATAACATAATGTGCCAGCAGATCTGGGTCTATGCATATTGTTTGGATTAATTTGTAAGACAACAGACCCAGATATGCCATAACATAATGTGCCAGCAGATCTGTGTATTTAGATTGTTTGGAGTAATCAGTAAGACAATCGCAGAACCTGATGTGCCATAACATAATGTGCTACCAGATCTGGGTCTATGCACATTGTTTGGATTAATTGGTAAGACAACAGACCCAGATATGCCATAACATAATGTGCAAGCAGATCTGTGTTTATGCAGATTGTTTGGAGTAATCAGTAAGACAAACACAGACCCAGATATGCAATAACATAATGTGCAAACAGATCTGAGTTTATGCAGATTGCTAATAGTAATCAAAAAGACAAACCTAGAATATAGTTTGATGTGACTTCCGCCAATTTGAGGAATGCATCCACTATGTCTTTAACATTCACACTCTTAGCACGATAAAAGGTCTGGCGACTCCGATTTCCAATCACATTGAACCATAAAAAACAGCACCATCTGGTCGATGACAGGCGCATTTGTGTCTTTACCAGCATAGCATCTCTCCACTACAACACTCGAGCACTCCAGATCCACGTAGATGATATTCAGGACTTTCATCTTTCGCTGCACAGAGGTAAATTTGACGGTGTTTTTGCCAGGTTCGGGCATGATTATGCTCTGTAGTTTCTCACTGATACCTCAAAAGTCTTGACTGCTTGGGGGGGGGGGCGAGTGGCCGAGTGGTCTAGAGCGCTCTCCGTTACGGATCACTGCCATCTCACCTCTGTCTGCGTGGGTTTGAGTCTAGGATTCGGCTAACGTGGGTTTGTGAGAAAGCTTGCCAGTAGCTTCTCGTGGGTCGGTGGTTCTTCCCAGGGTTTTCCCTGGTTCTTCCTCCACCATTGATACTGGCCGCCATGCATAGCCTATCATGTGCTAAAATATGGCATTAAACTCAACAACAACAACAACATGACTGCTGGGCATATCTTGTGTTAAATACATAGATGTTTTTTGTTTTTTTTATACCCTTGTATTTCCTGTGTCGTTTAAGCAGCCCACCATCATCTTAGATCCATATATTGTGTGATACAGAATCTAAGTCTTTCATTTCACTAAAGAGTTAATTTTGCGTTTGGCAGTTCGTAGCACATGAACACGTTAACAACGATACCTAGTTCAAGAGTTTCAAATTTCTTAAGTGCGGCTTTGGTCACTTGCAATGGACACTGGACACTAGATTTATCCAAACCCGAGTTTACCCAGATGGAATCAGGTCACAATTAGTACTTCCAGTTCAGTACCCACGAATGTAGTTCTTGCCTGTTTTTAGGACATTTTTTCCTTTCTCATTTTGATGGTCATATAAAAGGTACATTTATGAATTTTTGTTAGGGATTTAAAGTTTTTTGTTTATTGTTGAGAAAATGAGCTCAGGGTGTGGTTTTCCATGTGTATTTCAGCGACAGGGCATAATGAGTAATAAGGCTTTGGTGATGAACTGGAAGTGAAATATGTGTTCTGTTTACATGCTGCTCTGTTGACAGTCCAGCGTCTCCAAAAAATGCAGGTCAACCTTTGACAAGAATTTTCACTGTGAAGTCATCTTTGAAAGTATTTTAGATTAAGATATGATTTTTATTGATTGTCACACAATGGAAAGGTCAGTATTGAGAACTATATATAGAGAACATATAGGAAAATTAATTGTGTTCTATGGCCTGTCAGTGCAGTATTGGAGTAAAGTTTAAATTGGTATAAAATCTATATTATTAATGACAGACACATGATATTTGAATATGTTATGTATATTGACTTTGAAAAAATAATAATGAAATTTTTTTTAAAAAATAAGAAAATAAAAATCCCCTCCCATGTACATATACAATATTTTTTGGAATGATATTAAATGATATCAGCACGTATATATTCCTACACCATATACAAGCTCCAGTGTTGGATATTTGTCACATTTTGTCAGAGAAAATATCTTTGTAAGTCAAAATGAGACCTTCATTTAAAATACATGAAGACAAAATTCTAGTTTGTATTGGTCATTCAAACTATTTATTAGGGGTCCAAGCAGTTAATTTATGTGTTTATGATGGGGTCACTTCCTGAGTAACACATCTGCTGCTTGTATAGCCTTCAGTAATTCTTTATAAACATGGTTATAAGGTATTTAGTGAGAGGACAGAGATGAAAACTTTATACTAATAGCTAATCAAGTTCTCTACTAAATCATTTTAAACTGTCCAAGAATGAAATACAGGTCAAAGGGATAAAATATACTTTCTCCAGGTATATCTATCCTTGGATGTAAAAAAAACACCAAAATGATGCAAGTTGAACACAAAATGCATTCCAATTTATTGTTCAGTTTGGTTAAGATTGATTGGTGTAGTGCAGCATTGTGGCCTGTATGATGTTATGGGGATTCTAATGGTCCATCTTGCTTTATGCATTATTAATTACTAATAATATTTGTTAACTGACACTCTTAAGATTACATAATAAATATTCAAACAGATTATTTCAATGTAACTTTGTGCAACTGATTACATATCCCACATGAACACATATCCATATATTTTAGAATGTTTGGGATCACAAGTTCACATTCAGTACATCATATAGGCTGAAATTGTACCTGTAGTGAATGTGTAAGGCAGAATGTTATTTTCATCATGAATATGCCTATTTATGGCAACATTTCAATTTAATACTTTTTCAGAGTGTTAGCATCAGCTGATATTTGATTCCAATGAAACATTGAGCTTAATAATTGGTAACCAACACTCTTAAAAATGCACTATAAATGTTCCTTAAAAATGCACTATAAATGTTTAAACAAATCATTTAAATTATGTCTGCACATTTGATCTTAACAAGTACATTGCATATGTCTCACAAATGCAAATTTCCATCCTTGTTTACTAGTTTTGGGGATCAGAATTTCATATTTAGTTGATGATATAGTTTTTTTTGTACCTATAGTCGATCCGTGTGACCACATTTGGCTCTATTCACTTGCAATATCCAAATATGTTTTCCCCTCATGAATAAGATTGCTTATAGTCATATATTTGTATTTAGTACATTGTCGCTTGACTTTCCTGTATACTGGTATGTACTAATGTTCGCACCAATGATCAAACCTCACCTCCCCAACATTGCCTTAAACTGTATGATACATAGTCTACCTGATTAGTTATTTAACCTGTAAATGGATACATATACGTCTAGAAACCTGATTTATTTTTAGGATGAATTTATCACTTTAATAGATGGTCATTGCTTCACATTTCTGAGTGCCACTCTCTTAAGTTCAATATTTTTGTCCATGCTTGTAACCTTAATGTTATTTTGAAATCACCATGTCTAACACATTTTAACTTCAGTTTTACCTACATCTTACTGTTTTCTAGAATTAAGTGAGACATGTTCTGTCTTTTCAGGTCTAACTTGGTATCTGGAACAAAATGTTATAGTTTGATCAGCTTGGAAGCTCTCCAGTAGCCTGATGGTGTTATCAAGGTTTCATAAGGACATGTACAGTGTACTGCCATAAGTGACCAAGATTAGTTCATATCACTACACTGATATATAGCACCTCAAAGACATGGCTTAGGTCTTCATGAGAGAGATTAGCATCATTTTTCATTAAGATAGAGCCTTTCTAGAAAATGTATTTTCCTATCCCATTGTTGCCTTTTCAAGTTAATGACATTGAAATGGAATGCATTTTTGCTATAAAACATGGAGTGGTCCAATCAGAACTTTAAATCTGAGTGCGCTATCAGTTATACAAGCAACTGCCTAAGTACCTGACACATAGCACATGCCATTGTTTTTTTAGTGTGTAAACCTGGATGCATCTTGACAGGCATAGTGTGGTTTGCTGCCAAAATCACTATGAGCTGTGTTGCTCCATTACCCCTGGGAAAAATGTTATCGGTTGTACAGACCCAGACTATCATTTGTTTTAGATACTATTTATTGATCAACTTTGCTGTCTAAAATTGTCAAACTGAGTTTAAAACTTGCATGAAAAATCAGTTTTTCAATAATATTTAGTTTTTAAAATTGTAATGTTTTTTTTAAATTTTCAATAAAATTTAATTTATCAACAATTTTAGAATTCAAACGCATTTCCTGACAGGCCTTATCTTGTGTTACAATTGTATTTTGACTGCATTGAAAAATTCCAATAATTAAGGAAGATATAGCAAATTTAGTTTTGGTTTCTCAAGAGCACTTGGATCAAAACTGGCACCCTGTGGTTCACCAGCACTACACACATTCTGACAGATGTCACGTGTCTTGTTTGCAAGGAAATTCAAAAATACTTCATGTATAAAGTTGAAATAGATGTGGCATGCAAATATAAGTTTGACTAAAATTGACCATACAATGTGAGCCTGTCGGGAGTCAGGTCACAATTAGTACTTCCATTCAGTACCCATGAATGAAGTTCTAGTGTATTTTTATAGCATTTTTAGAGCATTTTTTCTTCTCTTATTTTGATGGTGATAGATAAGGTACATTTATGAAGTTTTGGTAGGGATTTAAAGGTTTTTGTTTATTCTTGAGAATATGAGCTTAGGTTGTTATTTTATATGAGTATTGGCGACAGTGCACAGTGAGTAATAAGGCCTTGGTGATTATCAGGAAGTGAAATATGTGTTCTGTTTACATGCTGCTCTGTTGACAGTCCAGCGTCTCAAAAAAATGCAGGTTATCCTTTGGCGAGAACTTCACCGTGAAGTCATCTTTAAAGGTATTTTAGATTAACATATGATTTGTATTGATTGTCACACAAAGGAAAGGTCACTGACTCAGTATTGAGAGAAAAATGTAGAGAACATATAGTAAAATTAATTGTATTGTTTGTCCAGATGCTATTTTTGGGGCAAGTATTGATTGTCACGCACCAGTTATAGAGCAAACAAGATTGCCCACTCAAACCAACGATTTTCAAGATTCTTCACGTTGATCACTGACCTGGGAGGTGGCCATTTTTGTGTTGCTATGTAACTGGATCCAATAAATGGGTGATAGAGAGGGAGAGAGATAAACATTGACCTGGCCACATCTTTCAAGAGTCCAACCCTATCCTGCATTGGTGTATTTCTCCAACATTTCAAGAACCTTTTCAATGCCTCTGCCAATTTCATAGCTGATGGCGCTGCTCTCTTTGCGTTTCAGGATCACACGGACACCAATGTGAGTCCACGGAGTAGCAGTTTTGAATCCATCTTTGTCACGACTAAAGAGCATAACTACGAGCTTTGAGATCATTGTCTGCTTTGACCCCAGTATGACCAAAGTTTAACAAAAATGCTGATATTCCGGGAATTGAGTCTGTTAGCAGTTACTGAGATTCTTTCGCTGGTTTGTAGGTAAACGGAATAATGGCCAAATGATTTTCCAACTCACCAGTTTGCTTCTGAAATTTGAATTCGGTCACTCGTGATTGTTGTGATCCTGCCCGAATATATTCAGTCGCGTTTGTGCTGATAGCAGATGCAGGACAACCAGTTTGTTCTTCATCAGCACGAACACTATCATAATCTTGACATTTCTAGGGTATTCGAGTATTGTTCTTGCACGCACATTTTTTAGATATTTATATCATTGGTGATGGTGGTGCCAGTAATAGTTATTGATTCAGCACAAAGGTGTGACTCAATAATACTAGCATGTATATGTATACCATGCTGCTGTGCGAGGTTTCTTAGCTGCAATGCGGCAGGCGTGCTTATGTGAAGGGCAGGGACAAGTGCTTTCCTAATTAGGATATTGTGTAGATGGCTTGTTTGACTTTTGGTATTGTGTCAGAATCAAGAACTGTGATCACTTCATTCCTGATGATTATATTTATCTATTTCTGTTCTATTGTTATTTTGTTTTGATATCCCTTTGTGAAGGTACATGGGCGGCAACATGTTTATGTGGTTTTAATTTCTGTCTTAGTAAATTAATAATATTACCAAACAGATCCACAAGGTTGGCAAGGCTGGTTACATAATTTGATCCGATGCCAAATTTCAGGTCGGATGGTGACCACAGACCTTCAGGTAGTATGTGCGTGTGTATTCTGCAGTACTCGCATTGGCATTATCTGCTGCAGATATTGCATTTTCCAAAGAAGGTTGCTTTGAATTTGTTGCGTCCCAATACCACGATGCGTTTGCCTTCCAATACCATGTACTTCCTATTTACTACTGTTTATCTATTTGACAAAATAATTTAATATTTTTTATTTTAGCAGCACTCTCTGCTTCTACTCATCATAGCGAACACAAAGTTGTAAATCAATGCTTGCCACGATAATTGACCACGCATATCTCTGAGTAAAAAGCATAATAATTTTTCGGTGCTGAAGTGAGGATATGTGACTTCATTCGACTGATGAGAGGTCATTATCTTTTCCTCGGTGCACTTAGTGTAAAAAATGACCAAGGCATTTTTTTATTGCTCCATGTTGAAACATCAAGAATATAAAACTGACAGAGCTATTCCAAGCTCTTTTTTCAAAGAAGTCAAGGTCAGGAATGTGCATTGAGATCAATATCTTTGTTGGGTCTGATAAACCCTGGTCTGATTTTATTTTGGAAACACATTAAACGTTCATTTCAGAAGATTCAGTATCACTTACTGGCGATCATGCCAAGGTATCCCCATTAAAATTGTAATGTACACAGAAGCTACTCAAAGTCTTTGTTAATAGGTACTCTGACTGTGTCTGAATAATACTCTTCTTCTAGCGAAATCTTATTATTCATTTGGGAAGAGTGCAACATTATTAACGATCCTATCCATTGTCAAAACCTGTCATCAGACTTAATCTCAGAACCAATGACTGTCAGAACAGCGACCTCTTTACCAATCTAAGGAATTCATATATTAAAAGGCAATGGTCTAAATGGGTATTAGGTCGTGTTTAATTCACCTGTAACTGAAAAGTCTGGTTGGAACATAAACTTAATTAAATCGATATTGAAACCGCTAATTTATATCCTGCATGTACAGTTATCAGAGCTATGTTTACTTCAAGATGTTCTGTATCTTAATGCATTACACGTTATTGGTGTACAGGGCAAGTAACATTATCACCAAGTATCTTATTCAACGACATGATGATATTTCATATATATATATATATATATATATATATATATATATATATATATATATATACAGGCAAGTTGCACCTCCCAAATATTCTCATGGTAATGACTCCTGATCTATCTATCTGTTGGTGTCTCTGTCAGTCTGCCTGCCAATATATCTGTGCATATATATATATATATATATATATATATATATATATATATATATATATATATATGTGTATGTCTTTGTGTGTGTGTGCTTGTACATGTGTGAGTGTACTTGTGTGCGTTCGTGGGTCTGTGTATTTCTTCTGAAGATAATAGGTGAAAAGTAAATATTTATAACTTAACTAACTAGATGTAATCCTGTGTATGGTTACAATTTAAAAAAAAAATAAATCATTGGTTAAAATTTTTTAAAAACAAACATTCATTTTTTGACACCAGTCATTGCGACAAAATCGGGCTTAAGTAGAATGATTTGTAGACAATTTACTGCTGGGCCTCTGAAGGTATGCCTGCATAAGGCAATCCAGCAGGACAGATTATAAAAAACACCGTAATCAAATAAGTCCTATGGCTTATTTGAATATGTTAATTACAATAGAATTAATTATGTGTTACTTGTGTTTGCGTATGCAGTCTAATTTCTGATTTACTTAATTATATATTCATTATAATATAATTGATTCACTTTGAATGTCAAGCATAACATAGGGACCGCTCCGGTGGTCTAGTGGTTAGAACGTCCGCATCGGATGCGGGAGGTCGTGGGTTCGATTCCCGGTCAAGTCATGCCAAATTCGTATAAAAATGGTACTAACAGCTGCCTCGCTTGGCACTCAGCATTAAGAGGCTAGTGTTAGGACTGGTCAGGATGGTGTCAGGATTATTTGACTGGGTGGGACATCATACTACACATCTGCGGCATGATGCCCCAGTGCTAGGCATCACTATAAACTGCCACACTGCAGACATCGGAGCGATATGACTGAACAATTGTTAAACCTACATTACAAATCCAAATCACACACACACACACATGCACATACCATAGGAAGCATTTCAGGGTACATGAATGTTACAAGTATTCATAAAATACAGATTCCCTATTTAAAGTATTAACCGGAATGGAATTTTTTTTTATCAATTACACATTCATACCTTTTGGTATCACAATTGTATGTTCATTATAAATAGCACAGTTCAGTAAATATAATACAGATTTCAGACACTCAAAAATAGGGTTATCATATAATATAGGAGTATATAATTTGGTGGAATAATACACACTGCATGAAGTTAAGACACCCGTAACACCATGTACAAATATGACCAATCATTATAGTCCCATGTTTCAGCTGGTATTTTTTTGGACTTGTTGATCCATGACGTCACATTCAGCAAACTTGTATGTATGGATTGTAAAATATGAATAATATATGCACGACGGTAATATTATCTAGATTTAAGTACAACACATTGGCTGTGATCAGTTGTAGATACACTGCAGTATACGTTAATAACAAATTATATTTAAATTGAACAAAGGGTGCTACTATTGTCAAGCATTTCAATCATAATCAGACATGTTTATGTAATTAGAATGTATCCACATTTTCCACCACTACACTACAATTTATTAATGTTACACATTATAAAGTCACTTCTTAAATATCAACCTTTAAGTTTGTGTCAGTTTTCTAAACTAACAAAATCACTTTTCAACACCATAAAACCCCTAATTAATAATGTAATGCAATCTAACTACTAATTATTAAAGTACAGATTCCATCAATACTAAGAACTGCAACAAACAAGAAATCTTAAATAAGCATACTTTCTAACAATATGAGCTTCTAAAATAAACAGTTTAATATTTCATTTATTTTATTTACATCATGCACATATTTTATTTGGGGAATTGTCTCGTCCAATTTTGTAATGATCTCTTCACTCTGTATGAACCATCCAGAAAAACTGAAAAAAAGGAGAATACATATTCAAGAGTATGACAAATCATAAAATAGTTATTATTCCCATTTAACAACTACAAAAGCACAAATACAATTTGTCTGTCTTATTATATTGGAACGACTTTGAAAAGTTATTTTATATGCCCATACAACCCAAATAATCATATTTTGTGCGTATGGAAGTTATTTGATTATGTAAGACAGAGTATGACATGTTGTCTTTTTCATGTTTGTGTATATTTAGCTCCTTTAGATGTATAATTTTCTAAGGCAGGATTGGTCATATTTATTTTATTAGTATTTTCATAAGATATTGAAAAGATAGGTCACAATGACAAGCCTATCAACTAACGAAACAGAGTTGACCAATCATGCGAATAGAATCATAAATATTTCATCAATGCAGATGTGTTTGTTATTATTTGAGAATATGCTTTTTATGTAGATTTTATAATTGTTTCCAATCCCACAATGCATTATATTACCATTATACATGCATGATTTCATTTACTTCCACCACATTTGCAGCGATAGCCGAAACTCCAGTGTGAATGATTCCATCCCTGACACTTGGTACACTGAAACAAGAAAGGGAATAGTTTCTAACACAGACCTTAATAGGTCTAACATTGTTGATTTTACCTATGAGTATCTGTGTGTATGTGTGTGGGTGTGTGTATGTGTTATAGAGAGAGAGTTTGTCCGTTAATGCTGACAGGCGTAGTATAACTGGAAGAGTAGTTTTTAATTGAAAGGCAGAGTCGATAACCCATTTAGATGTGGGAAAACGCTCGAATACACACAGCGCTTCAACCGCGATATGCCACATATCCGGCAGGTCCTCGTATTTCCCCTTTAATAAAGCGACGATAAAATACACAGTCAAAGCTATCATTTCAAAAATGAACAACTGTATCTGGCGGAACAAGCCTTTATGTTCTTCCAACTTGAGGATGCCAAGGAAGCGCTAGGTTGGCTTTGTCATCATGAGTAAATCAAAACTGGACAATGGATGAGGCTCTACTCTAGATAAAATTTGCTATGACAGCTGGATAATTGAGGACCTTTTCATTTTTGGTACGCAATTCTCATCTGTGTAAAGGCACGCAACGAAACACATTTTTTCCGATCCATTCAGGATTGGATTCCGATGGTTCTGAATGCAGTTTTTGCAATCATCATAGCCAACGGCACTGAAGTCTATGACTTCTCTTTTGCATTTAAGTCACCTGTGACTTTGATAACTTTAATATTATTGAGATGTGTTTTGTAATGTCAGGTTGCACCGAATCGATTAACCTGTCTCTGAAATTATAACGGCTGGCCATCTCTAGTTAACTTTAGCGAAGAATGTTTCACTGTGACACAACATATATTTCTTATTGCTCTCTTCATCTTTGCAAACTGGTTTTGGCTAAGGTCAAAAGAAACTTTGTGATTTAGCATTGTATCTAAATGTACTTTATAAATACGAATTTGTAAAAACATTTAAAATTTGGAAAACATAACCAGGTTTAGAATGGCGCATCAATTAATCACATCCGATCACACGAAACCTGCAGCAGTAGTGTATAATTGATATACGACCACAGCATGTCATTTTCTGATATGCCATGATTTATTTCGAAGTCAGGCGACCATTTATTTGATGTGTTCCTGATGATCATTTAGCAATGTTACAACTCTATGATCATTAACTCTGTAATAGAAACATGCAAAACCAACAGTTGTAGCAAACTAACAAAAATAATGTATTGCCCAAATAATGCATAGTGAAGAATCGAAAAAAAAAACATTATTGTGAATTAAGTCCTAAATAATTCTAAATGTTTTATCTCAAGTCAGAAATCAAAAACGATCCGAATGAAGTCAAGTAGTATTGAATGTTCAGATAAGGCTCAATGATTTGATGTACAATGTCCCAATAATCATAACGGTAGTTCTTAAATCCAAACGTAAATCAGCATTTTGGAATTATCTAATAAATAATTTAAATAAATAGTTCTAGTCAAATTATATCTGAGCACAATTTAACTTTGCTAACATATTCCCAAGTAACGATATTAAGCAACAATTAAATATATGTTTACAAAATCTTTTTTATACACAAACTGTCACCTAACCTACAACGCAGCAGAATGTTTTGGAAACCTGAGCATTTGTAATAGAAAATAAAAATCACTAATTCATACATAAGGCTATGCCTTGAATTTAAATGTTAGTAAACAGTAAACATTTTGTTTACCACACGTAATCACTGCAAAAGCCATGTAGACAAAAAATACCTATGGTCAAGTAGGCATCAACTGTACCCGCAATCACGGACAAAGGTCAAGCATTCCTTATGAATTATATATATATATATATATATATATATATATATATATATATATATATATATATATATGAGAGTAGTAATGAAACTTTCGACACTCATAACTTATCTAATATCACTTTCATATACATCTCTTGGCCGTTACCCCGAGCCATATTGTGAACCCCCCAAAACACGTGCTTTGGTGCACAGACATTTATTACTTATTTCAACGTTGCAAGAAAAGACAGGTTGATTAATGTCATGATCCCATCAAGGCAATACACGCACTAATGTACCCAAAAACTTGTAATTATGATATACTTGTCATCATGGCTTTGTGACACAACATACATATCGCAAATCTGACAAGCGTTCGGACGTGTAATGGTCGAACCACAATCACTGATACTTTCAGTGTGGAGAAAAGAAGTGTACGCTTGTGAGAATACATGGCATGGTAATGTTAGAGCAATAACTTATCTCATCGGAACAGTATATACGAGTCATTGCAGTGGACACACCACATTCATGTGTTCTTGTCTTCAGCAGTAATGCTAATATTAAATAGTGAATATAAACACTAGCATTGAATAGAACTATAACTAGCAAATTTGGAAAGCAATATAATTTTAATTTTCCTAATTATGGTGTTTCATAGGAATATTTCAAGTAAAGATGAGAAACGACAAATACAGTGTATGAAAAGTTCCACAACATGAAGACAGACGCAAACACATTATGTTTGATAAGCGTTTATGAGACTATCCGTGCCTGCCAACCATACACTGAAATACATGTCATTTATATTATCGATATTTGGTAAATATATATATATATATATATATATATATATATATATATATATATATATATATATATATAAAGAGAAAGAGATGGCTAGAGAGATTTATAATTGTTATGAGCTAACCATGACTGAGTTTCCTACAACCTAATTGGTTATAAACAGTCATGTGAGTTTTGTGCAATGGTAACTTCTGCAGACTACTCCAAGTTCCTTGTTTATATGTCATGACTTGGCCAATAAGCTATATCCAATTTGCAAACAGTGGATAATTACCATGTTTGATCCACGAAAGTGATGTCTGTTTTATTCGACTTTCATTTTATGTGAATCCCTTATCGCACGGTTCCTTATTTATGATTGGAGTTGTCCGTGATTTTTATTTCCGCTAATACAGCATCGAACTCACCCATGCTAATTATGTGAGCCTCAATATCCACCGAATACAATTAACTAATCGTGTTGAGACAACCATGTGCTACTGGAAGTAGGTTTTCATAGACACATGCTAGTGAATGTAATCGTATTGAAATAAATTAGTCACCGGTTACAATCGAGAAACCCCGACAAAAATTTTGATTGGCTCACATAGAGCAATTGATGTTTGTGTTAGTAGAGCAACATCAAGTAAAAGAGTTTCTGTTTCAGCAAGACAGCAATCAGCATCTACAACCAATAATTACATTTCTACTTAATAGATAGCGTGGTTCTTTTGGTTATTTCATCTCGCAGCTGTTTTTCCACTCCGATTACTTTTTTGTACATCAGCAACATTAAGGGTCCATCATAATTATTTTTAATAATAATATAATCCCGTACTTCACGACCATCTCCAGACACAGCACACCCAAGTACAATACGCACACGCTCTTCTAGCCAATTATTCGTGTTTTGTTTTTTTTTCCCCACTGTTATAACAGTCAAAAGTTATAGAAAATCTCTTCTTGGGAAATATTTAAATCTATAGCAATTATGCGTTCTGTCGGTTTAGCACCCCCTCATTTAGAAAGCACACCTGTAACTTTTGCATTTATGATAATTTTTGTCAAATATTTGTTACCAGAACAAGTGCGTCCTTGTTGAACAACAACCTTTATCATTGGCTTCTTAAATGAATCAATGTTGGCTTAAGACACTCGTCTTTAAACATATCTGGGTGGATACAGCAGTAAATACTACTTCACCATTGTATAAAAAATCCCGGAGATTTTCGCACATTGTGACACAGATAACGATTAATCATTTTGAGGTGCTAATGCAATGATTACAGTCTTGTCTGGATATGGTAGTTCTATACCATGGCGATCCCAAGGGTCAATTTCTATTCGATTCTTAACATGATTATATTTCATTGTATTCGAGGACCTGATAACCCCATTCTGTCGCAGTGGAACAAAATTATCATCAAAATTAGCATGATAATGTTACGTCATCAATCACTTTGTCGGTAAATTCCTCAACCCCATCACCTCGGTCTGAATCCATTACTTATATAGAAAGATAATTCTAATATTAAGCAGAAATACCAAATAATGTTAAGTAGCCAAATGAACAAGTGTGAAATGTTACTTCAAACTGAATTTCATCTTCAGCTTACAATGATAAATAATTTGTATAGGTAAAAAGGATGTAGCACCGATGTTGGTTTCTTAACGAATTAGTATTCTTAGGTCAGGCCTATTATTTATCAATGCTGGTACTGGACTCCATCCATTATAATAACAGGCTATGATAAATATTTACGATACAGACTCGTGCGTCGTTAAGATGTGAAATTCAGGTTTTATTCAAACCATCTACATTATTAACAAGTTGATTTTAATTCAGTTTTGGTCCTCTTCTTACCTCACAGCAGTTTACCGTAAACTGAATTTCCTCTTTGCCTAACAATGATAAATATTTCATATAGGTAAAAGAGGTTTTATCATCCATTATAATATCAGGCTATGATAACTATATACGATCCAGACGATAGCGTCGTTAACATGTGAAATTCAAGTATATTCAAATCATCTACATTATTAATGATTCGACTTGTTGCTGATTTAAATTAAAGTTTTGTCCTGTTCTTACATCGTCAGAAGTTTACCGTTAAACATAAATGAACCTACCATACCTGTAGATGCTGTCATGTTAGCAATTTGTTGATGCACGTATTGCTTTGCTGTAGCATTAGTATCATCAACATATTTTTTGATATAAACAATCGACATGGAAGAGTCATTGATTCCACCTTTTTCAGTGACTTCAGCCAGGTTGTATACGACAGCGCCTTTTAAGTTGACCAATAATATTTTGAATGTCCACCTTAAACGTTTTAAGTTTGCCAGTGTAATCTTTCCTGGATCAGGACCTACAACAACACGACCAGAAAAGTCAGACAAATCCGCATTGGCGGCAAGTCTGTTCAGACCCACACCATCGAACAGAGTAACGACCGTAAATGGTAATATTAATTTTGTATAATAATTAACATACTTTAATGTGGAATCGATAAGTGACTGCTGAGTGTATTCAAGTGCATTTAACGCTACAACCACAAGATGACTACACATTGACCTGTCCAACCGTGTTTGTACTGTCATAGCTGAATAAAACAGCGGTTGTTAACCATTCTTCGTTTAATAATTAAAAGCTTCATCTGGTGGTGCCAGTCCATACGATTCAAAATATAAACGATTTCGAGGTGTTACCACGTATGCATCCCAGTGTGCGCCAGGTCATTTTGCCTAATTCCGGTTGAAATTATCGGTTGAACGTATGTGTGGCAGCATCGATGTGAGCTCATTTCGAACAAATACACCGCGAAAATGTTTGATGTTACCATCAAGAGTACATCCTGGTAATCAAAGGCTTAATCTTTTCCATACGACCACCAAACGCTTTTTTTTAGCGCCATCCAAGATGCAGTCATGACAGCATCTGAGGTCGCAACTTTGCTACCTCAGAAGCCGAGGCTGCCAACAATGCTTGCTGCACGACATATAAATATTCCACCAATCTCTTGCATTTGTGTCACCTCAGATTTAGATGTTTTATTGTTAATGAGGTAATGTTTTGGTTGATTCATTAAAGTGAGCGAGTTGTGTTTGGTTCAACCACTCGAGGACATTTCCAGTTAATTTTGCTGAAGAACGTGTTAGTGTGATCCCACAATCATTTTTATTTGAATTCTTTGTTGTTTTTTTCAAGGTGAATGTCACCAAGATTTACTTTTAATTCTTGATTATGTACTGCTTAAATATGTAGCATGTTTCATTATTAATATTACGTAGTTTACACACATACATAAATGGCCTTCATTCGGTGATCAGCCCCCTCCTGTAAGAGTATTGTTGATATGTATCGCAGCATAACGTCTCGAAATAATAACGCCATGTGGAAGTGCACCAACACTAGTACTGAAGTACATTTAAACAGCGCAGTGCCCGAACAACTCTAGATGCACTAAAGAAAAGTAATAAATGAGGTACAATGTATTAAACTCTTTGTTACGAAATCTGTAGACAAAAGTCGCTGTTTTGGTACCGGTTCAGATACGATCGGATTTGGATATGCACATGAAATATGACAGGCATCCATATAGTTAAGCTGAATTTCTTCACAACGTTCCTCATGACCGTCCAGTCAGCTCTTTTTATAGAGTTATACTTTGGAAAGTAATGAACACGTGTTGCTGTGCAGTAAGACCATGTTGTGTGATTATTTGTCATTTAGATTGTCCCTAATATGATTTGCTGGCTCTAATGTCCTGGTATGTGCCAGTGTTGATGTAGTTCCTGACTGCATCAACGATAACGACATGATTCTCTAGTCAGTGAAAGGGTTACCGGAGGCATCCACAAATTCAATGCTGAGATATTTGTAATTAACACATCCCGTACGTCAAATGTCATCGTTTGGGTTGGTCTTAAGTAATAAGGTGTCCATATGTTTAGCTGAACAAATAACATAGAAAACATTTCTACTAAACCTAAATATGTGAAGGAGAGGAATTGTACACGAAAACCTAAATGAACCACCAATGAGTTTTGATCGACGCTGAACAAAACCAAGATTGAGATTTCGGTTGGGTCTAGACATCAAAGGGCGGCGGCAGCAGGTCTGGTAACCATACCAATATGATGACAGTTGTATGGTCTATTATCTGCATGACCAGTTGTATGTTTGGCAAAACATCGTTGTTTGGCCAGCTGTTCTCGAGTAATAAGTACTGTATCTGGCGAGTCCAAGAATCATTGTGGCTATCTCTACGTTGTCAATAATTGATTGTATTTCCTTTCCATCGATGGAACAATGTGCACTGTTAAATAACGTCATGATAGCATTGCTGACAAATTCAATTTGGATAATGGCATTGCTTTTAATCAATTTGGAAGAAAGCGTCACCATTGTTTATACATTATTGATCTTATTTAGCACCTTCTTACATACATCTCGCTTTCGGAATCTACACTCTATTGCCAGATTTGAAATCACTGAATCAAACAATCGTTATTCCACCAGCTGCTATTATAGGATAGGGTCATATGACGAGCATAAGACTTCACTAAAACTAAACGCGATTCTGCTGTTGAAAGAACGAAGTAGGAAGAAGGCGAGAACAACGAAAGCTATGATAAGTGCCACTCACAATATTAATGATAAAAAGAAGATTAGCTTATGTAACAACCATTTTAATTAAAATGATCATAAGACATTCTACATGATAACTGGCATGACCCGCTTTGAAACTATAATATTATGCTACTTTATAAAGAATTGAAGATGTTTGGCTATCGGAGATGAGGCTTTATATTCTGCTACAGTAAAGAGACACAAGAAAGTAAAAAGACACGAGCTACCTAACACGAATGCTTTCTTGGTGAATTCCTCCGATTAGATTACATAAATAAATGCAATGAACTGACAAAGAACAGCGCAAATCCAGTTCCTAACAATCCTAAGCGTTTTCAAATCTAAATTGATCTTTATCAAAGGCAAATACAAAGCAGGAAAAGACAAACAAACAAACGTCAAACAAATAAATAAACGGAAAACGCGTTGAGGTTACACAATTGTACACGATTATTACTACAGGGATAAAAACGTGACATTTTTATATTTCAAGTTGCTGGCTTCAACTTGATGCTGACAGGTCTTCCACCTTTTATCGTCACAGGGACCATGATTACTAGAGTGTTCTTGGTTAGTGATTGACTTTAGTTTTCCCCTGACTTAGATGTATTTGAGGTGTTTTGGTCTCCGGAATCCCAATATAGGTTTGTTCGGGATGATTAACTTGAGTGTGGAAAACGAATTTACGATGGGCCAGTGTTTCCGAATGATTTCCTTGCTTTGGGATTGTACGGATGGTAGGTCAAGATAAATTGCATCCGATCAACCGAGTTCTTTCCATAGTATTTTTGTATGTCATTCCGGTTCGTTTGTTTAGCCCTTTGGGCTGCTCCAATTATTTGTCTTTGTTTCGTAGACACGGTTGAGCAGCGGTTCAGATAACACCTCCGATCTTTTTTGAAATGTTTCATCGTCGGAGCAAATTCTTTGTATCCCAAGAGCCTGGTTATAGGAATGTTCCGAATGCGGTGTTTTTTTATGACAACTGGGTGGTGATGATACTGGTGTTTATGAGTTGGTTTTGAGTAGATGACTATATTAAGTTTGTTTTGGCAACAAGGCTAAGACAAAGACATGATAGCGGAGGTAACACAAAGGGCTAAGCCTGGCACCGACGATATTCAGATTCTGTACATACGATGCAGGGTTCAATGCATTGTAAAGGACTCTTCTTCTCCACTTGATTTGTATTCCATATATATATATATATATATATATATATATATATATATATATATATATATATATATATATATATATTAGAGGTACGTGGTATTACAGGTATACCGTTTTTCCGCGTCATTTTTCTGTGGTAACCACAACGGTATATTTATGGTATCGTTAATTCGGTAATTTATGTCAGCAAAGTATATATGTACATTGACTAAGACAATTTTTGTCGCATAAGATGTTTTCATTTTCCATCACAAACTAATATATTATTTTGTTGGCTTTACAACACATCTGCATTTGTTATAGTTTAATTTTAAATGTTTTGGAAATATACTCATACTTTTTAAATTTGAATCATACGTACAAAGGTGATCATATGTGCGCACCATTAATGATAGATTTGATTCGCGTTACTTTGTCAATATTGATACCGAATGGGATGTTATTAACGATATATGAGAGAAATCCAACATTTTGAAAAATTTTGAGATCAGAAAGGAGAAATATCTCATTATCTGTTAAAGTTATTTGCTAGTTCGTAGTCGTTTAGTGAATACATGTATTATTCTGTAAAACCTAGAATCACTTTAGATTTTCAAGAGAACGACTGTCTTATGTTTGAATTATACGTCTTTTCACTAGTCTACCAAATATTGTATTGTTCCATGAGCTGGTTCGTTTTGTTTACCGGCCCTATCTGATAAACATCTTGCACACATATTAGCATCTTACCCAAGGTTTTCCAGCCAATTATATAAATAGCGTAGTCAGTAAATCTTAGACTTCAGTTCCAAGCCTTATTTTTACAGGGTATCAATTATAGTGTAAGCTTAATCATCCCGGTTTAGTTACAGTTTTCGATTACAACGTAAACAACATTTAATATAAATATAGCAAATTATTGTTATAGAATGTACTGACACTTCATTTAAAGGTGATTGGCGCACCGATTTCTTTCGAGCTGACATTTGTCTCGATTCAGTTAATAGAAATAAAGTACTGATATTTTGTTTGAATTAAAGCAATGTTTCTTATTGCTATTTGAGACCCGGAATATTTTTACAAAGAATCTGACATCTATCTCAGCAAATGAAATCCAAGATTCTTAATGTAATTGTCGAATATATCGCGGAGTATTTTGAAACAAATATGTATAAATCTGCACACCGCGGGAACAAAATGTTCCATGGTACTCTTTGTGTATGTGAGTATTCCTCTCGACGACGAAAGAAACACACAAATTCCTCTAGATAGGCGTCAAACGTTACTTCTGTTCATACCATACACATGTCTAAATAGTATAGCATGTCAAATATTAGAAAATAGCAATGAATCTTCGTCTCCGTCTTATATCACATTATAAAGGACGAATTGAATTTCAGCAATATCTTACCAAAGTTTCATGTTTTGCTCCGATACTGTCTGAATGATTGTGAAGATCAGGTATATTTACTTACTTTATGTCAGGACGAATGTTGATCATAAATGTGGACACTTACCATCTGAAATGAAGTAAGTCATACAATTAGTGCTATGTCATGAATGTAGATACTTACCATCTGAAATGAAGTAAAATATACAATTTGTGCTAGATCAGTATCAAGACGCACTTTGCTATGGGTAGGTATGATTTTTCCGATTGTCATTGATATTCAATACAGTATACGTCTATTCGGTGCCGATGTTAGGTTATTGACTGTGGAAGGCCCAAATCTTTACATCTGCGTTCTGGGGGAGACATAAATTAAGTTAATTTGTGTGCCGATCATCAATTAGTGGATTTAATTCCAACATAGCCAGCGCAATGACGTTCCAACGGAAAAAGACCCTCCGCATTATTAACTATACGAGGTCAAATAAACACAATGACATATATATATATATATACATTTACACACACACACACACACACACACACACACACACATATATATATATATATATATATATATACACGTTTTAGGTGCGTTGTGGGCAGTCATCCCGAAAGTGGGTTTACGGGAAGGACATGATATAGTTTACATTTCAAATCAAAATACATATACATAGGTTGTATTTCTTACATAGTAATTATGTATATGTTGAAAATAAGTATATACACTTATGTTATAGTCCTATTCATGTTTTCGGTTCGTGGGCAGATATATATATTTCATGGGCAGTTTTGACCTTTAGGTTGAAGATGACAAAGTAACTGCCCAAAAATACGTTCACGAAGACAAACATATAGCATTCTGCCCGTGAATACGGTCACGGGAACAATATATAGCGTACTGCCCACGAATACGTTCACAAGTAACACATATATAGCATGACTTTCCGGTGTGCGCGCGCAAAATGGTTGTCAAGACACGACGATAAACATTAATCTATTAAAGCATCCTTTGCAATGGCCAGCGTACATATAGCGGACGTGAGGTTCGTTTTTCACAGCTTGTTTGAAATAAATGGATGATTATATATCCAGTGTAACAACTTGTCTTGACAGCTTATGGATGCTAATGTTTGACATTTATTGTGAAGATGATTGTTCACTGCTTGTTGATGAATTCGTAGCTTCTGTTAATCGATGCTATAGCTCAATTTAACTGTCATACACTGATATGTTTAAGTCTGCTTGCACAGTTAACTATGCAGAGTTATGGAAATATAACAAATTGGTTTTAATAACTTTCAGAGTTTGTTTTACTATTACTCAATATTTGTTTCAAGTACTATAAAGGCTGTGATAGGTTGGGTGGCTTAGATTACAAATCAGGCCCTTCTCACTTGGGGGGGGTGGGGGGTGGGTACTGCCCATTATGAATATTACTGGTCCTAGATGTCCAACCTGATATTTATGACATATAGGTTCAACATCTTACTGCCAGCAGAAATGGTGTTCTGTAGTATTTTTCCCAGTCAATAGTTTATGGATATATTATGTCATGTACTATGCTTGTTTAATTCTCTCATCTCAGTTCTGACGTTACCATTGAATGCTATAATGTTCCCAGACATCCGGTATTCTTGGTTATTAAAATTATATATATACACAGATAACTGAAGGTGAGTTCTCATTATTCCCTAACAATTGTAATTAGTGGGGCTGTAGCAATTGATGGTCTGAGAATTCAAGTTAACTGGTTCAAAACTTGGGTAAACAACAAACTGTTTTCTTCCTTTGACAGGCATCATAAAGTTTTGCATCTTTGTCTCTCTGATGACTGTGGTACACAAGTTACAGACTTTGCCTTAGAATGAGCCTGATTTTTGATACTTGTTACTGAATGGGGTGGGGTACGGAAGTAACAAAATTATTAAAGGTGGAATGTATGCAAACCATGCTGGAAATAGATATGTGCCAGCAACTGCAACATGTAAGCTTCAATCAATTTGGAAACTATAAGCTTTATCCTGTAAATATTAACAGTTCACACCCTGTATAAAAGGTGATTTTGTGTTTGATTAACTGGAACTGTTAATTTATTATGTTAAGGAATTTATTGTTTTAACCCTAGTAAATGTAATATAATTAGGTCAAAAGTTCCAGTTTGTTTATTGTTTCCAGAGTTGATTATTGTAACTGGAAGAACCTGTTTCTAAGTGTTAAATGAAACGAAAGAGATATTGTTTACTCAAGTGATATAAAATAAAAGTTTAAAATGAACTGAAAGAAATATTGTTTATTCAAGTGATACAAAATAAATGCAAAAGTGTATATTCATTAAGAAGTGTATTGTCAATTGCAAATAAATGAAGATTTATCTTATTTTGTTCTTTACTTGTGTACAAAATTATACCTGGATTGGGCAATAATTACTTGGACTCCATTTGGAAAAGAAAAATCTATATGTCCTAAATACCTAATGTTCATATCATAATGCTCTTTTAATGGATGATTATGCTTTTCAGCTGACGTTACCATATTGCCAAGTGAACTAATAGTATGGCCTTCGGTGTGGCCCACTAATCACATTTGTAAATGAATTATGCATACAATAGAGAAATAGCTCTTAAAATATCTTATGAGTTGAACAATGTGTGTACAGAAATAAACATGAAGCAAATCTTTGAACTTGTATGCCACACATGCAAGTGAATTGGTGGTTTTCATATGTAACTTGTGTACTCTTATGGCTTTTGTCTATATTACTTTTAGCCATTTCTATTCACACACCAGAACACAACCTTTTTTGTCTGATTCAGGTACTAATGCAAAACTTATTTCAGCTGTAACTGAAGTATACAGAATTTTTCCTGACGTTGAGGCCTACTGTGTAGACAGTATAGCTGTAAGTCATCAAATCAAATGGAAGACAACAGTGTGCAGTTGAAGAAAATGATATATACCCAGTATCATTTAGAGTTATCTTAAAGAAAAGTCACAATGCACACTGATACAAGTAGTTTTAGAAAATGCATTTGTTCCACATACATTTTAACTTAACCCAAAAGTTCAGTCTCTTGCCTAAAATTCAATCAGATGTATGCATTTATTCCATAAAACACAAAGATATAATGAACCAAATCATTTTCATTATTGAGTTAGGTAGTAGGCTATGTTAAAGAGTGCAATCACTTTATCGATTTTTTTTTCCATTACATTTTTATTTATTATAAAATGACATTTCTTAGTGGAGTGCTAGCAACTGTAACTTGAGGAATATTTTGTACATGCTGGCCTAAGTGTCATGAATATACTGTGCTACATTTTGCTTTATTAGGTATAATACTATCATGAGACTTGCTTGATTAAATCCTGAATTTGTCAGTTACACTTACAAGTCCACTGGTAGAATTTAAAATCTGTGACAGTTTGGGAACTTTTTTTGCAGTAACTGCAAATCACTTTGCCTTCACAGTCAATGAATTCAAGCCATTGATAATTGTCAAACCATTGTGACTGAAAATGTGATTGTCTCTTAGTTGTGTCCTATTTGATAATTTTGCTGCCACAGAGTCTGGATTGTGTCTCTGAAGAAATAGTTCATCTAGACTCTGTTGCAGTATTACATTTTATATGTTCAATTTAATGAATTTTCTTTCTTTGAATCATTCTTATGGCATAACTTGCGAAAATAGTTTAGTTAACAATATTTATTCAAACAGAAAAGATAACCTCACTTGACAAATCATCCTACTAAAGTGATCATGGCATACACTTTTATCTTTGAAATTCAAATATTGCCCACTCGTTAATTAACATAACTAATATTGCACATTGAAGGTGATCATATGTATCATCAGTTTTAAAAAAATAAAGACATAATACTATCATTTAATCACTGCATACAGGAAACAGACACTTGTGTCTGTAAAATGCCTTTCATTGGATTACTTTGGTTTATTAAAACCAAACAGCAATCCACTCAGGATTTTCTAGGATAGATACAGAGAATATATTATGGTTATTCAGAACGCTATCAATACATCAGACCAGATTGTTTTTATTATTATTTAGGCAAAATAACTTAGTAAGTCAGATGGCAAACATGAGGATGGTGATAGGTTATGTGGAATTTGCATTGAATCATCTGATCCCAGAAGATTTGATACAATGTCACTGGCTGTGGTAATCATCAAGTGCAGTTGCACGGCACCATAAGACTTATCAAGATACCATAAGCTAGAAAGATGAAGAAAAAGAAAAACGATGACCCAAAGACAAATCCTGCAAACTGTGTGCAAAAATGATTCCACAGATTATAGATGAAAACTTTACTATATTTAGCTTCAAGATATTAATAAATTCGGATTACTTCCTCCAGTCTGCTACAGTAATTCATGCCCATTGCACTCATAAATTGATTATAGTCCTTGCAGTATTTTGTGTGGGCCACAATATTTTAATTGATGCAGCTGATGCTCCATTCTTCAGTTCAGTGTTGATTCAAACATAGCAATGTCCCTTTGGGATGTGTGCATAAATAAAGAATGCCTGTCCCTTCATTACCACACTTGTTGAATTTATCGTGTCTCTCTGAAAACTGTACCATGTGAGAAAGAATTTTATAAACAAACTGGACATAAGTATTGCTAGACATATACTCAGACCTGAGACTTCATAAAAGACTGCTTACTTGTGAGGCATTATTAGTGCTAGGGCTTGAGGTAATAACTTGCTATATGTTTGGTAAGGCAAAATAAGGGGCCTTATGACTTAAATTGAAACTGTGAAAAAACAAAAGGTTCAAATGCAATAAACTTTTGTTTTTCCTCATTTGTTATATTACAGTGCCATGAAAGGTCATTTCTTTTATCTTTTTAATCCCTTGCCAATTTTAAGTCATCATCACTAACCAAGTCTCTAAATCAATTCTTGGCATGTTTAGCTAAAATGGTGTCTACTGTTCCATTATATCATTGATTGTTTAGCTTGCTTGTATGGAGCTTAACACCATTTTTCAGGACATCATAGACTTTACATGGCAGCCAACATATTTATTGGAAGAAATCATCACACATAACGCTACTGGCAAGCTTTCTCATATACACACATTGGTTGGACTAGAGAGAGTTGATTAGTGATGTGTATGCCTAGACCATTCTATAATCCAGGGCCCCATGATGATTGAATACAGCTTAAAGAAATTAACCCTAATTCAATTTCCTTGTTGCATTTAAATCATAACACCCACCATGCAAAGTGACACATGTCTCAAGATTTTCAAATTTGTATATGTTTTGCAACTTTTAATTCCGAGTTGATGCATGTGGATGTGGAAATTCAGTTACTGAATACTTAGCTACTTATATAAGGAGCTCTCACACTGGTAAAAGCATGCAATTGGGATTGTATTTGCAAGAGGGCAATTAATTGTTCAAAATACTGTTTTAGCTAACTACATATGCGAAGGGTTGATGTATAAAAAAGAGGATCAAGAAATCCTAGCTGGTAAAGACAATTGTATCCAACTTGATAGAAAGTCAGAAGGCCTTTTAATTTTGTACAGCAGTTTCATTAAGGAACCAACTATAATACCATTAGAAGTTTATGAGCAGCAAAAACCACATTTAGGACCAACTAGACATCAAAACCATATGCATAGTTCCATTTACGGCCAACCAGACATCAAATAGGTCATCTAGTGAAAGCACAATGTCAAAATGACCAGCCATCTAGGAGAAGTAGCAAGGAAGGGGTTTTCCAGATGCCCATTAAAACAGCCATATTGGAGGTTAGATTGGCACTATTTTCATTTATGTCCAACTAGACATAAGAAGTCTTTCACTGATATGACGATTCATTCAGGAGAAGTAGTTATACCAAGATTTTCAGGATGGCCACATTGGTGGCCTTATAGGATGTCTGTACAGCACCATAATTCTCATTCAGGACCTGCTAGACATCAACATAAGTATTTTGTACACATGTTGACACGCTGACACAATTATCCATTCAGAAGTAGCGATAAAAAGTTTCTTAATATGGCTACTGTGGCAACCACATTGTATGTGTGAGTGGCACCATCTTGTTTTTTCTTCCAGATATTTTCACACAAATATCATATTTAAAGATAACATGAATTCATACAAGATCTTGTCAGTTTATTTCATAACAGATTTTTCCCTCATATTAATATAATCTTTTGAAAACATTTATACATTATAGTTCTAGAAATTTTTCATGCTCTCAGAAACTATTAAAATCACAGCAGAAAGTGTTATGTTATATCTTTATTCAGCACTGAAAAATATTTATGAACTCTTAAAGTTTTTTCCCCTATATTAACTTAATTTAATGAAGATTTTCAGACTATAACCTTTCCATTGGATTTATTTTTTCAAACATGGCATAAAAAGTATGTTATAGTAACCAATTTTTACATTGCCTTCACCATTGCAGAAATCTCTATAATCAATTTCCTAGTAAAGAAAAGCCAAGAAAATAAATGGACAGTTAATATTCACTTCAGGATCACAGACCTGAGGCAAATATGTCATTGTTAAATCAAACATTTTTATTGTGTTTCCTTAGACCTAAATATATATATATACTTGCTGTTACTCTAAACGAAGGCTGGTGATCCAGTTGATAACCTTTTGGGGGTTTTAAGGATGTCTTTAAAATTAAGGCCTTAAAAATGTTGAGATCTTATATTAAAAATGACAATTTGAGCCTTGCAGATTCATGTCCACAGGTGCCCAAATAAAAAAAAAAGGGGGGGGGGTGCAAGGGGCAAGCTTGTTGGTGTGTTATAAAATAACTGACTTATCATCGGTGTGCTGACAGGTGATGTGTAATTAAATCACTGTTGTAATATTAATAATGAGTGAGTCTGCACAAAGGAATTTCATACAGCTAAACTAGCTCAACAACTAGAGGCAATTAAGAAATATATCCACATTCGTGATTCTGTCAAATGGCAGATACAACAGCATCAGGAAGCTCAAGTGGCATTTACAGAAGGTAAAGAGCCGCTATACTTGTTATCTTTTTAGGGATGTGCTTGGATTTTGCCCTCAAGCTGGAGCAGTCATAGGATATATAATAAATCGCCACGGTCGGAATTTATCCCCAAGCTGGGGTAATCGATGGGTAAAGTCTTATCCACAGTCGGGGTTTTATTCAAGCTTCAGGTGCAAGTTTTTGTGCATCTCCATGCCCTTGCATAAAACACAGTTACACGTTTTTTTATATAGATATTTTTCAGTTGTAGACAGGAATAATAAGCATTTGCGAGTGTTTGAAATGAATGGGTTCATTATGAATTGAGTGGCACTACATTTCAAAAGCAAAATTGGATTGAAATGCAAGAACTGTAGTACGGAATTAGTGTTGGTTCTGGATCGTAGAATGGAATTGTGTGTGTGTGATTGGATTTTTAACGTAGCTTGAATAATTTTTCAGTCATATTGCTACGATGTCTGCAGTGTGGCAGTTTATAGTGATGTATAGCACTGGGGCATCATGCTGCAAACATGTAGTATGATGTTGCACCCAGTCACATTATCCTGACACCAGGCCGATCAGTCCTAACACTAACCTCTTAATGCTGAGCGTCTAGCGAGGTAGCTGTTAATACCATTTTTGTAAGTCTTTGGTATGACTTGGCTGGGGTTTGAACCCATGACCTCCCGCTTCTGAGGCGGACGCTCTAACCACTAGGACACCGGAGTGGTCAGAATGGAATTGTAACAATTACAATGGAAGCAATTTGTATTATGCTTGTTGGGGCATTCCTCACTGATGGCTGTCAGTGACATCATCATGGGAATGTGTAACAGCCACATTTTGTAAGAACAAGGTGTAGTTGGTGAACAATACAGACACTTTTCTGCCATTTCCACTGGCATCATCTCATATGATGTTATTTAAAAAAACTTCCTACAACATACTCACAACATATAAAACCTATATGCAAATCTGATGAAAGCTGCTTGTGTTTCTGAAACACATATTCCATACTGGTGGCAAGAATGTCCAAATCTACATTACAAAAATGAAAACATTACCATCCATCTAGGAGTTGCAAATGTATGAAATCCTCTTGTTGGGTAGTTTTACTAACAGGCTTTACAGCAGGGCCTTCCATTAGATTTAAATGTGGCAGGTAAGTTGACAAAGTAGGGTGGGGGGTTGGGGGGACCTACCCCAATGGGGATAATTCATTTTTTTTTTAAAGTAGCATGGTGTAAAGTAAAAGTAGATGGGCTGATAAGAAATCCACTGAATTTACAGACTAAAGGTTCAGACATTTGTTTTTAAGAGAAAAATGAAAGAAGGAAACAATACAACAGATATTTTAATATGACTTTAATGTTTATTTTCTAGATTTAATTAAGATTATGAATCAGAATCAGTCTCCAACTCCACTGTAAAGTTTATCTATTACTTCTTCTGCTCAGGCACCTGCAAATTAAAACAAAATTGTAATGCTTAAATAAAGTCATATCATCTCAGCACTAGTTACATATGCAGAAGTCATGTTAATCAGCATTATAAAAATGTATGAAATTTTCTTCACTGCACTTGTGCTTCCCTTACTATCGTTAAGCCATGATACAAGATAACTTTGCACTTACTTGTCATTTCTGGCAAGTGGATGGTGCAATCAATTTGCACAAAGATGAATTTATTTCATCCAAATATTTCATGTGAATAAAAATTCCAAATGGAGGCACTTGTCCGATCAGACAAGATATATGCATATTGTAGTTAGCTGGACTCTAGCTCTGATAGTCCTGGGCAATAGGATAAGCTGATTTTGTTATCAGTTTAGAAATGCATCCGCTTTGCAAATACTATGCTTTAAAAGACGAAACTGAATCCAATATTGATGAAATAAGAGTCATTTGGATTACCTTGTTTTTTATCATTCTGCGTTGGTTGGGTGCATATTTGAGGGTCTCTGATATGGTCTCTTCCATTCCATTTGCCTTTGCTTTGCCATTAGTTTTCAAGCAGGCTTCTGCATGAGTAATACAATGTTTTAAAATAAGTTTCACAACAAAGGATGCATTGCATTTTTCTAAATGCCAGCAATAATCAATGGAATATTTTTAAAACATGTACTTTGAAATGTGTCTCAAGTTACTTTATCAATTCATTTAAAAATCTCTGGCAAGTCACATGAAAAACACAATTTAAATCAAGCCATACTTACTTATCAAAGACTTTCTCATTCACATCCTTTACCTCACACAATAAATATCAGCAACACCAACATTAAATTCACACAATCAGTACAAAACCTATGTGTTACTCTGGACAGTACTCTCACATTGCACCAACATGTCATGAACATATGCAAGGCTGCGTATCTTGAGCTGAGACGCATCAGCTCCATTCTCAGATATCTTTCAGTTGATGCCACTAAAACACTTGTGTGTTCATTACTGCTTTCAAGACTGGACTATGGTAACTCAATTCTGTCTGGTTCATCTTAATATCTACTGCAGAGACTTCAGAAAGTTCAAAACATAGCTGCTTGGATCATACTTAGAGTACCACAATCAGAGCACACCTCCCCGCTGCTCTGTACCCAACACTGGCTATCCATTCGATCCAGAATCAAACACAACATTAGTTCTCTGTGCTACGTTTCACTGACAGACTCTAGTCCAACATACCTATCCGACCTCACCTATGTGTACACACAAGCAAGATACTTACACTCCTCTTCCGACAATCATATACTCATTATTCTCACTATGAAAACAAAGTCACATGGACAGCATTCTTTTGCATACCAGGGCCCAGCAACATGGAATGAATTGCCCACTGAACTTAGACACAAAGACGCAGTGATCCCATTCAAGAGTGCTCTCAAAACTACTTATTCTGACTACAAAAACAAACTTAATGACTTAATAATGTTAACTACCTTAAATATTCTCAGCATGTTTTTTTATGTTTTCTAATTTCATGGTGTTTGTTTTTGTAATCATATCATTGTGTATGTTTTTATGTTGTCTAATGTTGCAAAGCGCTTAGAGCTTCTAAAGATTAGGCGCTATACAAAGTCCTCATTATTATTATATTTAGCTTGGATGAATATTTTTTAAATCAGTGGCCATAACTAAAAAATGGGATTTTGTTTTATGATCATAAAAGTATGTTGGACACCATCCATGATGTACAATGCTGTCTGACATTTCTATGCACCTAAGGTTTCCATCTCAAATATTAAAGCAAAATGCATACCGAATTTGACAGATTGATGAAAATAAAAAAAAGCAATGCTTACCATTTGAAAAGAGGCAATTGTCACTAGAATATTCTATTCAAAATGATATTAATTTTGGACACAGGGGATACCACCCCCATGTTTTCCTGACTCGTGATATGTCGGCCTATTCTGTGCACAGCTTTAAAAGATGTAATGTTTATCCATCGAGCTATAGAAATGAAATACATTTACTGTAGACTGTTTCTGTCAGCAGTTAAGTTGAGTAATTAGGTCAGGTTTATAGCTAGTTTACAAAATTCAATGTAGAATGCCAATAAATGACAAGATGTATTTTTGCAAACTAAAGTGATCTTGAAAAAAGATTAGTAAAGTTTAACATTTTATAAAAAATAAGCTATTATGTGGAAAAGAAACAACAATGAAATAGGATGCAATGTGTTTATGTCTAGTTTTGGAAGGTACCGTCTCTAAGGTACCGTCATAATTGTACCGTAGTTTAATGGGTGGAAAGGCCATTGAAAGGTAAGGGCAGTGCGGAGACCATCGAGTATGTTCCAGAATAGCTGAATCTTTGTAGATACATAGATCCATTCGTAACTTCAGTCCGCAAGCGAAACACTGTACTTCGTATCCCAATCCTGACTCGGGTCCGAAGTAGACAAATCCTGTTCTAGCTAAAACATACGAAGAAGGTAATCCTTCCCTATCCGTAGGCCATTTTTGAAACATGTCCAATCGACGGGCACAATCACAATAGTCAGGTAAGAAGACTGGAAAATGGTAGGGTTTGAACTTGGAGTTCTCACTGGATTTCTCACTCGATTCTTGCTGCGGCGAAGTCATCCTTCTGGTGGGTGGCTATCCTCTTACAACCAATGTTTTATACCGACATGTCCATACGGCAAAGTAAAGTGGGTGGGAAGCCGCACTCGCTTCTGCTACACGATTTGATAGACTTTTTCCAAGGGTCGACTGACGATGTGGTGTGTGGGTAAACGTACAATCTTGTTGGGTTGATAGGTGGTCACTATCTCTAGACTGCAAGGCTTCTTTCAATATGCCAAAGTTGACCACTCGACTGGTACGATAATTCAGAGTAAGTCCTTTCACTTTACACTTCGTGTGCACTTCTCCTTGTTTGGCCCAGTATTCGTAGCCGTAATTTTTGGGACCACCACTAACGAAACTTAGAATCTTGTCATCGGGGTGCTTGTCTGTCCAGGCTCCTAAACGGTCTCCTTCGATGTCAGGGTGCTGTTGACTCGGGTGATCGATATAAATGCAACTGTCCATGTCAAAGTACAAGACACGTTCCCCTAACAGTTCTAAAGCTTCGTACAATTTTAAGCGAGCATGAGCTGTCATGTAAGCTGCAATGATGACATTTCCAAAGGGGTCATCTTCTACAAAGTTCAGATCTTCTTCGTAATTCACCAAGATCAAATCCTCACGAACGACGTCCACGTGTTTCATGAATTTGGCTTTGTCGTGAATCATCTGAAAGTAGCGGGAAGGTTCGGTCAAATACTCCGTCTTGGGTAAACACGGTCATTGTGCCATTTTACCCCACAAGCAATTTAACATCACTTTGGCAAACGATCGCCTGCCTTCGTTTTTCTCAATGTGATCTGAAGTAATGCCTTCTTGTGCCCAGAATTTCTCTCTGAATGTCTTTTGGTCTTCGGGAGTGTGACACCAGGACAGATAGCCACTGGCTTCTTGCTCAGTTTCAAAAAGGCATCCACGTAGTCTGCGAAAATGCCTTTCTGCGTGGGGTCACCCTTGTGGAATTATTGTGTCTTGGGAAAGTGGCAAATTTCGTACACTTCTAACAGTTGGTATCCCATGTTCAGAGCTTTGAACAATTCTACGCTGACCCATGTCCCCGTCAAGGCCCGTTCTTCCTGGGTGTGATGACAAGGTTGATCTTGGTTGCACGTTTCAGCACAAGTACGGCACAAAGGAAACATAAGTTTGCCTTGGCAATGGCGAGGTAAGACGGGATGGTATAGGTTCGTGGGAGGCAAAACTTTGCACTTGATCAAGCCTTCGTATTGTCGAATGTTTTTTAGGTCGATGTGTTCGGTGAACAATTGTGGGTGCCCTGCAGGAAAGCAACAATATTTGCACACGTAGGGATACAGTGAACACACGTCCAAGTATATGATTTCTTCTCCTTTCTCTTCGTCAGCTTGGTACAGCAAACAGGTGGCATTGGTCCTTCCTCCGTACAAACTATTACTTGGGTTCAGGGGGTCCATGAACTGGTAACTTTCCATGAGGCGTTTAAACTCGGGATCGGTGTTCAAACGGTGATTGTATTTGTGTTCCCACATTTCCACCACTTGGTATCCTTCCTGTTCTAACTTTAGGCGTGGCTGACAAATGGCCTGGTACAAGTCTTCCATGGTTCGTTGTAAGAACTGATTTTTAGTGCCGCGGTCAGGGTAACAGACGGGACATCCGTGAAATAAGCAACCGTTAAACTCGTACATGATCTTGGGGTTTTCTAAGTCCCAGCCATTGACCGAATGCATTCCGATGATCTTTCGCCCTGTCCGTTGCGGGCATGCTGAATCCATTTTTCTTCCTTGTCGCACAAGTAATGCAACCAGCATGGGGCTTTGACCGAGTATTGACGTTTGACATAGTTGGTCGTTTGAGGACTGATGACAGCCACAGTGTTTTCAAGCATGAATCGTTGTCGGTAGACTAAGGAACACGCTTTGGCAATGGTGCAAGCCTCTTTTAAATGATCAACCCCTCCGTGTTCCATGAACAGTTCTCGAAATTTTCCACAGCATCGCCGTAAAATGTCCATGTCGGAACGACGATACTTTAGCATTTCTTCCTGAAAGTCGAAAGGGTCGGAGGCGTGAGCCTGGTACCAAGCGTAGAAAGTTTCTCGTTCGGTACGCATGTTGTCAGGGTCGTAATAGTGAGCCTGAGGCAAATGGGGTAGAACGGCGTGTTGATTGGCTTCTGTATTGAAAAAGTGTGGAAAGTACCCTTTAGCCATTTCTGTCATTCCAAACATTTTAGGCATTCGACTCAAAGGCATGGCTAAGTAGCTCATCGAATCTTTAAACTGCACTTGTCCCACTTGCATGAAAATGATTTTGGCTCCGTTCAAAGTGATTTTAGGACGCTCGATGCCACGTTCCGTATAACATCTCAAAAGAAACTGTCCATCATATCCGGAGAAATTGTGAGCCATCACCGTGGCATGACAATGACAATCTCCATAATAATGTTCGATGTCCTCTTGGCTCCACGTCTTGTCGATGGGGTCTAAGACCCATTGTGTGAAATCGGCTAGTGTGTTCGGTCCTTGAAAGATTTTTTCACGCCCTCCAGGAATCTTACTGCAGTGAGGGCAATAACTCAAGATAGGTTCTTGAATCACTTCTCGCACGCTCGATGAGCCACGCAGAAATTAGGAATGTGAATACTGATCTCTTGCATGCATTCGAAATCGAAAAAGATGAAATTGCCTTTCTTCTTCTTGTGACCATCCTCTTTCTCTGGTTGGGATTGGTATTTTTGTATGTAGCATTGGTGTTCCAAGTCCACGATGCAGTGACAAATGTGACATTTTTTCTTTCCTGAACATACGTGTGCCTTGGTACTGTTGATACATAGACCTTGTCCACACATTGGGCACAATCTCAGGAGTTGACAAGCACATTTCTTCTGTGAACCTTGCATCTTCAGATGTTGTTGGTAACAGGCAGGGCTGACAAATGTGCGCAGACAAGCAGGACAATGCACTGGTTCTTGCCCTTCGCTCAGACAGGGTTGAGAGGCCAAACATCCTGAGCATTTCGATCCACAATGTTTGTGTTGCTCTCGATTATTATAACCATCATAAGTCACATTTCTCACAGTAATATTTGTATCCCAGGAATCCAGTGATAGTGGTAATGGTATCGAAATGGTCATCGTGATGATAGAGGTGAATGTATTTTCCATCCTTAAAGTCTTTCCCTCGAAACAACAGAGACCCGCGCACTTCTTGAGGGTGCACTTTCAAGGTGTATCGTGGAGCTAGGGCATCTTGCAATTTTTGCATCTCAGGAATGCCACAGGATGTGTCTTTGGACAGGCATGCTTGTTGTAACAGAAGTTCTGCTTCATTTCGTTGTTTGGCTCGGTTCGATTTTCGAGTGGATATACCCTTTTTAACATGGAAGTTCCCTAGTCCCTAGACCGTCCCTATTCACTACTACCATTGTCATTACCAGCCTGAAACCAAATTTAATGCCATTTGTATAAATTCATTTCAAATAAATATTATGATATAGTTGAAGTGTAAAGTCAAGCAAGTATTCTGTTTGCAGATTTTACATTTTAGATATTATAGTAAAGTCATATTTTCTCTTGTTTAGTAAACTTTATTGCAACTGGTTCCAAAATAGTAAATCTTATTTAATGTTCATTCACCAGAATAGGTATTAATACAATCCCGAATTAACTGTATGGTACTAAAATATACCCTGATCTTGTGTGAGATTGTAATATACAGAACTATACCTCAAGACAACAATAATATATTGAATTTATATTGTATCAAGACTGTCATGGTTATGAACTCCAACTTTATTCAGGTTTTTTCATAATAAATGATCATCTTGTGCTATGGTTGAAAAGAAATCAAAGTTCAGTTTAACTCCATTCTCTCCACATTTGTAAGTTGTTAAGAGGCATACTCATCCTCAGTGTTATAGTAAAATGTAATCTTATTTGGATCAATCTTGGTGGTGTAATATATGAATGGAGAAAGAATATTATCATCCAGATTAAAATATGTTTTATTCAGACTCTACTAAAATTTTTAGTTGGATATGGGTTACGGAGCCTGATGTGTACGAACAAAGCAATGTGTACCATGACCTTTTTAATTTAACATTTTAAACTCCTGCAGAAGAAAGAGATTTTTTAGATCCATTAATCTGTATTAACAAAAACATTTCTTCAGTATGATTTTCAATTACTTAGTATTGACAAAACTCATATTTTAAAGTTGTTGTTTTTTTGTGTTTGGTTTGGCCTTTTATGGTAAACCAACACAAGTAAGTTATTTAGTGCCAAGGCACTTTAAGTATAGTGCCTTGCCCAAGGACACACCATGGTAGCTAACCCAGGTTGGTCTGATGGTAGAATTTGAACCTACCTTATTTCACAGGTCCAGAAAGCTAACCACTGAGCCACTACAGCTCCCCATCTTATAGTGGAATGCTGGTATACTTTATGATCAAGAAGGATGGGTTGGGGTATGCATGTTGCATCTGAAAAAAGTGATGGAATTTTTGTTTACATAATATTTTAGTCATACAATATGAATCATTTTCTATAGATTTAAGATGTATCAGATCAAGTTAAGAAAAATCATATATTCTGTTTCCTGGGAATGTACTAAAATTCACTGTTATTGTTTGATTTTTTGGTAGTAAGCTTACTTGGTGTTTTTTTCTTTTTAACTTGAATACCTAATTTGTTAACATCCTATTCTAAATCTTCAGAGTTCTGTCTATTAAGTGACAACTGTTGATACATGTAGGGAAGTTTTTGTTTATATCTTTTGATTTTTGTGATTCTGGAAGTTGCAGTATTTGTTGTTGTATTATAACCATTTCAGTAATTTAATGAATGCAGAGTATACTGCTCTATAAATGAAATTTAAGTGAAAATAATGTAAAAGTATGTTTCACTGCAAATATAAATTGTTTAAAATAATATATCATTTATCATATGACTATTCAATTGTGGTAACTAGTATTCCATCCAATATCTATATATTAAAATATGTCTTTTCATACAGCTGGTGATCATTTAGATACAAGTCCAATTGAACATAATCAAATTATCAATGCAGGTGTTTTTATTAGTAGTAGTATTGCAAGTATAAGTGTTAGTATTAAGATTTCATATACAGGTATGATAAGTGTATCATAATGTTTAAATGATGCTCCTTGTTACAACATAAAATATGTTCATTGAAACAAATGGTTCACTGGTAAATTGGCAGCAAAGGTCTTCACTGAATTATGTTGCATAAACTATTTTACAATAAAACATATATGATGCATCTCAATTATGATGAATGTGAGGAGGAGGATTAATAATAATGCAATTTAAGTTATCTTCATAACATAAGTTCTAGCAGATGTGTAATTTTTATGTGGTTCATCATCAGTTTGAAACTGGTCTGTGATTTCTGGATCTGGACATACCTGGTCCCCTGCTGTTGTGCTGCTATGGTCTTTACAGTTCATTAGGATATCAGTTACACTTGGTTTACATTTAGAACCCCATGGGATGGAATGCCCAGTTTGAAACTGAGAGAATGGTTAATTATCCATAATATAACTCCTGCAGTTATTATTAGGTTTGATATCAAGGTCTTTCTTTAAAAGCTTTTCAACTCAGGTTCTGTTCTACCATACAGATAAATAAAGTCAAATTCAAGGCTTTCAGATTTGTCCAGTTTGTTTCATGTGTTGCGGCAGACAGACTGTATATTGCCACTGTACCATATAAATATCAGTGCTTAGTCTGCTCTCAGTTGCTGTGGTTTGATTAGTTACAAGTGTCATCACATGTGACTAATTATTGACCAATGTAATGAAACTTGTATAATTAGAAGGCTGTATTTAAAAACTCTAAAGATCTTAAAAAGAAAATTGGATCGGGGTAAGTAAAACCTTTTACTTTGACCATTTGGCTAGAAAATAATTTTCAATAAGTTTAAATTGGATAATAGTAATATAATAATTAATTACACAAATCAGAATAAAAGCTATTTGCATATCCCCTTACAGCTGTTGCTTTTTCATAGTACTAAGTAGAATAAAGTATAGTTAAGACAGATAGCTTTAAGCTAGAATTAAACTCAAATAAATTGCAAGAAATCAAAACAAACCCAGGATTAAAACTAAAGAAATATCCCGTCATATATACCTTACATCAAATAAAGAAACTCAAGGTGGATAACAACAAAATTAATGTCACATCATCAAATAGTTATCTCAGCTGCCTGGTCAACCTAAAGGCAGATAAACTAAGGCAAACTTACTCCGAAGCAGTCTCATCCCCCTTAAGAGAAAAACGACAGATACAGTTCTTAACGCCAATTTTCAACTCGACCCCAACTGACTCGATGAGTAGACTCTACCTGTCACCAAGCGTAAACGAGAATGTGGACAATCTACCGAGTAACCGCAAAACTACATCCGACACGAGTACCCAAACTGAGGAACAATACTCAACAAGCACAAAAACAACCCAGACCACGCTGGTTAAAAACACTAGCAGCCAGGGGACTCAAACTGAGAACCTACTAGATGAAACAGAACGCCCTCACCCTACCACAAATAAAGCAGTCACACACGACTCAACAAAAGGTAAGAATAATAGGAAAACCAAATCCCAAATACCAGTTAGAAAGAATAAGGAACACACTAACTGTCAGAATACAAGACCCAGCAAGCCGGTTATGGACAACGAAAGAAAGTCAGCTAAAGAGACAAACACCAGGGGAAAAAAGACCAGTCTGCAAAATATCCAAAACAAGAAACACCCCGCTGAACTGACTCTCTTCGTCAAGGGAGTAAATTCCAAAATAACGAAGTTAGCCTTTAAAACCATAGCATGGCAATTGAACAAACATCACCAAGGAGAATTCACGCTTAAAAGCACTAGAGACGACTTGCTGATAATCAAATGCACCACTGAACAACAGATTGCCAAATATATGGAAATTGAAAGAATAGACCAAATAAATGTTCAGGTCACTAGACACAACAGAACAAAACAACACATAGACCCAAACCCCCCAAAAACACACAACAAAGGAGTCATATACGTATCAACTCAAAATAAAACCAATGAAATAGTAGACTACATAAGGAGTAAAGGACAGGAAGTAGAGAAAGCAATCCGCCTAAAAACAAGAAGGGGAAAGGATAGCACTGCAGTGGTACTCTTTTTTAAGGGCGCCACCCCAGAAACTATCAAAATAGCCGAAAAACTCAAGGCTAAAAAAATTTTTGCTTTCAAAAACAAACCACGGTTCTGTGGCAACTGCAAAAATTGGGGGCATTACTCTAAGAGTTGCGGAAACCTATTCCGGTGCAATCAATGTGGTCTTCACCACCCAGACCGGAAAACATGTAGCGCCACCAATCAGCACTGCGCTAACTGTAGTGGTAACCACAAACCAAACCACGCAGAATGCCCCAGGGCTCTTAGAGAAGCCCTAATAGTCGAATATATGATCTCCCATGGGGTAAACTATAAGCAGGCCAAAACAAAAATCAGGATACCAAAAACAAAATAAACAGGTAGCACCCTCACTGGTAGGAAACACGCATAAAACGAAAACAACAGTAAATTAAACAAACTATTAAGACTTTTTGCACTAGAGATGGATTCCAGAGCAGAAATCAAAATATGGCAATGGAATGCACGCGGCCTTAGGGCCCACGCTGACCAACTAAATAACAAAATACTTGAACAGGAAAGAAAACCAGATGTTATATGCATACAGGAAACCCACCTAAATGATACCTCACGTATCCCAAACATCATAGGCTACAACACCAAATACCTAAAGCATCGATCCCCCACAGCAAGAGGAGGGGGGTTAGCAACCTTTGTTAGAGATGGAATTACATCAGAAATGCATAAATTAACAGATAGTAGACCGCCCAATGACTTCGAAATACAGATAGTCAAAATAACCGCTCAAACTAAGCAGGTACTAATCGTTAACCTCTATGAAACAAATGAGCAGCGCAATTTAAGTGCAGACGAAACAATCAAAATGATTAAAGACTGTGGAGAATGGGTGGTAATATGCGGGGACTTCAATGCGCACAATGAACTATGGGGGAGTCAAAAGACGGACATTAAAGGAAAAATTGTAGAAAAATGGGCACAAAAATGCAACTTAGTTTTTCTAAACAACGGAATGCACACCCGGATAGATGACAGAACAGGCCACACATCAGCAATAGACCTATCTCTATGCACACCAAGATTAACAGGCATTTCTGATTGGCAAGTTGATGAAAGCGACCCTATGGGAAGTGACCATTACCTTATAAATATAGAAATACAAATTAGAATACCTCAAAATAAAGCGTCCTTCACACCAAGATGGAAATACGAACAGGCCAACTGGATTAGGTTCAAACAGATAGGTGACTCAATCGACCCAGAAACCATATATCACCGGGACATTGACACCTTTAATGACAAATTAATAGAAACCATTAACACAATGGCCCAAGAAACAATTCCTAAAACTAAACGAGTAGCACCCAAACCCACGGTGCCCTGGTGGAATAATGAATGTAAAATAGCAATTAAAGAGAAAAAAAGAGCTCTAAACAAATTCAAAAGAACTAAAAATAATAGGGACTTTAACTACTACAAGGAAAAGGAAAAAACTGCCAAACAAACTATTATGATAGCTAAACAAAACTCATGGAGAGAATTCTGCTCAAAACTAGATATTAACACAAAATCGAAGGAGGTGTGGCAAAGAATTAAAAAAATGAGAGGCAAAACTAAATCAATAACCCCCAACATACCTGGACAAAACAACAAACATAAGGCAGAATTATTCGCAAACTATTTCGCCAACATGTGTAGCAATACCAACTTAGAGGATAAGTTTAAAAATCATAAAAGGCAATTTGAGGAAAGCAACTCTGACAACATAAAGGAAGCAGGAAATAATGACGGCCCACTAAACCTTCCGTTTACAGAAGCCGAATGGAGAAAGGCCCTCGCCGGCAAAAAGACCACATCCCCCGGGGAGGATACTTTGGGGTATGAAATGTACAAGAACCTACCCAAAAAACTTGTCACAATTGCACTTAACCTCATTAATAAAATATGGGAAACCGGTACCATACCTATAAGATGGAAAAAGGCAGTAGTGGTCCCGATTCTTAAGCCTGGAAAACCCTCAAGCGATATAAAATCATACAGGCCCATATCACTAACAGACAATATATGTAAAATAATGGAAACTATGGTAAACAACAGGCTGAAATACCATTTAGAAAGCAAAGGACTACTAGCTAATACACAGAGCGGGTTTCGCAACTACCGAAGCACAATAGACCAACTCATGAGACTAGAAACCGCTGTCAAATTAGCATCTAGAGAAAAATTTTAAAAATCCAGATATGTTACAGCCATCTTCTTAGACATGGAAAAAGCATATGATCTAATGTGGACTAAGGGACTGATAAGTAAACTTAAACCATACGGAATAACTGGCAATATATACAAATTTATTGCTAACTTCCTAACCGATAGAAAGATACAAGTCAGACTAGGACAAGACTACTCCGAACGATACAAACTGGAAAATGGCACGCCACAATGAAGCGTAATCAGCCCAACTTTATTTAATATAATGATAAACGACCTGGAAACAGCGGTAAAACCCAACCACCTTGACTTATCCCAATTCGCCGATGACAGCGCCGTATGGAAAACTGGCAACCCAGCCAGCAGAGAAACGACCAAGCACTTACAAAAAGGACTAAATGATATAGGAAATTGGACAGATAAATGGGGATTTAAATTGTCACCTCTAGAAACAGTAGGCATAGTTTTCAATCCGGGAGGTGGCCACCCCCCACCCACTCCAAACTTAACCCTAAAGGGGGTACCCATCAAATTCGAAAAACAAGCGACACTCCTAAGTATGGTATTCGACCACGAACTCACGTGGGCAGCTCATATCCAAGAACTCGTAACGAAGTGCAAACGAGACATCAACCTCCACAGAAACCTCAGAGGGGTGAATTGGGGGGTTGATCAAAAAACACTCGTTACCCTATATAGAGCACTTATAAGAGCAAAATTGGACTACGGTTGCCAGGTATATGGAGCGGCGAACGCCACGTTACTAAAGAAACTAGACACAGTCCAATCAAAAGCGCTAAGGGTATGCACCGGCGTCCTAAATGGTACCCCCACACAAGATATCTTAATAATAGTAGGAGAACCCCCGCTAGACCTAAGGCGGAAGGAATTGATGCTGCGATACTCGACTCGAATATCAATACACCAACCCAACCACCTCACGCTACAAGCCCTCTTAGCATGCGACAAACCATTCGATACAAAAGGAAAAAATAATAAAATACCTAGTGGGAAAATAATTATAGAATTAAAAAGGAAATTTCAAATCGCAAATATCAACCCAGAAAAAATAAGGTACTACCCAGACCCCCCGTGGACCTGTCCCACACCACAAATAGATCTTAGCTTACGTAAACTAGGACAAAAACAAAATGACCCGATAGGACTAAGAGCATCAATACTAACGTACATTGACAACAAATACGAGACATACACGCAAATCTTCGCAGATGGATCAAAAACCAAAAATCCAAATAAAACTGCAGCAGGGATAGTGATCCCAAAATTAGATGTCGCCGTTGGAAAAAGACTCCCAGACCAATGCGCTATATACACGGTAGAATTCATGGCAATACTAATGGCATTAACATACGTCAAAACATACCCCACAACTAAGGCAGTCATTCTAAGCGACTCTTACAGTGTACTACAATCGTTAGCAACAGACCAATCCAAGAGCAGACCTAATATGATTAATCATGCAAGATCGCTACTTAAAGAGATTGAAAAAAACAACAAACACGTTGAATTCGTATGGATACCCTCTCACATCCATAATCCCAGGCAATGACAAAGCAGATGCAGAAGCAAAAAACGCCACAAACGAACCAAAAGCCCAAAATATAGCATACAGCGTCACTGAAATCAATAACATGGGACAAGATCAATGACATGTGGCAAGAGCTATGGGAAAAATCGGATGCAAACAGTCTAATACACACGATGATGAAAAAAGTAAGTAGAAAAGTCGAAAGTCCGACCTTCAAAAATCCATACGATATAACAATAATAAATAGAATAAGAACAGGTAAAACACTATTGGCAGGATGCGCAGGGAAACACATAAAAAGGGGACCAACCGAAAACTGCCCCTACTGCCCAACTCCAGAAACAATCGCACACTTAATAAATATATGCCCCAAATACAACCAGGAAAGGGCCGAACTAAAATCTCAACAGGAACAAATAGGAGAACGGTGGACATACCCGGAGTTACTTGTGGCAAAAAACAATAACATAGGAATGACCTATAATAACATCATGACATTCATTAACAAAATAGGCAAAAGGGGACAAATCTAAACCGAATGAAGGGTTGGGTATAAAGAGAGACCATGTAAAGAAATTAAAACCAATAAACCTAAAAGATCGAACCAAAAAAGAAAAAAACCAATCAAAATATTACAAATCACTGTTTGGGAATTGTGACGGCCGGCTCGGGCTAGTGGGTTCACAGACTGACACCGCCGCTCATAACCCGAACAATAAAAACCAGATAAGGACGAATATTACAAAATCACTGTTTTGGAATTATAATGGCATGCTAGGCCCCGTAGGTTCAAAAAAAAACAAAAAACAAAAAAAAAAAATATTAAAAAGTAAATCAAAGACCAGTCAAAATATTACAAATCACTGTTTGGGAATTGTGACGGCTGGCTCGGTATCGTGGGTTCACAGACTGGCACAGCCGATCATAACCCGAACAATAAAAACCAGATAAGGACAAAATATTACAAAATCACTGTTTCGGAATTATAACGGCATGCTAGGTCCCGTAGGATCAAAAAAAAATAAAAAAAATATAAAAAAATAAAAATAAAAAAAATATACATTAAAATAAATCACAAATAGCTAAGCTAAACAAAAATAACAGGTAAATAGCCAAGTGGTCAAAGCGAAGGGAAACAAAGGCAATCAAACCACTTCCCTCGAAGAAAACATCTCACGGCGAACATGGCAGTATCAAAAGGACGAGAAGACCAAAATAGAAACGGACACGGGATAAGGCAGAAAGAGCTGAAATAAAGAAGAGCAGGAAAAGGCACAGGATGAAGTTAAACGTCCTAAGGCAGTAAAAGAAGAAAGAACAGGACACTTGCAGACCTTGGGGAATGAAGGCAGAAACAATGAAAAGAGTATGCCTCAAATAATCAAACCACCCCCACCCCCCAGTATGAAAAGAATTGCCTTCCCGAAATCAAACAAAAGAAATAAGGCCACCCCCCCCCCCACATCTACTTATAAGTGTGAATGAGAAAGTGAGCGTGAATGTGTGTTGTCGGGATATGTGGGAAAAGCAGAAAAACGAACAAAAATGTCTATAGCCATCACACAAATATAGCATACACACTCCCTACCCACCTTTTTTTTCTTTTCTTTTCTTTTTTTTTTTCTTTTTTACAAACAAATTTTACCACATAGGGCTTTCATTCTGACCCACGAAAGCCCTCTTTTGACTAACAACTTACTGGCCCTGAAACACACTGATTGGTTTAAAGCCACACGTACGAAATACTTAACCAAATTGAGATCTCCAAAACAAAATAAAGGGCTACTAAAAGCCTACTAGATGTGAAAAATTTTTCGGAAAATTCAAGTACGCAAAGTACACAAAATTTAATAGACCTTACAAAAGATAGGAAAATTCACAACTCAGGAATATCTGAAGCGTATGTGACAATCACATGTTTGGCAAGATAGTACAGGAATAGCCCAATAAATATAGGGAACTGGGCATTGATTGCAACGAAAATTTCATAATACTGCTGCTGGTGTGCTTCGGTTACTGCCTGAAATGAGAGAGGAAGGAGATGCAGGATGCAGAAACAGACCACCAACGGAGTACAACGATGGAGAAGGTTGCAGCGATGAGAGCCTGGGCGGGACCTTTTGGGGCACCTGGGCTTCGGCTTGCTTGCTTGGGGGCATTGTATAAGTTAATCGCTAAATTCAAAAAGTACACAAACGTGTACAAACTAAACAGTCGCACATACCGAAAGGTGCACGTGACTTTAATCCAATGAATGAATGAAATGTGTGCTAGAGGGTAGGGTTAGCAGTTATACTCCCAATTATGTTTGTGATGAGCAAAAGCAGCTGCACAAATTTGAGCTTTTAGTTTGGTTCTGGTAGGGTCAAAGGATGCAGGTACATTTTACATTCATTTTTTACTAGAAATAGCTATTTTCAATATTTTTCTGTGACAAGGCAACTAAAAGAATCAGTATGTGCCTTATGCATGAATAAAGTTCACTAGTACTATAACAAATTAGCATACTTTTCGTCACCCCTCTACCATGAAGATTTTTTTATATTTACCTCTGTAGCAGACACAAATAAAAGTCGGCAGCTCATTTGCAGACTAAGTTACGCATATGATCTCCAATGCTCATCTAACTGTGACAGGCAGTCACCAACAAGCCAACCTATTTCCATGCCTAACTCAAAGTAAATCTGAACCACATTATAGATTTAGCTTATGTGTAAATTTATAAATGCTAGGCTTGTGATAATTAGGTTCATGCCTTCTACCTTAAAAATTAGAGGGATGTCAAAATACGAAACTATCCAGTGAGACCTATGATGTTAATTTTAATCCCTATGGGATTTGTGACATAAAAAACCCAAATGCTTTATGTATTAAAAGGTAACTAATGGGGGCAGGATCTGCAGTGAATCAATGGTTAGTATGCTAGACTCCTGATAAAAATGTTTGTGTTAAAATCCTGTTATCAAGTCAACCAGGTTACCTACTGCAATGTACCCTTGCCTTACTCCAATTCCCTCAGTACTCAGTAAACAACTAGTGTTGCTGTACATAACAAAACCAGTCCATATTGATTTTACATATTTTACTAAATCCTGACAAAAATAATTCTCTAAATAAAGAATGATTAATATGTGATGGTCTCACATGTAATCAAACTCTTCCAAGCTTTTAATGATATGAACCGATTTATCAATGTTTATCAAATTTGCATGAAAAACTATTTCTTATTTGTCATCAAATATGTTCAATGTTTTGATCATATAAGCATTTCTGCTACATTAGATCAAAATAATCTTTTTGTCAGAAATAGAGCCCTTATAGTATTTGCAAGGTCAACCAATCAGATGCAGAATTTGAGTTTAATATGAATGAATATTTTTTTTACAAAATTGCTCTTTTGCTATATCTTGATGAGATAAATCTATTCACCAAGTCTGATGAAATTAATGAGAAATAGTTTTAAGAGCAGTAGCAAGAATGGCTAGTGAGATGTAGAACCACCACATTATATGCATAGATTTTGCTTATAGCCTCAGACATACAAGCAAATAATTAAACAAGTCAGATCTAAATTGGATCATAAACACTGTTGTGCAAATCATAAGAAACTCTGCCAATCAGATGCAAGGTCACTTCACTACCATACCTTTATCACACATAATAAGCATCATTGTGAAACTTGACTCTATAAGCCCAATGGCCAAGCATGATCAAACTTGAATCAGCAGTAGTGGTTATAACCTCATGTATTTGTATGCATCTTCACTTCTTCAATCTAGATCTCATTTATATAAGCATGTATTCTACGTTTAGTAAAAACTGCACTACATGTATAAATATTGCATGCGGTGGTAACATACTCAGATGAAAGATCACCTTATTATTATTAATGGTTAACACTCATCAAACTTCAAGGACAACTTAATGATTTTAGCCTATATTGTGGAAGTATGGCTTTTAGGCTGGTTAAAAAACTCAACTAATCTTATACATGATCACATGTATATACTTGGATTTTGCTCATTATTAGATTTATCCAAGATGTTGATTTAAGCCCAAAACCAAGTTTTATATAAACAAATTGATCAGAACTATGGACTCCAAAGTAGCTAATTTCTTACTGTTGAAAGACAGAGGGGGATGTGAAATAAATAACACACTCTGGACCATTACATAAACCCACTTAGCCTTTTGACCAGTTGAGATAAAATATCAACAATAATGTTAAATAAGATTGATAAATTATGTTTTCTCACATTACCTCTAGCCCTTTTCAACATGGATGGTATTTTTCTTCCACATATGTCAGCTCTTAATTAGTGGCCCTTTCCCATCATGAATGTTGTAGGTGAAACTCTCAGAATTAGGCTTTTTAATTTATATTTGTAGAAGAAAAAAACTATTGGTCTGCATATATCAATGTCACCATTTCTGTATTAGATTAAAATACCATATGTGTGTGTGTGTGTGTGTGTGTGTGTGTTAATTTTAGAATTTAGGCAAACTTGTCTCCATGTGTTTATTTTAAAACTGATGATGATAACACATAACAGGTTCAATGGATAAAATGTTATTTCTTACTTCTTACAACTGCTCATTATATCTGAATTTACATTCAATGTTTGTTTTAATTAACATATTTGGGATATTGGGCAAATTATTTATTTTGTAGTTTATCATTATATCATTTACCAGTCTTTTATCATTCAAATATGTAATATAGTACCATTATACTGACTTCATATTCTATATGATATCCCAGCAATACATATTAAGCAGATAAGTGCAAATAAAAATGTTCAGAATGTAAAATTTACTCCAAGCTCAAAGAAGATCAGCAAAAGATAATATCCAACAAATTACCAAACAAAAAGCGAAGTTAACGCAGTTACCTTTATTATGACGTCTCCAACACCAACGGTACTGTACAGCTACGTCTTCTGAGTTTTACCGTCATCTTGTCTTTCAAACCAGAATTAATTTCTTGAGCTCTTACAAAATGAAGAAACTTTTAAATACTATAATTTAAGCAGCTTCTTTACATGCCATCAGATAAATTATGGCACAGTGTTATGTCTGTCAGCAAAACGCAACTTCACATTTGGACGGCGCGCTGTGTGGGCATCGCCGACACAGCAACTGACATGACTTCTCTATTAGCAGACAATGATTCGGAATAAATCCTTCGCAAATCTAACATTCTCGATTTTTCATAGTTCCACTTTTCATTGTTGCATCTGTTTGATTGTACAATTGCTAATGATGTTCAATGAATCAACTTCAATTCATCTGCTGTCTGAAATCCCGGTTCAGTTGGTATTTTCTTCCGCGCATGATGCCGTGTAAATAAAAGATACGGTCGACATTCAAAGTGGTTTAGGTTAATTTATTATTTTTCTTTATTAAGGTCATTTGCAGAAAGTGTTTCGCTAGGGTGAGAAAAAAAAATATAACAAAAAGAAAACTTTCTTTTCCAACGCTAATACTGTATATATTTCAATTTGTGATTGATGCTATAAATAAAAAAAAATGATAATAAAGCATTTTAGCCCGTGGCTTCGGCACGGCACTCGTTTTTGTGGGTTTTTTAAAATGTTGTTAGTGTTGTTTTGGGGTTGTTTTTTGTGTGTGTACCACACTAAAAAACATACCAGGTATTAGGCCTAACGTAGGAAAAGAAATTATCCTCTATTTATTACTATTCTTACTGTCAAATGACGCAAAAGTGATCAAATTGCTATTAAGATTTTGTTTTGTATAACACTTACCGCTCGTTTTCCTCGAGATAAAGCAGCCACTTCAAAATGATTATAAAATCTGTGACAGATGAAAAACGTGGTTTAAATAATTCGTAATCGCCTGCCTTAAAATACTGTAGGAATTTGCTAATGTATTTCATGGCCCTCGTTTGAGTAGATACCAACGATCATGTATATCGACCAAATTTTGTATATTCCTGCCCACAATCATGTATTTTGTATTAAACCGTATATTACACGAGCGCTCTGTGGCAAACTCGGGGGGGGGGGGGTCTCTATTATACCCAGAGGCGTAGCTATGATATTTTGCGCCCGGGGACGAACTATAAAATTGGCGCCCCAGCCCCCTCCCCGTTTAATCACATTTTTGAATATTACCCTTGTTTACTTATTATAATGTAACGTTGTAAGCCTCATTTTGGCGCCCCTGTACCTTGGCGCCCGGGGACATATGTACTCCCCTTCCCCCCCCCCCGCTACGCCTCTGATTATACCTGCTGTATCAGTTGAGAAATATATTGAACAGATCAGGCCCCAATACTCTCGCTCTGAAAAGCATTAAAATAATTATATGCAGAATATCGGTAGGTCTCCCTCTTGCCGAAAATGTCAGCACCATATATATTTTGCAAGTAATGTAATGGGTATAATAACACACACACACACACACACACACTTTTTTGGGAGTGGGGGGGGGGGCAACGGACAGATGCCCCCATTTCCCAAAAAAAATAAAAAGTATTTTATATTTGTGTATTTCCCCCTCAGATGTGTTCTACGTTTTATTAAAACAAAATTTTATATAAAAAATTTAGTTTTTAGAATTTTTGATGGGGTATTTATGTTTCCATAGTGTTATCTAAAGGGTTGTTCGTCCGAGTCTGGTTTCCCTCACCTTGCTCGAAGTTCATTCCCTTGAAATGTTTTGTAACCTTTGCTATATGTCGCCTAGGTCTCAGTGTTTGCTATATGTAATGGTGTTATATTGTGTGTATGCTATATTTTCTTTATGTTTGAGACAGCAAGTATAGATCAAATATCTTTCCCAGTTGTATTTCTTCCTTTATGATGTTATATTGTATCTTTTAATTTGTTTTATGGTTTTCTAATTTTGACGATGGAATGGTGTACTATTTAGACTTTGTTTAAAAAAAATAATTTCCTATTTTATTATTCGAGTGATAATATGTGTCGTTCCTCATAATAGTCTTTAAAGATGTTGATAGGTAGGTTACGCTCGATCCAAGGTTCACGCTTCTTTATTCTCTATGTGTTTTTCCTGGGTCGCGTTAGGCCTCCTTTATTTAGTTTATCTGATTATGCTTTATTGAAAGATCCAAACGTATTTATGAGACCACATTATTCTATAGTGGTCAACCATGCAGTGCGGGAGAAGTTAGTAGGGTTTTAAACTAAGTGTTATACAGTATGTATTTGTGTCTTTATTTTGTCTGTTTATGTTCTACATTGGGTGTTTTCAAAGACTCATGATGGGCCTATGCACTTCACTGAGCCCTGTGACTTAGCCCCATGATGTCATCGCCATTTACTTCCCCCTTATATTTTCCCTGTATCCCTTCCTATATATGTCTTTAGAATTTTCTTTCAGAGAAAGAAGAAAAAAAATTAAATTACAAAATTCTTTTATTTTTTTCTTTCTTCCTTTCTTCCCTTTTCTCTTTAAAAAAAAAAGTTATATGGGTTTCTTTGAAATATTTGAAATAGAATTTGAAATTTTCTTTGAAATATGGCTGTTGTCGGGTGCGAGGAGGGGGTATGGGTATGGCATCAGCTCGCAATTGCGCTACGCGACCCTTCGGTCTGTAATACCTATTCCTCCCTCCCCCTCTCTCCCCCAATTCCAACATCAATTGCGTTATATCAACCTGACGGTAAGTATCTATTCGTCGTAAGACGTACTGAGTTCTTGTTGTGGTTAATATTCTTATTTTTACCACGTATCTTATTTAAAAATCTTTATCACCTGTCCACAGGATATCATCGTAGTTACTATATAGTCTATACATTTTAGAACGATTTTGTTTTCGTAGTCTAAATCTATGAATAAAATGTTATTTTTGTTATACTTATATTTTTTGCAAATTTTCATTATTAACTTTATCCTATTATGTTTAGATTTATCACATTGGACAATCGTATGTAGTTTGGTGAAGTTCGCTGTTTTACATAAAGGGCATTTCGGCATTATCCTCAGCATACGATGTTTGATTGTTTCTTCGCCTGTTAGCCAGGTGTTGTGCAGGTATTTAAAAATTATACTTTGTGTTTTGACAGATCTTATTTTCCCCAATTTTTCCAATTTTTTGTCCAATTTACCCCCTCAGTTGTCCTGCTCTACTCTACATTTTATATTTTTGGTTACCTCCTCCCTAATCCAAGCGTGACTTTTACTTATTAAATTTTGCATAAATCTGTTTTGTCTCTATATTTTAAAATTAGTTCTCATATGTTTGCGTGGCACTTTGATTTTTTTATATTAATTTGTTATTTTTGTATATCTCTGGTCGGTTTCTCAAGGTGAAGCCGAACCAGTAGATGTACGGTGCTTCTCACGCTGTAGCCGGGTCTGAGTGCATTTTTTTTAAAATCTATTGATTATGTTAGTTAATTATAGTAGTAGAGGGCTCGGCAACCCCAAGCCCCCTCTACTTTTGGCCCTATATAATGTCTCTTTTTTTACATGATGCATTTTATGATTCCATATATAATCTATTATTTCGTTGTCTGTTTTGTTTAAAATTGTATTATCCATATCTATGGATTTAATTATTATGTTAATATTTGAGTATAAATAAGTCTTGGCCACTTGGGCCCGCTCCATGATAGGTAATGGCGCCATGGCCAGATTTTCACATTTTCTCTTATTTTATTGATAATATGTTCATATTTTTCTACAGCTTCTTTTTTTTATTACCAAAGTAAACCCCTAGAGCCTTTACAGTGTCTCTCAGTAAGTGTGTGTGTGTGTGTGTGTGGGCGATAATCCAGTGTGGTTGCCCCTCCAGTTAACTATTTTTAAGATTTCGTGCTTGTTGTGGTTTATTTTGGAACCCGACGCTTATAGCATTTCCCCTCTCTTATAAAGATGTTGCAATCATATGCATGTTAGAGCATTTTTTAATTCTTTTTTAGGTTTGGTATTTGTATGCCTTGTATAATCAGGGGCGGATTAAGGCTCACTGGTGCCCTAAGCACTGACAAATCTTGGCGCGCCCCTCTTTTCCACGTACACCTGAGAAGATAACCCTAGGGTGTACCATGATCAAGAAACAGAACATCATGATCAATTTGCACTAGTTGTATCAGTTTTTTTTACAAATCTTCATTCTTTTTTCTTTCTTTCTTTTCACCCTTTTCTCAACTTTGTGGTGCCCCCTTTGGCCCTGGTGTCCTATGCACGTGCTTAGTCTGCTTAATGGTTAATACGCCCCTGCTTGCACATCTGGGTTGTTTCTTATCGTGTGACGTAGGATTTATATTGCCATTACGTATTCTAGCATTGATAGTGGACATCCTTGTATCACTGATCGTTGTATTTCAAATTCTTTCGTGCATTTCCCGTTTAATTATCCCAGTGTGTAGGATTTTGGTCCATTTTGGAAATTGGGTCCGAAACCAAATTTTTTAAAAACATTCTTTATACAGTTTTGTTCAAATCAGTCGAAAGCTTTCTCCTGGTCGAAGAGTACCATAACACTCATCATACCAGTTTCATTTATGTAGTTAATTATAGTTTTAATGTTTAAAATATTGTTTTGTATATCCCTCCCCCACAAGTTTGATTTACATTAATTATCTTGTTTATCCTACCCTTTACTGTATTTGTTAAAATCCTACTTAAAATCTTATAGTCCGTGTTTAAAAGTGATATAGGCCTCCAGTTTTTAATCTCGTCTCTATTCCCTTTCCCTTTGTATATAATTGTGATAACTCCCTCCCTCATAGATTTAGTCATTTTATTTTTACGTAAAACTATATTATTATACAAAGCGTTTAAGATCGGCGTCAGTTCACCGTGGAACTTTTGGTAGAATTCCACGATGAGTCCATCTTTCCCTGGTGACTTTTGTGAGTGTTGATATACTTTTTGTGATTTCTTCATCTGAGATGACATCATCACATTGGTCTCTATGTACTGCTGATGTCATCTCACAGTCGACATTTTTTAAGTAGCTGTCGATTGTGCTGAAGTATATGTTCTGTGTGGTGTGTGGTGTATAGTTCTTTATAATATTTGGAAATATTATTTAGGATATCTTCTTTTACAGTATGGGTTACATTGTTTATTTTGATATTGTTTAAAATTGTATCACCCCCTTTTCTAAATTCTTCTCGCTTATATACGTTTTTTGCCTCGTTGTAGATCTCTGTAAATTTTCCCGCCCTTATTATTCTCCCCTGATTTTCGTCTTCTTCAACGATTTTAATTTTGTCTGTCAATCGTTTTTTTTTTTCTTTCTCCATCGTCGTTTGTTGTTTTGCTTAGTTCTAATTTGAGTTCGTGTTTGTCTTTTTTTTCTGGGGTTTTTCCGCCCTCTATTTGAGTACTGAATATTTATTCCTTTTATTTTGTTTTTTAAAACATCCCAATCAATTATTATATTAATATTTTCTTCATTTTTGACGGTTTCAATTTCTTTTTTTAATTATTATTTCGACATATTCTTTGTCATTTAAAATCTTATTATTTAGTTTCCATAGTCCTGACCCACATTTTTCTATTTTTTTCATTTTTAGGTCAATAGTGAGCATGAAATGGTCTGATAGCTTTTGGTTGGTTATTGCAGTATTAATATATATTAATGGATCATAAAAATTTCCGTAAAATTTATCAATCCTGCTAGACTGGTTTAATTTATAGTTACCCAGTTGAAATCTCCCCCTATGATTAGATTTTCCATCGAATATTGTTGCAGGTAGGTGTATAAGTTTTCTTTAAAATTAGTTTCTTATTTCTATTAGCTGGCATGTACACATTTATAATATGCCAATTAAACATTTTAACACGTAGCAACCGTCCCTTAAAAAATTCCCCCCTCCTCAAACCTTTCCCAGCTTTTTAAAAATATTATTGTTGCAACCAACTCTAATATCATTATTTGCAAAATTGTTGCATATCTTTATTGCGTTAAGTTTGTCTTCTACTAAAATTTCGAACTCTGGCTTAATTCTATAGTGTGTTTCTTGTATCATTATTACACCAAAGTTTGTTTCTTTGGCTACTTTGTCTGCTTTCGCTTTGTCTATCCCATTGCTGTTGATAGTAGCGATCCGGAAATTTGTTTCTTCCATTTTTGCTTTACTCCCAGGTGCCGCATCACTTTTATATAGAATTTAATTGTATATATTTCAGTTAAAGTTATTATATTCCATTTGTTTTTGTACACACACACCAGCACGCTCGACAAAGAGCGCTTGAGTAATATACAGTTTGATACATCCTACATGGTAGTGGGCAGGAATACATATATAGGTCGTTATCCTTCTCGACCGAAGTAGTAACATTGTTCCAATGCTAACACTCGACGTCCTCGATTTGTGCTTCATCGTATTTGCAGTCTATACACTTAAAGTTACAATGGAAAAGTGTACATGAACATATTTATACCATAGACAGAGCCTTGAAGTACTACTTTTTTCGGTCTAAAACTGTCCCCCCAAAAAAAGAAAAAAAACCCAGCATGTAATAGTTCATTTCGATACAGTTGCACAGAGCATTTGACGTTCATTTTGATGTCAATATATATTGATATCGATTAAGTGCGATTTGTTTTCAAAGCTGCTTTATTGCTGGTAGTGCTTCTGTTTTCAAGTTCGATATATAATATACCCATGGAGCAGTAGTAATACAGAAATCAGAACAACAACCATCATCATCATCATCGGGAGTATTATTATCGTATATGTTGGTCACATCGATGATCATTAATAAAAAGCGGTTGAAATATGAACAATATTCCATCTCTTCAAATAGCAAATAACTAAGCAAAGTGTGTGTGTAATTTTTAACGTAGCTTTAAAAAAAAATGCAATCATATCGCTACCATGTCTGCATTGTGACAGTTTATAATGATGTCTAGCAATGTGGCATCATGCCACAAACATACAGCATTTTGTCCCACCCAGTCACATTATCCTCACACCAATATCTTAATGATGGGCGCCAAAAGAGGCAGCTGCTAGTACCATTTTTATGTCTTTAGTGTGATTCGGCAGGGGTTTGAATCCGCGACCTCTCGCATCCAAGGCGGACGCTCTGTACAGACACTGCACCACCTGAGCGATCGCTTAGCAAAGAATGTACGATACTGTTTCCTGTTGTTCATAACAACTCGACCTGGAGACCCACCTGACGGAAAATGAAAGCGCATTATAACGTTATAATATACGAATCCGGAATTTTTTTTGATTATTATAATTTTCAAGAAAGTTAGTGCCTTTTAGCATTTGACAAAGTGTGCTTGCAGTTGCATACTAAGGGGAGGGGGAGTTTACAACATACTTCGATGCTGACTACTGATTTGAAGCATAAAATTAAAACTAAACAACAGCATAACATGTTTATATATCTTATTAAATACGTCTTCATTTGTCTTTCCGTGCGCCAAAATGCCTTCCTACACGAACATGTTCCATATAGGTAAATAAGTTGTACCAATCGTAAACAACCACCGATTTCGACATATATGATATCAATTTATAGGTTTCTCATCAGTTTAAATCGATCTGTGCAAAAAAAAAAAAAAAAAAAAAAAAAAATAATTAAAAAAAATGTGTGAAAATGAATAATAAAAAAGTTGCTATTTGCGACTCATTGTCGCTTGCGACTTTACCGATCTTCGTATCCTTGATGCTTCCATCCTTCCCGTTTAGGGATGGTAGCACCTACTTGGATGCTAATACTATAGATTTGAAGCATATAATTAAAGCTGTACAACAGTAAATAATATGTTTATGTATCTTCTTATTAAGTACGTCTTCATAATGTATGTTCGTGCGCCCAATGCCTTCCTCTACGAACGGTTTCGATATACACGAATAAGTCATACCAATAGTAAATAAACACCGATTTTGACAAATTTCATATTAATATATAGGTTTCTCATCTGTCTAACTCGATCTGTGCCAACAGACATGTGTGAACATGCAGAATACAAAAAAGTGTACTTTTTACTGAATATTGGGTTCGACTTTACTGATCTTCATATCCTTGCTACGTTCATATACCGTTCCCGTTCTGCGATGGTAGCACATACGTCCATGCTAATACTATAGATCTGAAGCATAGAATTAAAGCTGTACATAATTATAAAATATGTGTATGTATCTTATTAAGCACGTCTTTATCTGTCTTTCCGTGTGCCTACATCTGACCTATACGAAAGTTTTCCATATGGGCGAATAAGTCATACCAATCGCAAAGAACGATTTTGACACGTTTGATATCAGTTGATAAATTTTTATCAGTCTAAATAGATCTGTGCCAATATAGATGGGTGAAAATGCAAAATAGAAAAGTTGGTATTTTTCACTCAGTATCGCTTGCAACGTTACCGATCATCGTATCCTTGCTACGTCCATCTGCCATTCCCGTTTTGCGATCGTATCACATTTTTTCGATGCTAATTCTATAAACCTGACACATATAATAAAAGCTGTTCAACGGTAAATAATGTGTATGCGTCTTATGAAGTACGTCTTCATTTGTACGTCCTTGCGTTTAGTGTCTTCCTAACCGAATATTTTCCATATAGGCGAATAAGTCATACCAATCGCAAACAACCAACGATGTTGACAAGTTTGATATCAATTGATACGTTTCTCATGATTCTAAGTCGATCTCTGCCAATAGACATGTGTGAAAATGCAAAATAAAAAAGATTGTTCTTTTTACTGAATATCGGGTGCGACATTACCGATCTTCATATCCTTGGTACGTGAAACTACCATTGCCGTTTTGCGATTGTACCACATATTTCGATACTAATACTACAAATTTGAAGAATATCATTAAAGCTGTACAACAGTAAATAATATGTGTGTGTATCTTATTAAGTACGTCTTCATTTGTCTGTCTTTTCTCCTAATGTCTTCTATACGATCGTTTAACAAACAGGTGAATAAGTCATTACAATAGTAATAAACACCGATTTAGCAAAATTTGATATCAATTGTTAGGTTTCTCGTCAGTCTAAATCGATATGTGCCAACAGAAATGTGTGAAAATGAAAATAAAATAGTTTGTATTTTTGACTCGATATCGGTTGCGACTTATACGTGCCTCTACCATTGCAGTTTGCCACGGTACCACATATTTCAATTTTAATATTATAGATCTCAAACATATAAGGAAAGCTATACAACAATATATAATATGTGTATGCATCTTATAAAGTACATCTTTGTGTGTCTGTATGTCCGCTCAATGTCTTCCTCAATGAGCGTTTTCCATATAGGCAAATAAGTTATAACATTAGTAATTTTTTAAAAACGCGATTTAGACGAATTTGATATCAATTGATAGGTTTCTCATCAGTCTAAATTGATCTGTGAAATATATAAATGTGTGAAAATGCAAGTAAAAAAGTTGATATTTTTTACTTGGTGTCGCTTGCGATATTACGGATCATCAACGGATCATCATATTCTATATTCTACCTACGTGCCTCTACCCTTGCCGCTTTGAGATGGTACCATATAATTCGATGATAATCATTTGAATGTTAGTGCTCCTAGATCTTTACAACACGAACGTTTATCTTAGAGTCGAATAAGTCATACCAATCGTAAGCACACACAGATTTTGACAAATCTGGTATTATTTGGTAGGTTTCTCATCAGTCTAAATTGATCTATGCCTACAGAAATGTGTGAAAATGCAACCTAGAAAAGTTTATATATTTTACCCAGTATCCTTTGCGACTTTACCATTACCAATCTTCATATCCTTGTTACGTGCCTCTAGTATTGCTGTTTTGCGATGGTATCACATACCTCGATGCTGATACTAGTGATATGAAGCATATACTTAAGCAATAAAACAGTAAAAATTATGTGTATGTATCTTATTAAGTACATCTTCATTTCTCTGTCCGTGCGCCTATATCCTTGCAACATGATCGTTTTCTATAAGGCTAAATATGTCATGTTAATCGTAAAAAAAGCTACAAAGATTTGGACCTATTTGATATCCAGTCATTGGTTTCTCATTAGTCTAAAACGACCCGTGTCAATATAAATGTGTGAAAATGCTACCTTGAAAGTTGCCTTTTTTGTCTCGGTATTGCTTGCGACTTACCGATCTTCATATCTTTGCTACCCGCTTCTACCCTTGCCGTTTTTTGATGGTTTGTATATAACCAAATAAGTCATGCCAATTGTAAAGAACCACCGATGTTAACACATTTGATATTAGTTTATAGGTTTCTCATCCTCCAAATCTTTCTGTTTTTAAGAAACGTTTTTCTAATTCAACTAACGGGTCATCACGCTAAAATTACGCTACTGACAAATGTCACCTTAATATCCTACATACTAAACTTAGACAAGCAGGTAGTCTCCTGAAATCCGACCTTTACATGGTGAATTTAGTTAACTCTTTCACGTGTGCATGTGCTTATGATAATGAAGAAGTTGAACACTTTGTCTATTGCCCCTTACCTAATGCCAAAGATCCCAGCTCTTTCGCTCTACCTTTCAATACACTTCTTGGTTAAGTCTAGATTTATCATTGAAAAGTGACGTGACTACTCACCTACAATAAGATGTCTTACTGCTTGTGTGATGACCCGTTAGTTAAATTAGAGAAACGTTTCTTAAAAATAGAAAGATTTGGAGGATTTCGGATATCATCAGGCAGAGAGTTCTAAAGACGAATCGTATATGGTAAAAGGTCGTGTGAAAATATAAAGTTTGGTTGAGATTGGTGTGATACTTTGAGAGTAACGTAGACGATAATTAGATGCCTCATATCTCCTTTGTGGAAGAAGTTCGTTTAAATAGTTAGGTACTTGAGTATTTATAATCGAATACATAATGCATAATCTCTTCCTTTTCCTTCGTTGTGCAAACCAAGCAGTTTCCGCATAAAGAGACTATCTAGAAGAATTAATGGGTATAGATCTGGAACGATCCGTGCATCTTCCATCTGATTTTCCCCCCTTTATTCTGATCTTTCCGAATCTTCAATAGAACAATTATCCCAGACTCCAGAAGTATATTCTAAGGTTGGACTTATGAATAGTGTATATAATTTAGCTGAAGTCAACAATTAGTCTGCATTTAGACGGTAGTGTTTTATCTCCTTTCTTATACATCGGTATGTCATACGCTAGCTTGCACTGTGTTAAAAACACGCTGGCTGGGAGTGATTTATTTAAATGTATTTGCAATGGAACATACATTTCTTCAACTATACTTGTACAAGTTTATTACTTATTGGATTGGTTCCAGCGGTTTTGTTTAGGTCAAGACTAGTTACTACATCAATAATTTCTTGTTTATATATAATGATGGCAGAAATAAAAGTTTCATTTCTAACTTCAAAATGCGGTAACTGTTTATCATAATTTTTTAAACGTGTAACATATCAAACTTCCGAGTTCAACAGGTCGCACTTCTCCTGATCACTTGTTGCAAATTTAGATGATCATTTCGTACGTTTCAGTGGAGGTAATAGGTTCCATGTCTTTGTAGAATGTACTTGTTATCTCATTATTTTCCAATAAGGTCGAGGATTTGATCCGATGGCAGGGGTTGAACCTGTATCCTTTCGGTCTCAGGTCTGAGACGCTAACCACTGAGCCAATGTTGCTCCTCTTAAGATTAATATACCCATATGATATTTTCCAGTATCATACGTAACTATATGATACGTTTAATAACACCCAGTAACTCAGCAAATGCCGGCATGACGACATATGAATTGAAGGTGTAATGACGAATGCAATTTAAAGTCAATTATGTAACCTATTTTTATGCTTTTTATTGAATATCATTTCTGTCATGTGATACACATAACATAATCTTACATTTAAGTTTATTTAAAATGAAATTTATGAAATTCGTTAAATAGTTTCAATCTTTTGCGACTCTCGTGAAAAGATCCTCCATTGCTGTTCATGTAATTTTACATGTCATTATATTTCTTTATTGATTTGCACTTTGGTTACAAAAGAGACAACTTTTGCAATTTAAAACTTATTTCATCTATACTACACTAGTATAGCTCATGAAATGAAGGCAGTTTACTTGGCCTCTAATTCATCTATAGGGAATGATACCTGCGGGAGACTGCTCTATCTGACCAGTGTGTAACTATGGAAACGGTAATTTAGTGACCTCTTCTCCAGCCTCGAGCTTTAGGTTAAGACTGAAATTCGCTGTCTTATGTAATGTTCTGTATCTGTAGTTTAAAGCTGGGAGAATTATACAAAGAGAATAGCAAGTAAACCCTTCTGTAAATGGAGCAAACTCGCACTTTTACACTGTAAAACTAATTTATCTTACAATCATTTATGAATAATTAAAAATTACTGAGTAGTAACTAAGAATATATAAATTCTTTAGATGGAGACCCAAATTTCATTTTTTAAATTATCGTATTTTTTATGTTTACTTTCCAGATACATTTTTAAAAAAATTCTCAAGAAAATATGAAATCTGACAAAAGATAACGAAAGTCTTATTATTTTGATTTTTTGTAAAGAGCAAAGAAAGAAAACTATTAATGACATAAGCTTTCATCATGACATATACACACTAGCCTCCACAGAAGTACCTTTATGACAGTACGGTTAAAATAGAAATAAATATGCATATACAGTTGTAAACTTTCCCGATTTATGACTAAACATTTATACTGTGATAGGGTATTCTTAGTAAGTAAAATGTGTATTATACAATGAATGAATAGGAGGTATTCGATGAATGGACTGCACGCATTTCAAGTGCAGTGGCTACTCAAGATTATTTACTGATGCACAAACTAGTTATAGTTGTCATACTGGTTGTCATTCCAGGGATACTGACAGTCAGTGATTTCCACCTTGTAAAATCTTTCCTCTAGGGCGGACAATAATAATAGTTTCTGAAGCTGATTTTATTAGCAATGGTTTGCAAAATAACAACAAATATCCTTGTGTTTTATCAACTCATTATGGTTCCGCTGCTTTGGTAGAACAAAAAGGAATGTTCTTTATTGTTTTATGAATTTTATGCCCTGTGACAATGGCCAACATTTTGTAGGTCACGATCACTTTGGCATAAACTTATTTTATGCATGGCAGTTGGAAACTACGAAAATCTTCTTAGAGGCGAGCTGTATAATCGGCAGTTACATTGTTATTCTGAAAGAGTTCTGATAACTAAATAAATAAGTAAATAAATAAAAACACCATCTTTTATCATTAAAAGTTGCCAAGTGTTGTTTATACATTGTACGTGGCGTAATTCGTAAGTTTACTCGGCATATTTTCAACTCGGTAACGCCTGGTAACGGTCATACTTTTACCTAAATATGTGGGTCCTTTGAGAGCATCGTAAATGTATGGAGGAAAAGAAATAATTGTATTTTATGCTCATCTCAAAAGATTTGTTTGTATTTCTGCGAAATAGTCATGCCTAACCAGATAATAGCACAGACCCCCCCCCCATTGTAACTACAAAGCCTTGAGCAAGTGCGAAGTTACCAGTTAATTTTATTGTTTGTTTCTATTTTTCAAGTTGTCTTCGTGTGTGCGCGCGTAAATTGAAAGCTTGTTATTACCAGTCAATATCGTCAATCATATTTGCTCCATTATTCCATGCAGATAAGAAAGGAACTAATTTTGTGTTGAATTTGTGCCCCCCCCCCCCATCCCACCCCGCCCCGGCACGGTACAATAAACAAACACTTGATTGAAAATAAAATAAAAGAAACTAACCTTGCATTGTTATAATGTATTCCTTCTTTTTTCATCATGCGAAATTTACAGAACAAAATATATCAACGAACTCCGTAAATGTAGCGGATGCCGGCATGCGTATGCATCCTTACTGTGTGTGTATCGCTAATGTCAGATAAAAAAAATATCGCAAAAGAGACGAAAATATCACCAGATTGCTTGAAGGCGCCTGCCATTCACGCATGATAAGTTTCAAGGTGCAAACGGACCAAGATTATATTGTATCCAGGTTAACTATACGACGATATCTCGCAAACGAAAAAAAAAAATCATTATTTTAAAGAACATACAATGTGAGTGCAAATGATAATCTTTCGCAGGTATGAGTTACGAAAGTATCATGGGGGGGGGGCACCAGACAGATGACCCCCACCACATAAAAAATAAAGTGTTTTCATGTACTCTTGTATACCCCAAGATGTGTGTGCTTGTTTAAAGTTTAAAAAAGGAATTTTGATCAAACTTTTAGTTTATAATTAGTCCTAGTGTTTTCTAAAGGGTAGTAGTCTGAAACATGGGTCTTATTCCCATTTTCAGATTTCATATCCTTGATTTTTAGTGATCTTTGTCAAGAATTTTCTATGTTCCGTGTATGCTATGTGTATCAATGCTATGGTGTGTGTATGCTATATAGTCTGTGTGTAGGGACAGCAATACTATGTCAAATTTGTCTCTGTTGTCTTAATATATATTTTTCTATGGACTTTTCAAATTTATTTGTTTGTCCTGGTATAAATTTAGTTGCTTTTGAATTAATTTGCAATTTAGAATTCCGGCGAGATGAACGGTATACTACCATTTGAAATTAAAATAAAACCTTTTGTTTTATGTGATTGACTATGGTGTGGTGTTTCTCACATTAAAGTCTATTTTCAAAATGAGGTAGGCTGTATTCGAGTCAGGGTCCGCACTTTCTTTCTTTATTTATTTGTGTTTCTCCCGATTCGAGTTAGGCCTCCTCTCTAGTATTTAATTTATAATGTAAAAGAAGTAAATATCCAACCCAAAACCCCTTAGGAAGCTTTATACATTTACTGGTTTGGTTTTAGCATGAAAAACATAAGTGACATCTACAAAAATAATAAACTGGTAAAAAGACTAGAAACAACAAGGACCTTTAGAAGTATAAAGGAACTTTTATGTAAATATAGGGAAAATGAGGAACTTTGGGGAATTGAAACTAAGGAAACATATAATTGGATAAGGGAAAATTTAACCTCTAAAATTAAAAATAAAGTAGAGGAGGAAATATCTCGGTTAATTGGGACAGACCTTAGAGGTACTGGACCAACATCGGCTCTCCAAAAATACAAAGCTTGATATTCAAATATCTACACGACATATGCATACATGTAAATTATCTCATGTGCAAATGTGCGAACTTCACAAAATATCATGCGATGGCACAGTGCGAGTTTAGGAAACAAGACAGGATACAATTAATTATGGAGATATCCAATAAATAAAAATACAGAAGAAACCAAGTTTTATATCAAGACGGCAACTTTAACAAAACTTTAATAGGAAAAATAACAGATAACATAACTAAAACCATGATGGCGTGTGACCAAGTCATAAACATAAAAAAAATGAATAGGCAAATTTTTTTGTAATCCTTTCAAATTAATTAGAAAAAAGAACTTCTAGGAAGATTTGTGAATGGGAGGGACGGGGCTGCAAAGGGTGAAAAGAAGGGGAGGGAGATGGGGCAATGGATAATCTCCCCTTAAAGGGGACCATCACAAAGTGAACCCTTGCCCTCATACCCCCACCCCGGATTGGAATCTGCTGTAGCCGCCACCCTTTTAGATTCTTATAAATTTTCCTAAACAGCTTCAGTTTCTTTTTATTATCCATTACAATTAAAATTAAATAATTAAATAGACTTTAATTATATTACGTAAACTATCACAAATCCTAATTATCGGGACAGAGAAACTATATGGGAAAAGAACGAGATAATGACGTCATGGGGCTATGAAAGAGTCGGGAAAAACACCTCATATAGGAAACTTTACATACATACACGAAAACAAAGGATCTAATAAGTCTCTCTTCTAATTCTATTTGCTCAAAATGTGCAGCTGTCGCACTGCACGGTAAATCCCCACTGTGTGTGTGTATGTGTGTGTGTGTGTGTGTGTGTGTGTGTGGGAAGAACAACCATTTTTAGAGATTTTGGCAGAAATCCAATAAATAATTTGAGACGGCCTAACTCTAGGTGGGAGAAATACAAGCAAATAAAAATGTGTATGGACTCCAACTCGAGTACAGCGGATTTCAATTTACAAATCCAATATGTGAATAATGACACAATATATTTGCACACAGAACACATTAAATTTTTTTTTTCTTAATTAAATTATAATACACCGTTACTTAGCCAAAATTCAAAAATATATTAAATAAATAAAAATAAACCTTTTCTTGATCCGGTTATAAGGTCCTAAGATTACTGGGGAGATTTGGGAAAAAATAAAGGCTATCCCAACATGGAAGCAAAATATAGCATACACAAACTATAGCATATATATATATAGCACACACGGGATATAGGCGACCTCTAGCCAAGGTCAACCAAGAGTATAGGGAAGGGATTTCAAGTCAGGTGAGGGAAAGATGGAAACCTATTCGGAAAAACAACCCTATAGATAAAACTAGGTTTTAAAAGAAATACCCCGTTAAAAAGGAGAATTAAATTTTTTTGACCTAAATTCTTTTGCATAATATAAAACATACAACACATGGGGGGGGGGGGTAAATACACATAAAGCACTATAATTTTTTGGAAAAGTGGGATGGGGGGGTCTGTCTGGTGCCGGCCCCCCCCCCCCAGTACTTCGTCTTGTGGGGATAAATGTACGTCATTTCCTGCTGGCGTCCTCTATAGGTGGAAAATCGTATCTAAGTAACAGTGATGTATACTTTTATTTCGAGAAATTAAATTATTTTTTCTGTACACTTTATAGGTTTTTTTTGGTTCTTTTTGTTCAAGTATAACTACTTTTAATTATGTTATGCAAATCTGATGTATAAAGAAAAATGTTGGTGCATGGCCGGTAACTTTTATACGTCATGGCAACGGAAAATAAATTCCGCGCATGCGCATTTTGTGTGGGAGCACCAAAAAAAACCCCACACAAAAACAAGCAATTTACTAAAACAAGCCATTACGTGAGAACTTGGCCTGAAAAGAGCAAATATAGGTACTATAAAATATTGCTAGTCTCGGATTTGACAAGCCTTAGTTTTTTATGCTGATGAAACATTTTTCAGTAGAATTTTTTTTCCTACAGTTTAAATGCCTAATTTTACTGTTTATAATCATACATGTTCAAATGTACTGGTCACATATAACAATATCGTCGAAATATTAACTGATACCATGCTGGATTTATATAGAATGTCTAAATAATCATAAAACTAAAGGTGTAATTGATTATAACCAATATATATTTTTTGCAATAACAAGATAATGAGATCCGAACATTGACCAAACAGTACTTAGAGAAATTCAATATCGATTAGTTCATCCTCAACCTCCAACTGATATACTTTATTGCAAGGGGTAAATGGTACCGTATTGAAAGACGTGTTAGGATAAAAGATACCGTTGTTAAAGAATATCCTGACCGACTGAGATCTTAACATCGTACATCATAGCTGCAAACAGTGCAAGCCAATATACACATTTGCATTATGCTCACGCAAGAAATATTGTATCAACCAAATGGGTTTCTTGACCGAGCGATGTCAAGCCCTTGCGCGAATCCCGCTACGAGTCATAGGTTTCCCCGATTCAAAGGAATCCTGTACAACTACTTCTGCAAACTGGAAAGTCCAACGCGTCCAATCTATCAGTAATGTTACTCTAATTAATACATGACCACAAATCCCAACTTCCCAATTGTATGTCAATGTCACAACTGCAAAGCTTCTCTTCGTTAACTTTCCGTAACTTACCGCCAGTATTTCACGCCGTGAAACTATACAACTCAACAACCTAATACAGGGAACCGTTTTTACTACGCCACCTTAGGCCTTTTAAATCATGATTTTTAGCTTCATTTCGCCTGTAACTTTGTAACATATTTACCACCACAGCAACAATAAATGGCGCCCGCCGACGGCGGAACAGTCCTTTTCTGTTGATTCCATTGTATAATTTACCAATCTCCAGTCATAAATACTGCACCTGGAGTCACACGATCAATTCACGCAATTAGATATGAATAGGGACTACTGAGTGACAGGGATACTCATGCGGCTCTTACCTGAATTCACCAAAAGTAAACCATGTCATCTTGAAACTCACTTACACTTCACTCCGTAACGTTTGCCCCTAGTAACTGGCTAATTATTTTGGTCTAAAGACTATAATCCCAGCACCGACTTCCCATATTCAAGCAAGTATATAAGGAATCCTTAAAATGGAGAGCGGTAAACAAATGCGCATACTCCAAAATATATTACAATATTATACATACCTTGGAATTTTATTAACTATTTTTGTTTACATATTTTCATTGTACTCGTGGATGGGTAATGTGATTTTGCGTTCTGCCTTGCTTATAAAATGTATTGTCTTTGGTCAACAAAAGTTGATTTAGAGAGGATAAGAAAAGGAGTTTTGTTAAACGATGATGGAATTAAATAAACACTGGGGACAATATCGTACGTTGCACATAAATCGCAGAGATTAATTGAGATTTTGCTTAACGGTCAATCAGTCCGCACTCGAAGTAGGGAAATAAGCGAATAGTGCAAAAGCCGACCATTGTCTGATAATCGACGTACATCTGCCACAGCCATATATTGTAAAAATCCCATTACTACAGGTAAAAAAGAATTAACTACAACTGCTTCTTTGGGGCGTCATGTGTGACCAGTGTATATTAGTACTGTGTTAGAAAAATACTGCGACAAACCAAAGTAAAGAAAACAGTCACTTTTATCAATCAGTCCATATCGTTTTACAAATTATACTGAATAACTGACTTCAGTAGAACTCAGAAGAATGTATTCCTGTAAGCACATCACGATTGCGGTGTTTGTACATTTATATAAAGTGGGATCATTTTACAAGCAAAGTATACATTTAAAAATTAACACTACAAATGAGACAACGCTTAAGTACATACGGATTATAATCGTGAGATGGCAAAGAATGGTTCATATGTTGAGAGGTAACCAATACACCAACAAAATAAGAGTTTGTAAGAACATCTTATTTCCTTCTTAGATATACTTAGCCATAATGCAAATTGTTTCCTAATATGAAACATGTAAACATATTCCGACCATGCTGGAAACAAAAATAGTAAATTTAATTTAGTTCAGCGTAAACTGTAAGTTAGTTATTTCCTTTTGGCATGGTGTCTGAATAAAAAAGTATATTTCTCAAATTTGCTAACCACTACACTGTCATTATGTAATTAGATACCTAATTGATGTACCATGGTTGTATACATATATCTATAAATATATATAGTTTTGTGGACATGTACGGTTGAATAATACCATCCCGTGTTTGTGTAGGGAAATGCGTACATCACAATCGCACTCGTAAATTTGAATCAATACCATCTCATGAATGGTTAGGGGCCGTCCATTTAGTATGTACGCATAGAGGGGTGGGGGGGGTAACCCAAATGCATAGGCTTGAGCATGGAGGTATACTGATAATATATGTACGCATTTAAGGGGGGGGGGGGCGCTGAAACCTCGAAAATAAGTTGTATAATACGTAACCTGTTCGACTTGGTTCAGTAGGCTTTTGCATTTTAGCGGACATAAGACAAACTTGTCCCACCCAGTCACACTATCCTGACACCAGGCCGACTAATCCGAACACTAACCTCTTAATGATCGGCACCAAAAGAGGCAGCTGCTAGTACCATTTTTATGTCTTTAGTATGATTCGGCCGGGGTTTGAATACGCGACCCCTCGCATCCGAGGCGGACGCTCTATAGACACATTGCACCATCGGAGAAGTCGCTTAGTAAAGAATGTACGATACTGGTTCCTGTTTTTCATGACAACTCGACCTGGAGACCTACCTGATGGAAAATGAAGGCGCATTATAAGGTTATAATATACGAGTCCATAAATACATAAATATTTTTAAATTATAATTTTCGAGCAATTAGTGTCTCTTAGCATTTAACAAAGTCTGCTTGCAGTAGCGTACTAAGGGGAGGGCGGTTACAACATACTTCGATGCTAATACTACTGATTTCAAGCATAAAATTAAAGCTAAACAACAGCATATAACATGTTTACATATATTATTAAGTACGTCTTCATTTGTCTTTCCGTGCGCCAAATACCTTCCAACACAAAGATTTTCCATATAGGTAAATTAGTTGTACCAATCTTAAACAACCATATATTTCGACATATATAATATCAATGTATAGGTTCCTCATCAGTTTAAATCGATCTGTGCCAAAAAAAGTCGAGAAAATTAATAATAAAAAAGTTGGTATTTATGACTCATTATTGCTTGCGACTTTACCGATCTTCATATCCTTGATATGTGCATCTACCCTTCCCGTTTTGCGATAGTAGCACATACTTGGATGCTAATACTATAGATTTGAAGCATATAATTTAAGATGTACAACATTAAATAATATATGTATGTATCTTATTAAGTACGGTTTCATATGTCTGTTTGTGCACCCGATGCCTTCCTATCCGAACGGTTTCCATATAGGTGAATAATTTATACCAATAGTAAACAAACACAGCTTTTGACAAATTTCATATTAATATATAGGTTCTCATCTGCCTAAATCGATTTGTGCAAATAGACGTGTGTGAAAATACAAAATAAAAAAGTTCCACTTTTTACGGAATATCGGGTGCGACTTTACCGATCTTCATATGCTTGCTACTTTAATACACCCTTCCCGTTTTGTGATTGTAGCACATACTTCGATGCTAATATTAGAGATCTGAAGTATAGAATTAAAACTATACAATATTATAAAATGTGTGTATATATCTTAATAAGCACGTCTTTATTTGTCTGTCCGTGCGCCTAGATCCGACCTATACGAAAGTTTTTCATATGGGCGAATAAGTCATAACAATCGCAAAAACAACGGTTTTGACACATTTGATATCAGATGACAAATTTGATTTTAATTGACATGTTTCTAATCATACTAAATCGATCTGTGCCAATAGACATGTGTGAAAATGCAAAATAGAAGGTTTTGTTCTTTTTACTGAATATCGGGTGCGACTTTACCGATCTGCATATCCTTGCTACGTGAATCTACCATTGCCGTTTTGCGATCGTACTACATATTTCGATGCTATTGCTATATATCTAAAGCATATAATTAAAGCCGTACAACTGTAAATAGTATGTGTATGTATCTTATTAAGTATATCTTCCTTTGTCTGTCATTTCGCCTAATGTCTTCCTATACGATCGTTTTCCATACAGGTGAATAACTCATAACAATAGTAAATAAACCCCGATTTTGACAAATTTGATATAAATTGATAGGTTTCGCATCAGTCTAAATCGATCTGTGATAGTAGAAATGTAAGAAAATGCAATATGAAAGTTTTGGTATATTTGACTCTGTATCGCTTGTGAATTTAACAATCTTCATAACCTTGATACGTGCATCTTCCATTGCCGTTTGTCTCGGTATCACACACTTCAATGTTTATAGTATAAATCTGAAGCATACAAGGAGAGCTATACAACAATATATAATATGTGTATGAATCTTATTAAATACATCTTGATGTGTCTGTATGTCCGCCCAATGTCTTCCACAGCGAGCGTTTTCCATATTGTGTATTGTTCCACTTCCTATTTTTACACTACCTAATTTTGACCTAGTTTAATAAACACCCATTTCTACAGAGGACACATCTGTCGCAGCCTCGACATTTTTTTACACTTATCAGCATTGAGTCACTCGGACAAAAAGATTTGTCAAAAGTCATATCATTATTATTATTAATGAAGTGAAACAAGGACACATACGATGAAAAAAATAATACATTTCTCCAATTCACTTTTTTCCAACCAGGAAGTCCTCTTAAAATCTTTACCAACTATTCTGACAAGGCAAATACAATTCGTTCCATACCAATCATCCAGTCTGCTACTCAACATGTGTTAGCTATGTGACTCACAGCTGATAACTGCATCTCCATCACCTTTTTAGAATTGTGTTTTGTGTTTTACGTGAATATGTCATTACTGATTTTCTGAGGTGGTTCTTGGGTATTTTACTTTGGAGTAATGAACATGAAACACACGTTTATGGTATATTTCATAAATAAATCAGCATCCTCTACATTACTGCTAATTTAAATAAAATTACGTGTATTACTATTAGGATGTTTCTCTCAAAAATAGGCAATTTTACTTTAATAGTAAATTTTCAAACGTCCATTAAACTAATCTTGATATTTAACTTATTTTGACAAATTAATTCTTTCTAAATGTCTTCTGTCTCCTATTATTTGCACTATTAGAGAAATAAGTTATGAAGTATGCAAAACAGTTTTGTACCTTAAACAGTACATGTACATTAAAGAATTGGGGTTCTGCATATTCACAATGCCATTTAATTATTGCAAGGATGTTGTACACTAAATCCAGTATTCTTTTATTATAAGTAAACAATTGTATTATTATACCATCATGATTTTCCCCCAATTTTATTCTTTCAGCTTTTCCAACAAAATATCTGTTCCAAAACAAATTTTTTGATAAATATAGGAACAAATTCTGAGTAAACACCATTTTTCTTTTGTTGTCGTTGTTAATGGTAGACTGAGAGAAGAAAATGCAGCAGCATATAATATGAACTTAAGTGAAGTTATGAACTTACTAAGCCTGGATTTAAATAAATGGTATCACTTGTATTTCTAATGACAGCCACAATCCTCTTAGTTTGGGCTCAAGACCAGCAATAGTGAATAGAGGTATTTCGAAAGACATATAACAGCTCACTCATTATAATGTTACTAATTAGCATTATTGAAAACTTCTTAGATATCAAAATAAATAGTATATATGTATGGTGCTTGTTGGCGACATTGGCAGATTATTCACTCCACATCCTGGTTCCCGGGCAGTTTTGATCTCTCACAATAATAATCACGGGCATAGTGGCTCGTTACAAAGAAAATCAACAGATTTGGGTTCTAACCTGTAACACTATTAACATATTATATTGTTACAGGTTAGAACCCCATCCCTTGATTTTCTTTGTAACGACCCCCTGTCATCATGGGCAGTAAATTTGAAACATACTACTTCCGGGTCAATCTATTTTTAAGGTGCAATATATACTAGTACATAATGGGAGGTAACTCAAGTTGTGCTATTCAATTCAATTCATTAATGAAAAAATGGAAATAAATAGGTAAAAAGGCAATTATTTATTTTGCAGATGAATATTTATCGAATATTTAACATTCAGCAGCATAAATATGCATTTATTTTATTGATATTTGTGGCAAGAGTGCAGAAAAGGACGACGTGCTTCGTGGGCAGATGGAAATCTGCCCACGAACTTTTATCTGCCCACGAAACCGTCTGAGGACGACAAAACTGCCCACGACCCACCTTAAATAATAGTATATATATATATATATATATATATATATATATACAATAGACATGTCCATCAAATGCATTTCAGACTTTGAAAATAAAATTCAAGTGAATATCGTTATGTCTGCTTTATTTTCACGTGTTTATGATATCTTCGGGTTAGAAAATAATATTTGGGATAAATACATTACGCATGTAGCAATGGACAGAAATAGTTACAAGCTAATTCAGACCAATTGTTCTGGGGTCAGAATACCTATGCTACTATTCTGGAAGGAAAGCGAAACGAAAGGAAATTCATTAAAATTGTTACTAAAAAAGATGTAACATTAAAAAAGTGCATATCGGAAATCTATGTTGAGGTATTATTTCAATGTTTTCCTATCCGCTAAATAACATAAATGTACATTGTGCAAACATCGAACGATGAAATGACCTTTCCAGGGCAAACTGTGATCAAACTAGGTTTTTATCAAATTATTTTGTGGAAGGGGTATATGTCTCCTTTAGATATTCACAATTTTTTTTTTTTTTTTAATTTATGCATTTACACTTAAATGTGACCATACAAACACCACCATCATATGCTATGCAAGTGAAATATTAGCACAAATTTAAAAACGAGATAACGACTAGGTTGTAGCTTACTAAATGATGATTTTTCAAGACTTATTCGTCAATAAACAATAGTTGCTCACGCAGTATAATAGAAACCACGAAACAGTTTAACCTCTCCAGTGGTCTAGTGGTTAGAGCTTTAGCCTCGGAAGCGTGATGCCGTGAGTTCGAATCCAGGCCAATTCACATCAAAGGCTTATAAAAATGGTACTAACAGCTGCCTCGCTAGGCGCTAAGCATTAAGAGGTTAGTGTCAGAACTGGTCGTCCTGGTGTAAGGATAATGTGACTTGGTGGGACATAATGATACATGTTTGTGGTGCGATACCCCATTTTAGATGTCAATTTAAACTTCCACACTGCAGACATAGTAGCGATATGACTGATACATTGTTAAGGCAACGTTAAAATCCAAATCACACACACACAGAGTTTCGTTTAAATTTATCAAGATGAAGTATTATTAGCAACGTTAGTAATGGACAACTCCTAGCGAACGTGTGAGGCCAGTGTTGAGATATTAAGTTTGGTCCAAAAATGAGTGATAACAAGTAAGATATTTTCCTAATCCTCCTATACCTATAGTCATTCTGATTCTGGAGTACCCACGGTTGCCAAATCTGAAAGTCGAAACTAAGACGAAATAATTTAAATGTCAGTTATCTGCAAATAAGAGCGCACGAGAACATCCGGACATCCGTGGCACTGCCACAAGATATGTACCAGAAAGCAGAACCCAGGATATAGATACAGCTCTAATAAAAATCGCTGGTGTTCGATCGGTAGATCAGTATCGCTTTAGATCTCGTGACAAATGGTTCCCACTTCAAAGTAAAAGCCATTTATACAAGGCAGAAATTAAAAAAATCTATTGAAGATACGTATTAGTATAATAACTTGTATCTTTTTAATCTAACTCTTCAGTGAAGTTATTTTTATCGCGTTTTTAGATTCCTTATATGCTCTGTGAACACTCAGATTAATAATAATTTATAAATGTTTTGTTTCCTATATATTATTTCAGTTTATACAACATATGCATTGATTCCAGTTACTCAAGAAAGATGACAAATAACTGAAAATCACCACTTTTCAACCTTTATTATATCCACGTATAATTCAGACTTTATACAAATCAGAAAGGCACCTAGCAACGCATTCATACTTATTATATGCCCAATAAAGCAATGCAGGCGCTTTACAATAAAAATTCAGCTATGATAGTTCTTGGTCAGATCACGTATGTTTTTCATCCTGTACAAAACCAGAATGAGCCATATGAAAAGTTTGTAATCAGTATCCCGTATATGATATTAGGTTTAGATTGTGATCTTTAAGCAACAATCAATACATAGCCATCTATATGATCAGTTTAACGCGAAATGTTAACCTGCAACCAAACGGTGCTGCAGGCCATGCGTTCAAACATAGGTACGTATTTGACATTACAAGCAAGCATGTCAAAGTATATAAGATGCTTAATGGATAAGGTTATAGATGGCGTTTTTGGTTTCCGTAATGACTATAGTGCAAATGACAATTCACAGCGTTTACCCAGAACATGTTTCAAAATGTTTAACAGACCATGAAACACAAAACATTATTTGTAATGACAAACAATATTGCTCGGCTAACCAACAATGTAACGATTACAATAATATGTCATAAGTGAGGAAAATATGGTTGTACTAGTAGCCTTTTCAGAAACAGATACATTTCTAGAAATCGTACTGCTCACATTGTGTATTTCTCAGGACGGTGAACTAGAGGTAGTTACTATATGTATGTATGTATGTAGGTATCTAGGTATAAATATCTATCTATCTATCTATCTATCTATCTATCTATCGGATGACAAATTACACATTGGAGAGGAACACTAAGAAATCAACATTCAATGTAGCGAAAAAAAAACGTTTTCACAGAATAAGACTTCTCAGGAAAATAATAATTGACGACATAAGACACCGAGAAGCTTTTGCGTCTCTTAACAGCTTAACATAATTGGCATGACCAAATCACCAATAAGTGAAACAGGACCTTCCAGCATGGGTGGATCATACCTATCCATACTAAAATCAGACTCGGCTTTGATATATCCAGAACATGTATTGCTTTCAAGAAATGACAACTGAGAAGAAGATTTGTTGATAAATGAAACTTTTTGAGTCAAATAATAATTATCAGCTGTACTAGCAGCATTTTGTAAAATTTCAAACGTTTTCTCATCATGATAGGTCTTGAAGTCATTATCGGTGTAATTCGTCAACTCTTTGATCAATAGGAGTTGTCTCAGCTTATCATTATCTGTATCACCCGTCTTGGCTGTGCACCTCCTATCAAATAGTTGTTGTTTCCCGTAATACATTCGACATGGGTCTGATCAGTTTCCAGGTTACATTTCCTAAACCTCGGTCGATATGCCTCAGTTACCTAATCACATCCTTCAGGACACAATACTTAACAACATGATAATAAGCACTTTGTTGTGCCGAGATTCAAGCGTAGACTGCGCTAACAATAGGTACAGTTTACAATAGCCCAAAGCCATTAACGATTGTTTATATTTACTGTAATTTGGGCAAAAAAATAACGAAACTCCCGATCTGGTTCATTTCCTTAAAAACGTTTTACTACCGTAATATTTCTGATAACCTAAAAACCTAAACTTGTTTGTAAAGAAGGTGAGCTTACTCTACTTGCCAGTTCTAACTCTTTTAATTTAAATTGAATCTGCATTCCGCTTTCACCATTCTATCTTTGCGTCTTCATCTACATTGCTTAAGGCGAATATTGAAGCTTTCTTAACTATGTTTCGATATAGGTTCTTAAATATATAATACTAGTAGATGATTACTTAATTCTCATAGAGATTTACTAATCAAACGGAAAGCAATTTTATCCAGATTACCCTTTTTCATCAAATAAAGAAACAAAATATCCTTTAAGTCTTTCTTCCTTAAATAATCCCTCGCCTTAAAATGACAAAAATATTTGGCAAAAGCTCAAGAAACTCGTCCTCTTCGAAGGATTGTAACCCCTCCTGGGTAGGATCTAAGCTAAATTTCACCAATTTAGGTGGCATGGTGAAAGCTGGTTGGTTTCACAAAAAAAATTTCTAAAACATATGAAATTAAAAAGCCCGGTAATAATACAGTTCCAAAATTGATTGGAAATTAATTTTAAAAGCAATTGTAATCTCGCAGATATTTTAATGCAATTCAAATCCCCGAAGAGCCATATTTTTTTGTTACAACTCAATACATTTTAAACGAAGTCATATAAAGTAGTGAAAATCAGTAAGTCTTGTAAAGTCGAAGTATAATTATGTTCCTAAATTTAAAGTGAAAAATGAGAAATAGCATATAGTAAGGCGAATTAAATCATAAATAGACATACAAGTTCTGTCAATAGTACAAAAGTATCGTTTGCTCCAAATAGGTTCCGGAGGTATTCCGAATGAAGTTCAATATATTGTGCTCATGTGCCAATAGTCTTGAGGTATCATAATGATATCATCAAACATTCATTAAATTAATTCAAGGTAATTGTAAAATAGTTACTTAATTCAGAGTTTATGAGTAACTTGTAATTTTTGTGAATGGTTAAAATATTCCCCCCCCCCCTCAACAGAATTGAGCACAATTATTTGACTCTGCTAAATGTGATCCTTATGATAGGAATAAAAAAATCGCAGCATATCATCTATAATATCGAAAACAAAGCCGCAATAGCAGAACCCAGATGTTCGAAAAATTACTTCGAAATAATTAACTTATGAACAAGTTAAAGTACTTTAACAGTCAGCCAATCATGAATTATGTCACTTGGGGGAAACGTATGTAAAAAGTTAAAATTCGTCCAATTTATTACACCTTTCAATGCCACAATAGCATCTTTACTCAAACGAAATATCATCGTGTTTTAATCTTGAAAATTAACACGCAAATTATAGTTTCTCTCTGATTAAGTGGAACAGTATTGAAAAATATTCATCTACAAATATAATTGCTCTTACGCCAAACAATTCATTCATTCATCACTTGGTTCTTTTCAGATTTTCTCCCATGAAATATTTCTTTCAATGCCTCGTGCATATCGTTCGTCTAATTTGTTTAGAAATATTTTGCAAATACGCCGATCTCTCTTAGGATATGCTCATAGCGGTCATTAACATTGGATATGCTTGCATGTCAAAAATATCTACCAAGTACTAGTGATCTGTATAAGTAGCATTACACCTTCTATACGGAAATCTTTATTGGCATACTTGTAAAAAGGGAAGGCCTGACTTATCAACCAATCATTTTCAGAGTACGTTTTTGTCTTCTTATTGAACTTCATTTTTTTCGATACTGATTGATATTTATGTAAATAACAGGGCTTTTGAGACCATCGTGTATCATTTTTGCTTATGGTTAATGCTTTGGCGTAAATAGACCATGTTGTCATTTAATAACAAAACGACTTCTAACATCTTTTCGCTGATCTGAGCAAGGGTTCTGATTTTTAGAGTTTACTGCTATCCTCAGATATAATCTGTTTTATACTGAAATCATGCGTTTAAAAGACAGTAGCGATGAAATTTACTATCAAACCTAAGATAAAGAAAAATACAAATTCCACTACATTATTTAAGTGAATATCATGAAGGAGATGTCAGTGATACATGTAAAATAAGTTGTTATGCTGCAAGAAGAAATAGACTGACAAAACGGTCTGAGTGCTGTTGATATAGTAAATTTAAACGTAATATCAGTGAAACGATGTCTTGGCTTGAATGACAGTAAGATAGAAAACATAACTAAATTAAAGAAGAAGGGGTAAATCAAAAGCCAAATTACAATAATATGAGAAACAAGAACGATAAAATAAAATCAGCATGAAGCATGACAGAAAATACTAACACGTGAATAAAATTGAGCATATTTATATAAAAATAACTCAGATTATTTGTTTAAGCAACAGCATCATTGGCTGATACAATATATAGCGTAATATACCGACTTCATAATTTATGCCGATAGGGTATTTCTTTATTAGTAAATATTGCCATTTTGCTAATTATTGCTTTAATTCTTTAATTTTATTGTTTTACGCAGCAGTACTAAAATGTGTCCTTTTCGTAGAATGCAAAAGAAGTAAATACTTATTGTAAAAAAAAAGTAAACTGAAGCAATGGACATACATCCAAATGTGCTTATTTGCTTTATGATTTCAATATCTTGTATCATGGGCTATTTTAGTTGTATGCATGGGTGTCATAGTGGTATGCATTGATTTTTATTGTAGATATTGTTGATGCGTTTGTATTCATGACTGCATAACTCTACTAACTCAGTTCTCTATTTTGTTTGTCTTGACATTAAATGTTGAAAATGTTTCACCAACCTATCTAATTAGGATTTTTTGCCACATCAGTAGTTAGATTATCGTTTATTATTACTGCTATGGGTATAATGACTGTTGTAAATTGTATGTGCAATCAAAATATTACTAGCGTAAAGGAAGATAACATAACCGCCATCTATATACATTATTGTAACATTTGAACCGTGAATTTGTTGCTGGTTTGACGTTGTGTTGTTTTCATCTAAGTCATAGTTCTGTTTAACTAAAATTAATTGTTAAGCTAACTATTATATTGTCTATAACAGTAAAAAGTAGATCGGTTAATATGTGTTCATTTTTGAACTTGAGCACGCAAAAGCATAGTATTTATAGTCCTATACTGTAATTTTTACATGCTAATCCTTCAACTGCTTGCCCGTCTAGTTGAAATAAATAAGCACATGGTATCCTTTCATTAACTCAACATGTTTTATTAATTTATTCAGCTGGAAGATTTTTCTAATAGGCAACTGTTCAAGATCCAAAATTATAATAACGATTTTAAGTACTTAACAATACAAGTGTTGAATGATCACGAAAACTTTTATGTACAGTGGTATTTTCTGCAATCATGATGTGATGGAATATTAAACATACACACATTCTGTTAGTTTATGTTGGATCTATCATGCTCATTGGATTACGTATATTAAATGTATGTGTGAAAGCCAGATATTCATATTATTAACTCTGGCATATTGTATCTGTAAAATGCCAGTACGATATTAGGCATGATGATGTTGCCACCCATAACGCTAATTATAACTGATTCTGCCAAACATTCATATAATTTTATCCGATGTTATATTCATTGACTCGTCATTATTATGTCTTCAGGTTTAATTGTACAAAATATGTTTTGGCCTGTGCATAAAAATGTTTCGTTATTTCTTCCCTGTCATACATTTTTACATATTCAAATTCATCTTTTATATGAAAATTGATGGCCCCGGTTAAAATATAAATTGTTAAATAGGGTTGCCGGACAAGAAAAGAATGCGCATCCTGTTATTAGTTTCAAATCGTAAGTATGTAGATGAATTAGTAAACAAAATTATGTTCATTGCTGATTACATCTACAACATTGTAATATTACATAATGCTAGTTTTACATATTGTGTGTCACCTATCAGACTGACGAGATGATTAAGCGAATAAATAGTAGATGTATGCAATTTATTACAATTTTCATGATCAATGGGGACCATGAGTAAAAGGTTCTCATAAACAGTGTGTGATAATTTACAGTACATTTCCGATGACCTTTGACCTACAGATTTGTGTGACTTATATTCGTTAAGAGTTGCGCAGAGTTATCTTTTAATCAAATCCTGATGACCATTCCCATAGAGCAATGAGTGAATTAGCCTTTGACGTTAGATAATATTGGATATTTTGAGTGAATTTCTGATAACCAGTGAAATACAAATTATATAGATATCTTATGGCCAGGGGACAGATTATTCATTTTAATAACATTACAATGACCAATGGCCTACGATGGTAAGCCAAATGTGGGAAAAACTAGCTAATAATTTCAAGTAAGAAGTGCAGATTGTAATGGCAAATTTATATTTTGGTGGAAGAGTACTTTAGCATACTGGTTTTAGCCACATTTATAAGACGTTTGCAAAATCGAGGTAAACAATGTTTGAAAAAGACAAGGGTTGTCCAATATTTCAGCTTTTTATACTATTCCTAAACAATTAAACATGAATCAAATCTCATCTGCGTCACACATATACGCTTACATAAATTACGTACGAAAATTGCATGCATGCCATCATTTTACACCGGCATCATAAGATTGCCTAATGCTCATTTTCATTCAGGCTATGTCTAAGTTGGTAGCCGCGTTTCTTATATGGTTGTAGTTTTACATCGACAGTATTTGCAAATGATGTGTATGACAGGGCTTTGCTACGGCATAATTTTCAGCCTATCTAATGCTTTCTCATTTCTCTATCTCTTTCCTTCTCTCTTTCCAGCCCTCTCCAGCTGACTTCTTCATTTAGACATTACATTTGGTCACCAGGAGACTGATTGCTCTGTTTAGCCTGTGTACACTATGACCCAGTTCTATGATAAGCTGACAGAGTGTTCTTATGGCTTTTAAACTTGAATAAAATATGTTATAGTTTATCAAATGTCGTCATCATGTTTAACTGAAACAATATACAGTATTTAGAAATATCACTTCAATACACAAACTAGCGGTTTACTTTTAAGACGTATGATCATCAGCTTTAATTATACGGATCATATATAACATCCGTCTGAAACATTATTTATTTAAATATCAGCTTTAATATTGGAATATTGCATGCCAAACAAGTTAACAGAATGTTACAAACAAAGAGCGGCCGTTATTAGTCTGCCGCACCAGCCGTTCGCCTATGGGATCATCCATCAATTAAAGCGATCAGCACGTTGCATTGGTTTTGTGGCTCTGATCCCCATCGTGCATGTAATTAGATGGATGGGGGTGAATTTGCCTTATTGGTTTGACTACGATGGTAGTGTAAACTGTGTATATGCATGTAACACCTGCAATACATGATGTCTGAAAATAGTTCAACAAAAAACGACGTTACTGTAATTATAATGTTGGACGTTTATTGAAGTGATATAAACAAAATTTCTTTCACATGATTTTAATTACCAAACAAATTAAGAAAAACGAGTGATTTTCGTTAGAACAAATGTAGATGTTTCCTTTTGTAACATGTGAAGGCATTCTAATATACATTTAAATATACGATACTTTGAAATGACTGAAATAAAACAAGACAATATTACTTTATTAAACCTAAATCGGAACAGTTTAAGTATGTTTAGATATAACTCCAGATTAGGACATGACCTATATTCTTGTGGGTTTACTTGATGAGCTCAGAGAAGGGTGGTTTAATTGTCGTAAAACTACTCAATGACTTAATTTCAACAGGAGATTATCGCGTGTAAATATGACATGCACTCGATACGATATGGAAAAATCTGCAGAAATGGTGAAAAATAACAATTCACAAGGATAAACCAGAACTACGTGAGAAATTTAATGAAGCGGGTTTGAACTCCAACCCTTCGTATACAACACGTTCAAAGTCATCTCATCAAACGTTTATTTTATATGATGTGTTGAACGGACACGATTTTCATTATAAACTCGCAACTCCAGGAAAATTAGGAATGTTTTACTTTGACGGCAAAGATTTCCGACTCCATATATTTCGAGATAAGGTGTTTTGTATCGGTAGGATTATGCAGCCGAAGACAGAATTTAGTAGTCAATATATTAGGATATGCCCATAGTCATGTAACTGATGTCTTGTTAATTGATGGTATAAAGCAACAAGTCAAGATAATTGATGCGCAAATGCATGGCTCGAGATATGCTTGCAACGACTACAACATACATAGATGCGGAAATTACATTTCCATGCCTTGACATAAATCACCAAAGTAATCATGTTCAAAAGTATACCCGTTTCAAAATAAATCGCCAGAGGATGCCTGGAAGGCTACCGTCCATTTTCCAAAGTGATGTCAAGTATTCCAAACTGTATATGTATTGGGGTTCAAATTATCTACACTGTATTTCCGCAACATTAAGAAACGTATGTTCCCTGACCAACTGATATCAATGATAAAGACAGTATTGACTATGAATTATACATACTTATTAAAATACAAGTAAAATAATTATTTTTCCAGTTCCTTATGATTTTGTTTCTGAATATTCACCAGGTTTAAAACAGACGGCATGGATAGACTTATTTCAAACGAGAAGAAAATTGTGTCAAAAGAAACATCCACACAAAGAAAATAATGTTTATGTGGGGGAGGGGGCAAAATTAAAATAAAAGAAAATAAGTTGTTTAGAACATAGAGCCTGATATCTACTAGCACTTGCATTTCACGGCTCGCTGGAAATACCATATTCAGCTCATGATGAATAATTCAGTAGCAGTGAAATACATGACAACATATCTCTCCGTCGTCTAGGCATGTCAGGCAAAAATCAATAATCTCACATTAAATTTTAAAAAACCGTAAATGTTATTATATTTTCAGTGTCACTCATTACCTTCTAGGATTGCACTTCCTGGATTCAATTTCGCTTATGATTTTAATAATGTGTTAAAATATACGTTGTCTTTGTCCCCACAGTGTCATGTTCCTGAACTGATCGACATTCAAAACTAAAGCTTAAATTCCATAGAGCATCGTGAATATCCCTTTGAGCGCTCGCGCCGTGTTGAATACATAGTTATGAAGATAACTCAAATTTCTTTTCAAGACTGTAACGTTTTCTTTCAGTTAAAGTAACTTTCACATTTGTCATTTTGACCCTAAACTAGGTTAGTTTCTTAATCCAAAGTATGTTTCCGAAACAGTTTCGTCCAGAATACTAGTATAAAGCCAATGTGTTATGGTCCAGAAGACATGTTCCTCTTTCATTCGCTTAACATTTGCTAACGTTTGGTACAGGTATCTATCTATCTATCTATCTATCTATCTATCTATCTATCTATCTATCTATCTATCTATCTAATGCAACTCAAGCAGTTGCCCGATTCAATAATGGTTCTTAATATTCAACATCCATTATTTTAGTAATTTAAGTAAACGATCTTAATGCAACAATATATAGAACAAGGATTAAATGTGCAATGCAATACATGCCTTGCAATATAAATGTCAGAATTCTAAGGACATGTCTACCTAAAGACGTGGCATATAAATAATGCACCACTGATTTGTAGCCACCTCTGGTTGGCATGTTCGGGTATTGAAACAGAAACCAGTGGATTAGGATTCTGATGCTTTGTCCGCTGCGCTACTGCACCACTTTGCATTTTCAACACGTACATGAATAATGTAGAGAAACCACGGTAGGAATGGACAAAGTCTTGTCAAATGACGATCTTACGAAGATAGTAATTAGGAGATTATGATGATACTGTAGATATTATCGATTCTAAACCTCGCAAATTCAAATTCAACGTGGAGTTGTGCAATAAGGACTTTATAAAGAAGAAACACAAAATGGAAGCCGTCATGGAAAAAAAGAGAAATTAATTAGACTGTGCAGCAATAAAATATACATTCCTCTGAAAGAAAGTTTAAGACAAAATATTTAAGACAACATAGAAAAGAAGTTGAGAAAATAAAATATATCAGTTGGAATAAGACAAAACAAGTTAGTAGCATTTAAACAATACGGAGTAGCAACCGCAATCGTTATTTCGAAGACTGACCTGACTGCACCTGTCTTATTAAAACTTTAGTAAAATGTGTAGTTCACAAAGACAACAAGTATACATCTCGTGAAGAGAAACATGATCAAGTATATTACGAAAGATGCACAATAATGCATTCAGTACCAAGTCATGGATTTCGTTTCCTTTTTATCTCCTTTTATAACAATTTGATTTTTTCTCTTATATCTTTAAAGCTAAGCTGATTAATAAGGTCATACCTGCAGTTGTATATTGATAATTGTACGCAGATATAATAACTTGATCACTTCTCATATTGCATGTGCCCTCGTATTTGGTTAATTTGGGTTATAGTACCCAAAGATAATGACTTTAGCATCACGTTTTCTTCAAAAGAACAGAAACAAAGTAAAAGGAAATATAAAGTCCAATAATATTGTAATACATGCCCTTGTCAAATGCCTCTTACAAAAAGGCTTATAAGATACATATTTAATAATTATTTACCCAGAAAAGAACATTATTTTCAGATATATTACTTACATAATTCTTGATGATGTATTCATCCTGAAACAAAAATAATAAACTTGACATTATTAACGTTGACAGAACTTTGCTTTATTTCGTTTCAGAAGAGTTTATCTTAGCCGACTCATCATTATCAATAAAATGTTTAACATCTGTTTCATCTGCATCATGCACACATGAGCAAACACGAAGCTACAGAGTCGTTGGCATAGGCATTGTTTCGTAGCAGACACACCACCCATAGTTATGATAGATACACAATCATTCCAGAGTCCTTAGGCAGAAATCGGGGCATATATCAATAATTATAGAGGATTACAAATATACAATGAAACAGAATGGAAAGTGCTATGACTGGATTATACAGGAGACTGCTTGATAATATTAAGATAATTTTATAAATTCTAATGAACAGCATTATCATACAGGCTAGATCAGTTTGTAATGGATATTCTGCGGATAGTATTATTGAACATTATCTGGTAAACAATGGTTTTCTGCTACAGTGGAGAATTTAAGCAGTTGCTGACAAAACGTTAAATACACTCTGTCGAATGAGAGGGCAAGGGAATTATTTTGCTGATGTATCTCAGGTTAGGTGCAGTGCGTTTTACATTTATGGTTTATATATACCTAGACCGAATATAGCTTGAACTTTTTTCCGGGGCATAATACAAATCAACCTTTTATTCTTGGCGTGTTTCCTGTATGGTTAGTATGCTTATCTATCCCAATGTCTTTCTTTGGTGAAATGTTTAAAGCACTTTATGTATTGCTAAACAGTTAACCCCTCCACAAATATATTTTTTTGTTTTGTTTATTTATGTATATTTTTGTATGCCGAGAAATGAAAAATGTAGTCTAATATTATCTTCTTAAATGTATTCGTAAACTTGTGGTGAAACATAAACTGTGGGGAAAGTAATGGAAAAAAGTAATCTAAATTGCTAGTAGAAACTCTGACAACGGGCTATTATAGTTTGTCATTTGTTGTTCTTTTTGCTTTCCTGGTCTCAGTTTTGTCAGTTTTAGCTGTCAAATATTCGCAATAAGCATTGCATGTATACAATACGTACAACCCCTCCAGAACTAAGTAGTAAATGTAATACTTGTATTTGAATGTTGAGTTTGCTGTTGTATGTCATTGTTTACCATTTTAGTAATAAACTGAAATCGAGTATGACTCTTTTTGTTGTCAAAAAACGTGACGCAAGAAAATTAATTCGGAACTATTCTCAGCCCTACTCGAGAGTTGTTGAATATATTGACAAAATATCAGTGACCCGATGCCAAACAGTAAAATATTGAATAATTGTAGCCTTTCAAGGTATGGGATATTTAACCGCTCTTTCATATTGTCGTTCTATCTTTAAAACCAAAGTTTATCCCAAACTGTTGTATTCATATTGATTATTTGTTTACACAGACTACATCTGTATTAATTGTTTGCGAATAGGTAATGTCTTTTGTGGATGCATTTTGGTCTCTGTTAAAGGATATCAAGGTCAAATCTAAACATTAATGTTACCATTTTATATTATAAAACCTTTGTTCCTAATCCTAATCACACAGCCATAGCACAAGGACACGTAATAAATGTATTAGCATTTGCGTTATGACTTCTGTATTAACAATTGTGCAATTGGGTCGATGACACATAGATTGTTCATAGTTTGATTTGTGACGATGTGGCGAGGGCCTTATTTTAGCAACCGAGATAGACGTCACATCTGAATGTGATAGTGTCAGAAGATTGAAGCGTGGCAGGAAAAACTAACTTTGGATGCATGTATCTGATGTTCGTTCAATGTTATGAGACTTGAAGCTATGAAAAAGCATGCAACTCCTATGTAAGTATGTGTCTTAGATAATTATGTAAACGTTAAGCATATGCAGATAACGAACAACGTTTATACCGTCGAATATAATATCTTAGACTGTAATTGCCTGAATAGCTCGATCTTATCCCATAAACAAATTGCATGTACATATTTTGTAACAAAAAAGACACTTTTTGTAATCTCTTTAATTTTGAACTTAAAGTAAGATTTTGTAAATTATGATTAAGTATACTTCAAGGAAACTTGTTTCGATTCATCCTACATGTATGGATTTATCATCCTTGCTTGGGTTTATCCTGCTTCTTTATATTTATCATGTTTGGTTGAATTTGTCATATTTGTTTGCATCAGTAATGTAGACTTATTTAAACTGAAACTCATCTGACTGATGTTGATTACAATACGACGTGTAAAGTTCCTTCTGCTTGTCGTCAAAAAATACCCAAACATGCGTTGAACTTTTTAATATTCCATACAAATATAAGGTGCATTATTGCAAGATCTAAATAATGTCTCTAATTATGTTATTAATGTACACAATATAAATGGCAAAGGTTGATAATTATATAATCTCAGTTTTACTTATAACTGTATTATGGCTCCGAAAACAATTATTTATTTGTCCAAGTTCTTGAAGTATAGATCGATACGCTTTAACCTAGCATAGAACTGTCCTCCTTGTTACTTGTGCAAAGTAGCTTTTATTATGTTTCAATCATATCTCTGGAATGTCTGCAATGTGCAGTTTATAGTGATGTCTACCAGTGGGGCGTAATGCTTCAGACAGGTAGCATCATGTTCCTTCCAGACACATTCTTCTGACACTTATCTCTTAATGGTGAGCGACAAGCAAGGCAGCTGCTAGTACCATTTATGCACTATATATAGGTATGCCAGTAAATCATGTTTGTTCTTGCCTGTCATAATTTACAAAATCTTACTTTAAGTTCAAAATAATAAAGTGATAAAGTAACTCGGTATTTGTATTCGAATGTTATTAAGTCGTCTCTCTGACGATATCGAAAATTACACTATTGAAATATCTTCGGTGAACTAATCCCCTCTCTGTCTCTCTTTCCTAATTCGTTTTCGCGCCGCGAGTTCACAATGATGACTTTGAAGAGACTGAGCATTAAAATATTTAATGAAGAGACAGATCACATGGAACCAACAAAAACAGCGAAGACAACGAATAACAAAATAGATCGAGAAAGTCGCCAATGCTGTATCGTGGCAAGACTATGTTGCCATGTTCGTTACATCGTTCGAGGTTGCCATGAAATGGATCCAATAACTGTTTGCCTCACCCGCAGCCACTCATTATTGGAACTGTGGTGGTCGCATTGAAACCGACGGTGGCGGGCAATGCCCTTCACATGAAATATCCAAATTTCTCTATCAAGGCCAGATGACTGCTGCATATAGAGGAGCCCCGTACACTTTGCATACAGTCTACATCTGCGAATGTACAACAGCCAATCATTCCTTTTGAAGTTTCTTGGTAGTACTAGGATACTCTCATGCTCGTGTACATATTCGAACCCGCGAATTATTTCTCGTTGCCAGGACTGGTATTGGATGCATTGCTATTAAACAGCATTGTCGAGCTGGAAATGCTTACGGACATCAACCGGTATATGTTTGTAGAGCGTGGAATCTGTGGCGGGATTTCAATGGCGATCAATAGTCAATCTTACACGAACCCACTCGTGTTCGGATATAACCGTGCAGCCCTAACAGGTACAGCATGAACCTGGACACAAACATAGGTGATCTTCCTTGGAAGCTTTGCTTTTCATGAACATAAATGAGTATGAAAACTACAGTTACATAAGGTACTTCTTCCAAGTCAACTTGGAATATCCGACAAGCTAGCTTTGCTGCGTACACACATCTTATGTTGGCGCATAAGCGCTGTCCATGGAAACATGCATGGTTGTCCACCCATGAGCTATTCAGTAAGTTTATCAAGCGCACACAGCTTGCTCTGAATCTGCAACGAAAATTCAATTATCTCGTCCATCAACGAAACCTGTAGTTGTATTATTCGACTCGGACTGACTGCGTTTTGCGTTTATTGGGTGCTAGAATTGTGTCTGTGTGCGTCGATTGATCCGAATATCTGGGTCAAAACGGCTACTTCGCTACATACGAGTCTGCTAGTAATACAATGTTTGATTGTATAATGGTGACCATATGAATATGAGATGCCTTATCAAGGTGCTGTACACAGAAAATGATTGATTGCTGATTCACATTACCACCAATAACTTCTACCCGGATAGTGGTGATGCAGCGCTTGAGTGCAAAATTAACAAAAACGAGTAATCTAAGAACCATTCTGTCTTCAGTAAAATCAACAAAGAAGTAATTCCTAACCGGCAAGGCGATCCCACGAGAATGTTTTCGAGATATCGCCACCAATATACAAACATTATTTATATTTCAAATTATAATCACCCGTAATTACGTGTTCCTAGAGAATTAGAACATGTAGACCATTTTTGATCATCAAGTGTACGGGCTCTAAACTATGTATTTGACATGGTGCACTTTTGACCACTAGTGGGATGGGTTTCGAAATATTTTTGTCCGGGTTACCTGTGACCTATATAGTTTCCTCTCAACTGACTTGACTGTAGGCTCCAGTTCCATCGAAGAAAATATCTCAGGTTTGGAAACAAAGGTGCTTCACGCGAATGCGTCTCTCACGAATATATCTGATGCGAACGTATCTGATGAAGCAATTTAACCAAGGCAGTTAATGCATACAGTGCATGCAATAAATGATACAATACATCAATAGCACAGTGCATGCGGTTGACCGATGTCGCTCTTGCATTGCATCCATCAGCAGCTGGAAATTCTCCAAGAGCACACAAATCTCAGTAAACATTTCTAACATATCTTGTGGTTCAGTCAGACTGCACGGGAAGACATAACAACTGGCTTCGAATACATGTATCCAACTCCGATCAAACACATGCTTGAAACATCATAACAGACGAAGAAAGTCGCGGACAATGCTGCCATTATGATGTAGACAGAAGAGAAACCATGTCCGATTGTCAAGACAGCCTGAGCAATTGAACAATTGCAAACGAGAGTCCGTCAAGGTGTCAAAAAGACAATCGTTCATCCTCTCATGAATCATCCCAATGCAAGTCAAAAGATAAAATGGTCTGAAATATGATGAAAGATTAAAGACATTGTAACATTTGTTGCTTTTTACCCAGTAACTGGTAAGATTATGTAATAGAAAGTTAAAAGAACCGGTTTTAAAATACCACTTTAAGATTTGAATATGTGGGTATAAGAACAAAGCATCAGACATGACTGGGAATAATTTTACCGTAAAATAAAACAAAACTCAAAACATTTGCCCATAGCCAGGAGTTTAAACAGTAGAAAAGTGATTCCGAATCCTTAGTGGGATCATACAACATTAAATGTGTTTTGTGGGGTGTTTTTAAACTATTAGTTACAGAGTTATCGAAAAGATTGAAAAGAATCATCTAGTTAACAGTGATTTTGTAGAGTAGTACAAGAATGGGAAGTGGACGCCACATTTTCCTTTCCGCGTTTGCTCCTGTTGTAATTTCTCGATCTTAGATATAGACATAGATAATACAAAATTTCAATAAATTTTTCTATATTTCTTTATTGAAGAAAACTGCTTCGAAACGATAACAATGTCAGCCTTTACATAGACCGAAGGATATAGGTTATTTTGTATCAGTTTTTAATTATGATTATTTTGAAAGGAATATGTGACTTGTCACAAATAGAAAATAAACAGAGCCTGAGTGAGCCTAAGAAAATAGTTTACTTTAGGTATTCTCTTGCATAAAAGGAAGATCAAACATAAGAAAAAATCTAATAGGGCTAATGCAAAATGCTTACAAAGGACAGCGAAGAAGATGATAACAACAACAACAACAATAATAACAATACAATGATTAAATACTATCAGGAAGAACCTGCCCTAACGTGTTCATCTTACTGAATGAAATACACAAAGAATTTCTGGTTATCGAAAATAAGTACATGTGCGTGAGTACGTGTATGTATGTGTAAACTGACGGATATATCATTTTGGTACTCCAAATCACTGTCAGAGTTGCTGCACCTCTACCCTGCCCCAAACAAGGCCTTAAAATCAGACTCTACCTTTATGCCCTTAACTACCATAAACAATACCTAGAAGTTTCTATATGCAAAACAAGTACATATTTAACAAATCCATATCTTCATGCTTTAAAATAAGCCGCTGCTTGAATTTTGCCGCTCTAGCGGGAAGCTGCCTTATCTGTCTAATGGGCAAACTGTAATAATGTATCTGAGTGTGTTGGCGGGAGAGGGGGGTGACTGTCGAGCTAGAAGTGGATTTGAGTTGATCTTTAGTTTCACTTTTGATTTAATTATTTGCAATGCTAGACAATAATAGTTTCAAAATACTTTATTAACCTAATGATACATTAATGTAAAGAAATAAAATTCAATAGACTATTAGGTTTTTGTCCAGTTATTTAACTGAAATCCTTATAAACGGTGTATAGTTTTACCTTGTTATCTATTGTTTCCACTAATGTTTACAGTTTCTGAAAAGTTTTTTTATAAGGCTTATACTTTAGAAACAATATATTTTTAAAACCAAAATACTTCAGGCTGATGAACGTTATCAAAATAGCTAAATGACAATTAAATCTGATCAAAGTAAGTAATATGTATATAAACAATTCAAATTAACTTCACTTGCCTTCTGTAGATCTTTCAATTGTTCTCGAAAATAACTTAAGCTACAATAACCAAGAACCATTCAACGTACGTGGCTTTGGTAATATTTCTGTATACACACATCGATGATCTGATGATATTTCAGGTCATTACATCCATTTTATATTTTAACCTTATGCACATTTCAGGTCATTACATCCATCCTATATTTCAACATTCTACACACTTTAAAACTGTTTAGAATTGGAAATTTTGAAAAATAGGAAAACACCATGTTACCAAAATTAAGTATAGATATCTCGAGGCGGAAAATAATGAAAAATGGAAAAGTCATATTTATGTTGCTATGCAGACATGATTACATTTTCTGAATATTCCATAAATTGTTTTTCTTTTTAATTATTTCCTTTTCACACATATTGTTAACAACAGTTTGGGCACCTACTTTTTGAAAGTAAACCTTTTCAGAACGTTTAAAGAATAACCACTTGACGTCAACAACAAAAAATGTATCTTGTACTTCGTATTTTTTTAATAACGGCTATAAAAGAAATAAATACATATACGATTAAGAAAAAGCAGCACATACACTGATCATCGAGTTCTAGGTATAGAAGTTCCGTAGGAAAGAGTTTAACTTCACCTTCCTATTTTGAACAGCATTTAACGCCCAACATTATGTACATTCTTACTTGATGGAATATTAGTTTGTTCCTATGGATGCCATGGAATATTGGTGTGTTCTAGTTCATGCATTTTTCTTATTCGTTCTGTGCTGTTTTGTTTTCTTTGATAAAATTGCCATTATACAGCAGCGCACATGACGAACAATGCATATTAAGATCAAATACCATAGTAAGGCTTCATTATATAAGCCAAGAGCTACTGTTTGGAGATGTCTGAACTATACAAACGACATCATATAGACCTTCACTCAAATACTGAAATATGTTCAATAAATACGGAAAGCTAATGACAATCATCTGGGAAAATGCAAGAGAGAACTTGTTCTGCATACATCTATGAAATAGAAGCCTGAAGAAAATCCAAATTAAGCCATCAATATAATTAGAGTTTTCATTGTTCACTTATATAACAAATGACATTTATTGATGCATCTGATGACGCTCTACTAATTGCAAAATCATCGTGGGTAAATTTAGGTTTTGTTGCATATGCAAAACATGCATTGCTAGTAAAATAACCAATGTTGTTTTACAAACGTATTATTTAACAAGTTTGATATTCTAAAGATTTTTTGTCAGACTGAACAGGTTGCAGTAAACGTTGTTAAACAGTTTAATGAAATCATGCACAATAAAAAGATAACATTACTTGTATGGTTCTGTATTGGAAACCAAGTGAATAATGAAAACGCATTGTCCAAAGGTACCCTCAGGATTTCAGATGGCATAGCTCAAGTGACTTGTATTGGTCAAGGATAGTCAGTCTCAATAGACGTGACAGTATACATAATGTTCAAGTGCATGTGATACTTTCATGTCTTGTTTCGTTTGTTAAGTTTTGCAATATTCACACTAGAAGTAAGCATTTGTAATATTTGTTTTTTGCCTTTCCAAATTATACATTTGTTCAGTGTGTTATCTGTCTGTAGGAGTGTTTCTAAGCCAGGTTTCCATTATCAGTATACTTTCGGCTCACACTAGGTTGATGTTGAACGGTTGTCGCTGGGAACAGTTTTTGGTTTGACCGACCATAATAATATTCCAGCGGACAATCCAATTGTCCGTACAGGGCTGGCCCAATAAACACGTAGGGTCGACCATGCAGACCATATGCAATGTACCAATTCAATAGTCAGAACGCAGCAAGCGATGGTCCATAGCCGGCTATAACTGCCATCAATAAAATTTTAGCAACTGATTAGCGCAGCTTTGAGGTAAACTGCAAACACATTCATTGTCGTTTTCTTGTGCAATTCCTAGCAGACAAATATTCAGGTTTTAGAGAGTTGTCAGCAAAGTTATTGGTGAAGCTTGTAACACATTTATGTCACACAGAAAGGACATACTTATGGTGTTGTCAATGTTTCAACGTCATGGATTCATTTATAAACCCTTTCACATAATTACGTGTTGTCCTTTATGAACTCTGTGAGCAATCCAATGTTATTGTTTCTTGCGCTCACCAAACACTCGATAGACAGTATTGTACGTTAGTTATGATAGGAAATAATTACCCAGCAAAGTATCAAGGATCCAAACCACGTGCTTTAAGTGCTGCAAGCCATAACTCGGATGCGTGGCGGAGAGGCCACTAGAGCTATGATGCAAGACAAAAACGTGGAGCGTCTGAAATTACTCTGCAGTTAAACGGTTGTCAGGAACCTTCAGAATAAATTTTGTTTGACTTGAAAATGATCGTGTCACATGCGCATATTTCACACAAAGACGTCACTATGTTGCACCCTATGCATTACGTTTCATTCTAGAATTTAACTCGTCGATAGCAGTCTGTGATCGACATTTACTTCAAAGCGCGTGTAACCAAGAACCCGTGACCAATTACAGATTAAGTGTTATAATCCTCTCCCACAAGATCTTCTTACTGAAGGGTTGTGTGACCGAATGAGCGTCATTTACAAGCAAGTGGACAAACGGTAGTTTTCTCAAACTCTTATTTGCTTTCACAAAATTCTAATTGAATATACAAATAAAAGTAATGTTATATAATATAGTTATAATTGGCCTTAGCTAAAATGAACCTGAAAAAATAACATGCGCAATAAGACATGCGTGTTTGGTTACACTAGAAATGTATCGAACAAACCTACCACGAAATTTTCTCGTGTTTCAGATGCAGTCACAACTGAATCAGACCAGTGCGGGAGAAAAATATACCTCCACCTCTGTAACATTAATATTGTTGAAGTCGACAGTGACAAAAATGCAAATAAGTGGCGCAATAATTTGATTTATTAAGGCGGTCTGAACGTTGATAGTGGCTGTACCTCTGTGGCTGCAAAAGCGACCCCTTTAGGTACTGTCGGAATCGCATCTCAAATACTTCTAAAGAAAAACTGATTGCTCATGTTCTCTAGAAAAGGAATTGTTTTTTATATTATCGTATTATTGTTTTGCTCTTGATGGCCACCGAAGAGCGTCCATTGACGAATTTTGATTTACTAGAGATGATAAAAATACTTAAACACTTCAGATGCGCCTTTATACTCGATGGACTTGCGTCTTTATAGGCTGGTCAACAGATCTGGATATCTTTCGACCGCATACGCGGTGAGGCATCGGCACGAAACTGTACTCGAACGGACATGCACCACCACATGAAGTTGTTATTTATCTACATCGACGCTGGGTTATCCGCTAATGATTTATTGAACACTAACGTTGCAATCACGAACAGAGGCAAGATATATGGAGTTCCTGTTACTGGGATATTTGATGAACGTGAGTGTTCACCGACTTAATTAGGACTTTTCGACCCCGCGTTGTCTCTTAGAACTACACCTGATAGTGTAACGGGGGATAAAAGGAGATTGAAAACATGCCTCTTCGTCATATGTCTGTACTGAAACCAGGCACATGTCATCCCAGGGGAAATATGTAGATTTATCGTTTTCAGTACTTAATAAGATATTAAAGGCGAACAGTCCATCCTTCGCCACAGCAAACGGAAATTGTGGAAATATGACACTTTGTCAATTTCAGTACATACTATCAAAGCAAAGACACACATTCATTATTTTGTAACAGCAATGAACAAAACATTGAAATATCAAGATTTATAAATTTCAGAACATGATAAGAAAGTAAAGTGGAACAGTCCTCTATTCGCAACAACAAACATCAAAAGTGGAAATGAATCAAATTTTTTGCATAATATGGGAACGTGGGAGAAGAGTTTTCATATCGTAACTGCAAACGGCCAACATGGAATGATTAAAATGTGACATTTTAAATGCATGATAAGAGAGTAAAGGCGAACAGTCCTTTCTTCTTGACAGCAATCAGCAAACTGCAGTGTAAGTATAATTTGCACGTGCAAACCTGTTTGACAAGTTTTGCATTGTTGGTACTGAAAAAGCTTTTTACATGTACGCGCTGTGAATTACTAGACAAATAAACAAATGGTTAAAATCATGTATAAATCAATGTACGATTGTAACCGGTGACAACACATACTAAAATGACTTTACGACTGTTACATTATATTACAATATAAAGCACAAAACAAGTCAATATCTGCGAGAAACGTAACTAGGAAAAATAGTTACATTTGGCGACGAAATGGACGTTCTGCCGCTTTAAATAAGAGATTACCTTGATATATAGTGTAACTATAGTCCATATGGAATAATTTCTTGTTACAATTGTATGCAATGCTTGATGACGCTCCAGCTCAGCCATTTGACGCAGCGCCAATGTGGAGCTAGCCAGGTTTAAGACGAACTCGGACAACTGGGTCATTGCTGGAGTCAACCAAGCACAGTTTGTGATGTTTCAAGCGAACGCTGTAAACCTGCTATCGTCCCACACGGAGATTAATAACTCTATTTAAAGCAGCTAGGTGCCTTAGCAAGAAACCTAGTTCGATGGAAGCAGAGATTCGTGTGTGCTGTTTGCTTTTATCAGTGAAAACATTCATGTAAATACAGAACTAAAAGTTTTCATGCTTAAGATTTATTATTACAAATACGTGATATATCCTGAACAGCTAATTAATGACGATGTTGCAGATTTTGTGACGGACCATTAGAGAACAGCATGACAATATCAACGGTGATTTTGTGTCGTACGTTGACGAATTATTCCCTGAAAACGGCCAGAGTCAACCCTCGAATGCATACATACATACATACATACATGCATGCATGCATGCATGCATTCATACATACATACATACATGCATACATACATACATACATACATACATGCATACAACTGAACTAACAGTTGTGGAGCAAAGTATGAAACGGATTCAGATTCTTAATCGGCTGTCACTATAATTAACTATATAATAGTATTATAGTTTATCGGATTCCTTGGGACTGGAATTCGCAATCATATCTCATTATATAAAATTATATTTAAAAACAAGCAAGAGTCTTATCGAACTCTTCAGAAATTCTACATCATTTTCCTTTTTAAATCCTTTGCAACCCTTCTAGCACTCTGCAACTGAGTAAAAGTAATACACATTGCTTAACCTGACACCGGTGAACTCTTACAACCTTTCATTTTCTCTTTCCGTTCCTCTTCGCTCCCCCATTACTAACTTTATGCCTTTTTCCCATAATATTGTATTCTAGTATTATTTCGTGCTTTTTCTGTATAATGTGCATTCTTTGTAGTCAGAATGTTTTCTAAGTTGTAAGAACGGTCACCCGCATCCAGTTGTAACATTTTACGAAAATAAGATGTTAGATATAAACTGAGAAATTATCTAGTCCATTTACCCAAACAGTTGCATTGGTCACTTGAACGCGAATAGCTATTCATATATTTACAATAAACGTTGAAATGAACTACTTTATAGTTCAAGACTGAGGTGCACCAACTACAATAAATACGTTCGTATAGCCGTTTTAGCTCAGGTATTATAGTTTATGACTAGTTATCAAGGCGTCGCTATTCCTGCACAATCTAGGCGGAGAGACAAATTTTGCTACGATTCCATCGGTGTTATGGAATCATAACCAATAATGTAATGTCAGCACCGTAGAAATCAGACCAGTCATGGAACCAACAAAAAAGGTTTTACATCAAGATAGGCAGATTGGTCTTAATACAAATATTTATACTTATTAAACTGAAAATATTAAGTCCGTAAGCAAACGTATGTGCATATTATTCCAACACTGTAATTTAATTTTCAACGTTATGTCTAAATCACATCTCTGAGCACGTTTCTTGCTGTCGTTGGCAGTGAGTGCATATTCCTTTAAAATTTCTTTTATATTCCAGATACAAAGAGAACATTATTGATGTATATTGTTGATGTATAGTCGGAGGGAGATATTTGATTTTTATTGTCTGGCAAAGTACTCACAAAACATAGGGCTTGCATTCTAAATATATATAGTTTAGAAAAGAAAAATCTTTGCTTTTATCTGATAAGACTACGTTTCAGCTATAAACGTGCGCTATACATCTTTATCCTGGGATTCCAGTGAAAATACGTTTCAATATCAGGATCGACAAATTCCTGTTGATGCCAAAGATTTATTCCAGCTAGTTACTAAAGTTCGCATAATTCAAAGAAATTGATTAATTTCCGAAACTGGCGAAGGAGAATATATTATAGTGGAATTGATTGGACATGAAGGCACATATTTTTAACCTTATCGATGAATTTCTGCTCTCAAAAGATAATTAACAGTTTGGCTTAAGTTTAATTACATGTTAAAGCGGCACAATCGTAGTAGGTAAAACATTCTAGAGAAATCACAACTGAACTTCACTTATATATGGTTTATCGGAACCATAAACAAATGAAGCAAATATTGTATTCACCCTGGTGAACAACATATTATCACAAACCATAAACTTTGACTCTGTACCTGCTACAGCTTTCACCTGATATTAGATCTAATAGTAACTACTGATAGGTTTAGATTTCACTGCCTCATTAATAAAGGTTAACTAAATCAAATCTTAGTTTAACAATAAAGTGCATTACATTTTCCACATTATATTCCAATCAAAGTGTATAGAAATGTGCATATTCTTTGAAAGTTTTCTCAATTGCACACATATTAAGAATTAAATGGCTTCTCTGCTAAAAGGCATCCTTAGTATGTAGTCATAGTTGAGGTAAAAAAACAGGTAAAGCTGTATAATAACAACGAGATTAGAATGCCATCGAGTAATATTAAAGATACCTAATGTGACATGACTTTGACCGTATGCAAGTATTTTATTTAGCACTGCAAAGAAATCTTGACATGAAGATACTGAAACATGCATATATAATAATGATAATAGCAAGTTTACAAGTTCGTGTTGATATTGCTTGACGACATGATGTTTGTGCAAAATACGACTGTAGGTTTATAACAAGAGAAAACAGCAAGAGGCATAGTTTACAATCAATTATACAAGCTTCCACAACAATAAAAACACACACACACATATAACACACGCACACAAACACACACACGCACACGCACACACATGCTTATATCTATCTATCTATCTATGTATATATCTATCTATCTATCTATCTATCTATCTGTGGGGGTGTGTGTGGGTGGGTGAGTGTGTGTGTGTGTGTGTGTGTTTGTGTGTGTGTGTGACATTGGTACGCAATAATTGTAATGTCATCTGCCTTGCAAATAAGAAATCGGCGGCAGAACATGACACTATGAATATTTTAAAGTACTAGTTCTTACGTACTGGTCCAGATCTCAGCTATGCATTAAATGTGGCATTGGAGTGAAATCAAGCAGTCAACTCTGCCATCCATATTTTAATATTTTAAGGCGCGTTAAACACAGTTAGAAAATTGTTCATATTAACACTACTACATGTGGCTACGTTAACATATACAGAGATAACGAAATAGTAGCTGGGATCAAACCAGTTTTAGTTTTAATCCTGGTATAGCACAAGTATTAAAATAAATTTGCAATGAATTTATTAAATAGAGAAAGCTTTATCCTTATATACGTATGCCAATTGTACATCAGCTAAAACAACTCTCACAACATCATGGAGTTCGAATAAAAAGTCGTATACTAAAGGTTTACATACTTGAATTACTGAAACCCATACCTGCACTATTTCAACCTTCTCCACCATGGTTAACTAATCCATCGCCGGTTGTTAATGCAAATGCAACAGTAGAACAACTAAAATAATGTTCACGTCAGCATAATATAAAACTACCAAATGGTGCAAGAAAAGCTGATACGATTTAGATAGAAGAAGCATTTGAACAAAGGGTTAACAAAATCGTCATCGGGTTAACGTCTTACATTTGCTATTCCTCCTGGAGCTTTTGAGGATGTTCGTGATGAATCACAAAAAAGTCACAAGTACCTGAGTTCTATTTTCGCAAGGGTAGTATTGAGTTAACAATTCACTAGGCTATAATCCACCCGACATAAAAAACATGTAAAGATTATCAACAACTGTCAACAAATACGATTTATAGAATCACATCCGTTTTACACGAGTGTGGTCAATCCGCGTTAGAGCAGATATTGTCTTTAATGCACATTTGTTTATAACCCTTAATCATGGCAAGGTTCGATTTAAAATAACAAAACCGCGGATATATAGCGCTGCTCGTACAATTCCGAACTGTAACAATACCGATGTTCTGAATGTACGATTCTGTTAGCCTTATATCAGGCTAGTGACAATACAAACTTGCCTCGGAAATATCGGTAGCACCTTGGTGACCTCAACATCGGTAGTATCGGACTTCCAGTGCAGCTTACCAAAGCCACACTGAGCAATTTTGAAACAGGTAACCCTGGACATCGCGGTTAATGTGTGTACTTCCGATAAAGGTTTTTATATGCTTGCACGATCCTCACTTGGGCAACATGGACTAACTCATCGTTATATGCTCTTGCTGACTGATTAGTTCAGTGTATGTAACGCACTACGTATTGATAAGGTATCTTGCTCGATTGATTAACCGACAGAGCAAGGACTCAAAAACTTCTCACCGACCATGACTTGTACTGTGGTGGAAGTAGTGGAAAATCGCTGAGGACAATAATGCCAAGACCAGGCAGAAACATTTTCAAATTAACTATGGTACAAATAACGAAGAATCTTCCTTATATCATCTACATTAACGTTGAATATTTCAACGTTCCAGTGGAAATCTCTGCTTTCAAAGCCGCAAACGGACCCAGGTCCACAGCCAACGGCTATAAAACAAAACAAGTCGCTGACCATGAGCAATGCTTAGGTGTGACGGGCAAAGAAGAGGTACCAGTATTGTATCGCGGCAAAGACGCGGTTAGAGTTTTTCTTAAATCGATCGAGGTTAAACCAAAATCGATTCAGCAACAGTTCTACTCACAAGCTGACATGATTTCGACAGGTGATAAGATTCGTTAGTTTTCCGCAGCCACTCATTGGTGGATCTTTAAAGAAACTTTTACTATCACTGACACCAATGTCCATGATCACTTGCGCGTATAGTGGAGCCGAACACACAACATGTAATGTAAAGTTGAGAATGGACCCAAAGAAAATTAAAATTCCTCTAGTGTGTCATAACTCATTAAAAGCAATGGGTGTGATAGTCACTTTATAATGCGTGCGATAACCACGGCATCAAGCTCAAAATGAAGCATAAATTCCCTACAATATGGAAACATACATGTCGTTTAAACTAGGCCAAGTGCAGTTCATCGATTCATTACAGCTTTTGAATTCGTCATTCAACAAGGCAAGCATGCCTAGTGCCGGAACAATGCCAGTCGATATTTTATACTGTCATACCAATACGGACTTATTAAAGAGAAAAGGTGTGTATCAATACTAGTACATTAGTGACTGAAACAAATTTGCTGAAGCTTAGTTGCAACCGATGGAATAATTTTACTCATCGCTTTCTATTGACGGTATTTAAGATAAAGAATACGCGCAGGCTGAGTTTGGTACTTATTAAAATGCATATGCCTATCACGATCTATATTTGTGATCCGATCTATTTTTGCTCGCTGATTTATTTAAAAACCTTTGGCGGCACTGCCATGCACGTGTACACGTTTTATCCTATATATTACTTCCGAGCACCTGGAATGGCTTGGGATGAGTTGTTTTCGAAAGCTAAAATCGAGTTGGAAGTGCTCAGCGACGTTGAACGGCATCTGTGTATTGACCGCACCCTTCGTGGCCGGATGTCTATGGCGAGGTACATATGTGTGCGCGCCAACAAATAAAATGTTGACGGGTATGAACCCTCTGTCCTGAGCAGTTTCATCAGGTATCTCTAACTGACTAATCTCTATAACTGAGCAAAGATGTAACGGTTACCGGCTGGTTGGTCTCAGTACCTTGATCCCATGGAATAGTCTTCTTTCTCGAAAGTGTGTGCGATTACAACATCATCAGTGATCACATACATTTCTTTGAAGTTGATCTGGATTACCCTGAACATTCACATGACTCACACGATTATCCGCTAGCAGCTTAAGCGTTGTTAGTGTCTGGTATATGGCTGTTTTCATATCATTGCTTGATCACCGATTAATCCAAACGTAAATATATTAAATGCACCAAAATATTACCAAGTTCTAGAAACAAAGACAATTAAGTACTGCATGTACGCAGCCTCCGGCTGCATCTACGATTGGGTATGCGGGTAAGCAATATCTATCGGTAGCTTGAATTTCACCAGAACGCTTGGGTATCCAGATTAATAAGGACATGAGAACAAAGGAAACAAACGAGTTTGATTAGGACATTTTCAAGCTCATGAACAATTCACTGCACGGAAACTCCATGGATAATTTGCTCAAACGAATCCGAGTCGATCTTATCCATGATAGCAAATAAGACAATATTTGAAGTCTCATCGCTGACCCGGCCATTGAATCCATAAAGATTTATGATGGTGGATAAGTTGTCATTTTCAGCCAAATATATAAATAGAAAAAAATTCAACCTGAAAAAAAACAATATATGCTGGTTTGTCCGTGGTAGACCTGTGGAAGCTTCTCATGTACATGTTTTGCTATGACAAAATCAAACCGTTTGATCAAGATCGGGTCAAAATGTTGCACAGTGACACCGACTCGCTAATAGCGCACACCACCAACATATTTGTACGCGGACATGGCGCAACTATGTTTGGTCAATGCAATTGATGCAGAATATTATCCGAAATATCATCCGTTCTTTAGTATTACTAATACAAAATATTATCAGATTAATGAATTGAAAAATATGAGACAGCGGCCTACAATTTAATCCATTGTACTCAGACTCAAACATATTCAAAAGGCGAAAGGACTCACAAGAGCTATTGTGCAGAAGGATTTCAAACACGACATGTGCATGGAATGTCTCCGAGACCGACGTGATTTTACACACACGGTAAATATGATACGAGTTCAGGTATATCACATGCACTAAAAGGAGCTTTTACCGCTTGATATCAAGCGATGGATACTCCCGATTTAATCACCAATTACGCGTTTGGTCATCATGATATTGTGAATGATATGTGTACTGGTACATCAAAGTGTTAACACAGGTCTCGGTGGAAATTCCGCTTTTTCTGGAACGTCTTCCATTTCCTCGAAAACAGATCCTCGGTTGGGAAGTCTGGTTCAACCATGCATCGATGATCCCAAACAATAATTTGTTGGCTGCCTTGGAGCAACAATCTTTTCAGAGATAGCAAACCCATCGACGGACCATACTGGGGAAGTTGCATGATGGTTCTCCAGGTGCATACAGATACTACAAAAACTTATCTTCGAGTGGTTGTAACAAAGCCTGCTCTGAAATCATTTTCTGATTCGAGGTAGAGTCTCGCGACAGTCATGTGTCTAATCGCATTGACTGGTTTTAATCCGATCGTGAGTGTGACCTAATTGTTGAGTCCTGATATGACTAGTGGAAGACAGATTACCTATTCGTTAGATCTGTATTACCTCATTGCTAACTACTTCGCTTATAGATGACCTAAAATCCATTCCGCGAGTGTTCAATTAAAACATATTCAGAATAGGATGGTCGCGACGAATGTTGATATGTCGAACACGAGCAACGCAGTAAAACACCAGATAAATTCTTTACCAGAATCCACATGCAACAATTGTAGAAATATGAGCGGCGAACATATATAAATTCTATCGAGTGGATCTGCAACACTTGAACAATCTTTTCATGTCAGTAGTTTCACTTTCAGGCAACATCAACACTCGTTAAGACATACTTAATCGGAATAGTGTATAAGAAACAATAAATCAACATGATTAAACCCATTATGTATTTGCAGATCAATCCACCCGCCTGATATTTTTCTTTTCTTTGGTACTGGTAGATAAATGTGCCAAAGTGCTTGTGTGGTCAACCATTTTAAAGCAATCATACTAGTGACTTTAACTGTACTGGCTAACGTTTCATCTGCGGTTTCACAAATTCAGTACTCACGAGGAATGTAAAACATGTTCGATAATGTCACGCTTTTGAATCCATTGTTTTGTTTGTGTTACAATTATTTTGCTTTTAATGAGAGAAATGTACTAGTGCAGTCTTACCTATGTCACCTATTTTGATGACCAATCTTGCAATTCCTTCTCCAGCACCTGGTCCCACAATCGTTTTTAAGTCATGGAGGAGATCTACATCATCGCGCTGACGTGCAGGGATATAATTTGATGCTTTATAAGCAGGGTCATGTAGGCAATAAGCAGCATCAATACCATTTCTGATGATTCCCCTGGCTTTCTTTGTTATAATCGACTTGTATATCCAGCTGTGTACATGGCGGTCATTAACTGTATATTTCAGTTTAGTATGTGGCGCTCCTTTGCTCTGTATCTAACAGAATTTTCAGTAATCACTGCATGTCCAGTATGTGTTGAACTCAATTTAGATTTGTGACACGAGGTTTCATGCGAAGTCGTACACAATACGAATACATGATCCTATTATATACTGTATCATTCAATGGTCGAAAGAAAAAGGTAATTCGCATATGCTTTCATAGATTATTCGGTCATTGACTTCTCTACACATCCATCTCTTAAACCGTCCAAACATGGAGATGGATACCTATTTCTAAACTCATTTCGTGTATCGATCATTGGTCCCGCTGAATCAGGAAAATCCTTAACTGTTGATGAATATGATTTTACGAGGGCTGCAGCTGGATCGTTTATACATGATCAACGGTGCTATGATGTTTCAAAATGTTTTTTCTGAAAATACTGCTAAGCAGAAATGGCATCACCATCACAATCAATTTATTTTCCGGCATCGGTGAAGCACCAATCATCGATGATCTGAATGCAAGCGAAAACATTCGTATAATACACGACGATAGGACGCTAGAAAACCAAGTCAATCCTGCACAAGTATTCTTGTCATGAATCAGTCTCAAATACACTCACGTTATCTGTGTGACTGAACGATAAACACATGAACAGAAGGGGATTCATGATAACTGTAACATGCTGATACTATCTTGTGGCATTGACAATCATGGAATTTGGGCTATTTACCAAGGAATAGTGTTCAACAACTTTGAATTAGTTAAGAAGAGAAAGGTCTCGACTGATATTCAAAAATGATGCACTTGTTCGGGTAATAATTATTAGACAAAACAATCGTTAGATGGAAAGGTAACGGCGTACGCGATGTGCCTTTAAAAGACACGGGTGCAAAACACCCACAACGCACAATCGCTGGAAATTTAAATATCCCTGAGGCAAAGGTTTACTGTGATTGTACGACAGTTGTACCAGTGAACATGGCTAATTGGCTAGAACTGCGTGAGTGTACTGCACCTGTAAAACAATGACTTTGGACAGTGTCTTCCCGTCCTGTAACTGTACTGCGCGATTGTGTTATTAATACAACTATGATGAGCATTACATATTCTCGACTTTAGAAATTAAACGAGGCAGAGAAACAGCTGTGAGATGACTCACAAAGAGATCTGTGCTGCTAGTAAAATAACATATGCTCGTGGATGGTCTTAGATGATATTGTGATCTTGCATCAGCAACAACTGTTGATCTTAGTGTGGCTGGAATCATAGGAACGACAACCATCTTAGGTGCGCCGATTGGAATTATTTTCGGGTCTATATCGATAATAACCGCTGTCTCTGGCGGTGTTTTACATTAATTCGATACGATTATATTCAGGAATACGTTTCTTTTGATAGTTGTTAGCAGTAACACAAACAGTGTCAACACGATGAATAAAAAGTATTCGGTGGCTATCGAGAATAAAATAACTAGCATGGCTGAATTTGCGACCGTTTTGACGAAAATGGAAAATGTCCGACAACTCCGAGCACAAAAACGAAACAGTGCTGTTTGGGGATTTATAAACAATATAATTCAAGCAAGATTGGCCTCAGCTGTAATCTCACAGCAAATACCCTGTGCAACCTTCTGTTAATTCAGAACTTATGGCTGCTTAATAGCCGCATACAGCCTAATGTGTACAAATTTTGACTATTTTTTATGGAGTAACCATCCTGGGGTTGCGCGTTTCTGTATGTTGTTTGCTTACCTTGTCATGGAGGATACGGGCTGTGGAGACAAGTCAGGATCCAAAGTGGGAGAGAGACAAAAGCCCCATAACAACACTACTGAAACATTAACATACATTCTAAAACAATTGATTGTAGCTTTCTAAACCAACATTTCTTTAAAACTTACATGTCATTAAGCAAGCATACTAAACAAATCAGGAACATAAGAGCAACTTGAAACAGGGCGAAATATGACCGTCTAACATTAAGTGTTTCTGCTCAGAATATTTATCAGGAAGCTTAATCGCCTACAAAACGAGGATCGACGCACATTTACTAAGATGTGTTACGTTCAGAATATTGCTTATGACGCATTCCCTCGTATCTTTCTGAACTATTGTTCTCCTTGGCTCGTGAGTCTAGATTACACAAACATAGAAATATTAATAACTTCAGGCAAATAAATCCTCGTTGACAAATAACACTACGCTCTTGCACTTGGACTAATATATACAAAAAATAAGGGATGGAGAAATGTATGCATCCATTGAAAGTAAATCTGATGATCAAAGCAAACACGTGTCATCCAGTTTTTAAGATGAGAATAGAAATGTGAATATCCTCTATGCCCGAATTTGGACTAATTATAGAATTATACAGTGTGGCTTGGACATTCCCTATGTATGAGATTATCTTCAATGTACATCTTGTGAAAGCGTTGAAAATGACTAATACATACATACATGCATACATACATACATGCAGGCGTACATATATATATATATATATATATATATATATATATATATATATATATATATATATATATATATATATATATAGATATAGATATATATATATATATATATATATATATATATATATATATATATATATATATATATATATATATATATATACACATACATACATACATACATACATGCATACAATGGAATTAACAGTTGTGCAGCAAATTATGAAATTATTTTAGATTTTTAATCGGTAGTCGCTACAATTAACCATATATAATCTATTATCGGCTTCGTTTGTGAAATCAATTCGCGTAAATATCATATGATTTATACTAATATAAAAGCAAGCCCGAGCCTTATTGGACTCTTCAGAAATTCTACACTATTTAGTTTTTTAAATCATTTGAATCATTTCTAGCTCACTAGCCAGAGTAAGACATATTACTAGCTTTATGCGTTCTTCCATACAATTTTATTCTAATATTAGTTTGTGCTTTCTCTGCATAATGTGCAACCTTTGTATTCAACGTTTTCTCTATGTTGTACAAATGTGCAGCCGCATCCGATCAAAAGAGTTACGAAAATACAGTGGTCTAAACTCAGAAACTGTCCTATCCATTTAAACATGCAGTTGCATTGGTCACTTGTACACGAATAGGTATTCATAGTTTTACAATAAAGTTTGCAATGATATACTTTTCATAGTTCAAATCTGAGGTGAATTTTGTTTTGTTGTTGTAGTAGGGTTTAACGCCATTTTTCAGCACACAATAGGCTATACATGGCGGCCAGTTTTAATGGTGGAGGAAGAACCCGGGAAAACACGGGAAAGAACCACCGACCCACGAGAAGCTACTGGCAAGCTTTCTCACATACCCACAATGGCTGAATCCGAGACTAGAACCCACGCAGACAGAAGTCAGATGGCAGTGATTCGTAACGGAGAGCGCTTTAGACCACTCGACCACTAGGGTCCCCAAGCTGCGGTGAAAAGAACCATAATAAATACGTTAGTATATCCTTTTCAGCTGAGGTAGTATAGTTTATGACTAGTAATTAAGGCGTCGCGATACATGAAAATCTAGGTGGAGAGATACAATTTGCTCCTATTCCATCGGTAGTATGGATCATAACCAAAAATGTACTAAAAGTACTATAGTAATCAGACAAGTCATTGAACCAACAAAACATATTTCAATCTAGTTAGACCCATTCGTCTTACCACAAATATTTCCTATCATTAACTTACAATATTAAGCATGTAAACACACTCTTAGTTTTTCATGTCATTCTGTAATATATTGAAGGGATTGAATTTTCAACGTTATGTCCGAATCACATCTCCGGGTAATTTCTCCGACGTCGATGGCAATGAATGCATATTCCTTTCAAATCTAGTTTTAGTTCCAGAAATAAAGAGAGCATTATATATATATATATATATATATATATATATATATATATATATATATATATATATATATATATATATATATATATATATATATAAGGAGGCAGACATTTAATTTATATTGTGAACTTGACCTTTGTCCACGAATGAAGATAGAGGTATAACCAAATTGACTATTCTCGATTGTTTTAAAAATGAATATTTGAATTTGAATTCTGGACTAGGATTTGATTACTATTTTAGAATATTGTTTTGTAAGCAAACTTGTTTACAATTTTATGGACATTTGCATTTAAAATGACCCAAATCTTATATATGCTATGGTATCTTATGTCATGTGACACTTCCATCGAACGAGTCACTCGATGAAAAATGGGAATATTTTGTGATATATCAGTCTCGTCTATTCCAGAGTTGAAAAAATCCGAAATTAATCTCTTTCATTTCGGAAGTTGCTGATGTTTCATCATTCATGGTGTGCTTTTGACAGGGAGAAAACAAAATTTTTATGTACAGATGATGCATAATTTCATCACCATGTGATTTATTTATAGACGACTATTAAGGTAATGAATACCTGATATTGTGTGAGTCCACTAATATATCTGAGTGTGTTTATCAGGTATTGCTATAAAATAGCGATCTTGCTGGGACCGTGAGGGTCTTAAGAGATATTATTTACCCGCCGATCTCATTCGGTTCAGTAAAAAAAGATATGAATCTCTATATGAATCCAGTGCTTCTGGGTTGCGTCCTTTTCTGTGCTTGTCTGCAGCATAGTAGAATAGATCTGAACTGGTATGAATTATAGATTTCAAATATGGATATTCGTGTTTCTCATCAGTGAATAAAATGATGAAGATCACTTTTCTGCTCCTATTTTTGCATCATCTCACTCATCCGCTTCGATTATTTTCAGATACGGCGATCGCTTTGATATTATCTATGTTATTAACATCACCTTATGATGACATGATGGATCGCTAGATCATGTCGTATTTTACCATAATGACATTCATACACAAATTGAGATACTTTCATCGTTTTTCTTCTGCGATGACCAGACGCATTTATTTCTGCTTAGCCACCGTGATTAGAATTAAGTTTAGGAAACTTTAGAGCCTTCACGTGTCTAACTGCTCCATACTGGCCACTTTCATAATTGTTATAGATTGGTCTTTCAGTAAGATAAGTTGATATTATTTACTGTCAGGTTGTATTTTCTATTGCTTTAATTTTGTACTAAGTTAATATACGCATCTATGATATCTCTAAATGTATCTTTTAGATTTTATGTTTCCTTATCGACATGAATTTCTAAGGCAAGAACGCTGTGATGCATTAATCAGCCTGAAAATGCTCGATGACATCGAATGTGTCGACAGTAATCCATGACCATGACATAGTCTGTCAATGTCTTCTTCGTCGGTTAATCCAAGTTCGATGATGTTCGACACAGCAAATATTTGCTAGAGACAATGCCTACCAGCAACCAATAATCAGTTAATTCCGTACTTCCGATGACAATTCTAATCCTGTACAAATCTGTGGTAGATACTCATGAGATAAATTACCATTAGTGCGAAGATAAGGATACTTAAACTGCAATAACTCGATCTTGTCATTGATGACCATTTATCCATTTGGTAAATACATGAATCCTGGAACATCGTATACGGAAATATAATCACTTGCAATCCTTGATTTAGTCACGTGATTCATGTACCTCTTAGCCACTTTCTCAAAAACAGTCCCATTTGCATGGTAAATAGGATGTTTCCTTTTCCGTGAAGACTTATCTTTTAATAAGCAATGTCTTCCGGTGCCGAGAATGGATTCTGACCAAGAATGTATGCATTTTCCGATACTCTATTTGTGGTCGTGATCAGATAATGTCATTATTATGAATGATGTTTGATCTTGTGTCTCTACGAATTTGGCAAACTTCTTCCGAGTTGCCATTATTATATACAATGCCATTCTGTAATTACATTTATTTTAGATCATTATTTAAATGGAGTTAGCAAAGATAACCATTTTTGATTAGCCACACTGAAACTAATCGATAGGTGTTCATCATGTCATTTTTCCTAAGAGATTTAATCTTTCCAGACAAGTGAATATTTAGTCTAGTTCCAAATCTTAATTTGATCACGACGTTGTTGGAATTTGTGGGTTGGAAAACAAAAGAAACTTCCTCTCGCAGACTAACATCGTTGATAATCGCATCCACATATGTATTTTAGATATGTAATTGATCATTGAAGGACGCACAGACAATATGCCGATGTATTTCGCAGACATACCGAGTAGAATTCTGCCAGATTCTCAAGAAAATCCGTTCCATCTTGAAACGATTAGTCGATGATTTCAGAAAGTTTAGCTCCTCCTTTGCTTGGAAACACTTTCGCGCGATACACCTAGACCTAATCTGGTCTCATGAACTAAAATGTACACGCACGAATGAAAACAGCTTATATTTCCTTTCCAGTTGGATATCTCACATTTAAGAGACGTGATATAATCCATTTTTCCATAAAGTCCTCAATTAGAATATTGCAGCAAAAAACGTGACAGGGATTGTCTTTAATGTGATGGTTTTTGCTTTTGTTAAACTCGCTTATAGACAGTTGATCAAAGTCTAATTCTACCTGATAAGTACAACTGATTATCATTGGAGCTGATAACATAGTATATTCTATATCTTATTGTTTATCTTCTTCTTGCATCATTTCATCAAATGTTCGTTGTATAATATGTGATTATTCCAGGTTGATTTTCTTGATCGTTCTCATCAAGTCTGTGTCCTTGTTGCTGATGACAACGGTATAATGATCTGATGGAATGGTTATTTCCTTATGTCTCAATGCTGTGGCTACAATGCTCTTGTCAGATTATTACTTTTGTGTGTGTTCCTGACTACAGTCTTCTTCTTGCATGATTTCATCTAAGTTTTGTTGTATAATATGTGATTATCCCATCCTCATTTTCTTGATCGTTCTCGTCCAGTCTTTATCCTTGTTGCTGATGACAACGTTATAATGATCTGACTGAATGGTTCTTCTCTTATGTCTCAGTGGTGTGGCTAACAAGGATCTTGTCAGATTATTACTTTCGTGTGTATTCCTGGCTACAGTCAGTGCTAACTCTGCTTCAATCGATTTCAAATTTGTTGGTAACTAATCGTATATGGGTTCATTCGGGTTCCAAAACGGTTATTTATGTTATCATGCTTGTTCAAACAATTTCATGAATTCCTGCTGCGGAGGTATTCTAATATAAGCAATGATACAATCATAGCAAGACAACGGGACACGATAGGAAACAACTATATGAGTATGGAGAATGCAGGTGATATGAAGACAATGGGTGGGAGCCAATTTTCTTGGGATAGAGCATATATGATGACCAATGGTGGGGGCTAATTGTCTTGAGAAAATGCAGAAGCTATGATGACTAACGGAGGGACCAATATTTTGGTGCGAATGATTGAAAACCACCTAAAAAATTCCCTAATTGATTATTCTGCTATTTCTCTAGTTGCTTATTCCATATATATATATATATATATATATATATATATATATATATATATATATAATAGACTATATGCAGTGTTTATTACTCATTTTTATTTCGTTATATGCTATTGAAAATGTAACAAATTTATGTTGGACTTCACCTTCTCGAAAATCAAATTTATCTCCTACATGGCCTGAATCATTGATGTTTTAATTAATATATAGCTAACACATTCTTTACATTTTATGAGTTGAATATTAAGATGATAGCAATAAGTACGATTTCACGCTCAGTACCTGTATCAGATTCTAGCAGATTCATACTGTTAGAAGTAACACCAGAACATTCATCCAAGCTTTCTTGATATTTGATATCAGAGACTGTCAACAGGTTTAATTTTGTTGTTAAACGTCCCATGGCTAACTGGGCCTGAACTATTTCGTGCCCTTCTGACAATGCACAAATGTTAAATTATTTAAGTTCCTTTATCTCTAACCCTTTCTAAAACAAAAGCAGAGTGGTAGAGCAGGCAATTTTTAGTTGGCTTTGGTACTGTATGCAACACTGGTTTTCTAGCTGATGTGAAGATTTTAACATTATTTTACTTGGTTTTTGTGTGTCCTTATGAACCCGAATGTAACAGACCTGAATCTTTCATATTTTAACTACTATATAGCTAAAACATTTTCTGCATTGTATGAGTTGAATATTAGGATGATTATTAATATAAGTAAACATATATATTTGGGTCAAGGTCATGGTTACTAAATGCCCCATATACATATACATGATTCAAATGATATAACTTTAGAACCAGACGTCTTAATTCTAACTGAGGTTATATTATGTAAACATTAGGAACATTCTAGAAGGATATTTTCCATAAGGTAGTATTCTTTATTTCGAAAATATGAATTGTGAACAAGCAGAGGACTACATAAACTTGTTCTTGTACAAATTATTTATTCATTCTGTACAGATTCAGCATGCTCAGTTGTTTTTATTTTGAGTCCTGTACTCTATTTAGGCTCGAACTGATTCATTCAAATTATGTTTTTGCTGGAATTGCAACGTGCTCTTCAAACATAACATTCTTGCAAATAAACACTTCCAATTATAATGAAATTTCAAATAAGGATATGTGTTTCATTTTAGTATTGTCATCCAAGAAAAGTATGTTTGCACATCACCACAACACGGGCCATCACATGCACATCATTAATTCTGGCATTCGATTTAATTTGCGTTACCACTGAAGTTTATTCAGAGCTTTAATCACATGGACTTGCTAAGACTTGTATATGTACTTCGATGATTATTTCAAATTTAATTCGCAAAACCTTAATTTCTTTCATTACATTTTTATTTTGATGAAATAATGTATTTATTAAAGTGTACAATGATTGATGTTTTTCACTCTTGTCTATTACTTATTACCTGATCTGAGACAATATAGTCCTAATATATGTATAAGCACTTGAGCTAAAACTTGTTGAGCATTTGTTAAACTGACTGAGGGCATGAAGTTGACCATATATGGCGCTAAATGGGACATCGTATTTGACTATTGTTTATACAGAAATATGTGATGTAAACGTAACTTCCAAGATAATATAAACAAATATAAATTTATTTGAGTGATTCAATACATGACCCAACCGTTCAGCGTTAATGAACTCTATAAATTCGGAGCTGGTCAAATTATCGAGGAATAAATGTAACCAGCAGAGATTTGAAAGGCTTTGTTTAACAAAATCAATTTTATAGGTAGAATATATCCATGCGTAACAATATGAAACACTTTATTTTAAGCTGCACTTAAAACAGAATCCGAGAAAAAACATACCACTCTGTTATTTTAAAGTGGATGATTTGCCGAATGTGAAAGAAGAAAACAAAACAGGCTATCTAAAAGATAGTAGATCATTCAAAGTTGATTTTTTTCAAAACGTAGTTGTCATTAGACAATAATTTGTACGAAGTGCGACACAACCACAAATATTAATATCAGCAATCACTGCAGCCTAATTGTAATTATATAATAAACGTATTCTCCAGTTAGAAGCAAAAACGAAAGTACAAATTTAAAACATATGTATGGGATAATCCTCTATGTGCACTTTGTTGAAGCAAGGAAAAAGCTAATGTACATAAAGAAAGTAAATTGAACTAACGTGTGTGGAACATATATGCACATATATAGGGCAAAATGTGCTCTTCCATTACCAGACATCCGTAGAACCGAAAGCAGACGCTAGTAAATCAATTCCACTAAATTGCGACATGGGGTTGAATAAAGAAGTAGTATACTGGATCAACATGTGTCAACAGTTTTCTGAAGTTCAGTTTCAACAAAACAGTGATAATTTAAATAGCTATGCATATGTGTTTACATACATGATAGTTCAAAATCAGTTAAATTAAATTGTAATAACTTATGTACACCAGAGTGATAGAAAATTATAGAATGTTGATTAGCCTACAATGAATGGGAGAGAGTAAGCGAGGAAGTTAGTGAAATGCAGGACCTGGCGATTTATGAAAAGTAAAACTCTCCGGATTCGTCCCCATCCCACCATGTGGTGTTGTTGAAAAAGGAGGATGGAAGAAAATATTGATATCTATACTTTTTTAAACATCTGCTTTCTCTAAGGAACCCATGCAAAATATAGAGACTTTGTTTTGTTTTCACAATTGGCAATTCACCAATATTTCAGAACAGGATCATACGAAATCATACTGGCAGGTTCCCATCGTGGATGACGAAGTATGTAAAGGTCATTCGACAACTATAGTGTCTTTGACGAGATACTTGTGTACGAGCATTTCCGGGAATAGCACTTTACAGATTTAATACCTTTTATCGACAAACTCTTAATGGCTAATATCACTCCGAGCACCACCAAGTGCAATATGGTATATAATGCATTTTGACCATTTAATAAGTTAGTCATAGCAATTGAAACCCGGCCCTGAACAAATTCATTTGAAGAGAAGATTCTAAATCAGAAACAAACAAAAAAAACATATCCCTTTGCTCTTTTGGTTAGTCGAGTTGTACAGGAAATTCTTACAGAATTATGTCGCTGTTTCTAGTCCGCTGACGGGCGTGGCTAGAGAAAGGCAAATCAATAAATGTGGCATCACGCCAGAATAGACATTATAACAATCTTAGAGAAAAGTGGAGCAGTGCACCAACCGTAGATTTGCAAGAGGCTACAACACGAGAAGGCTTTGCGATTTGATTAAGATATATTACAATTACCCGACACTAATGCAAAAAGAAACAGGTGACACTGGAAGAAAATATACCGTGATGGAAAATGAGTAATATAATGGTGTATGGGAAACATTCACAGGTACCGTTTCGGAAAGGAATGTGTTATGGAAATGGATCACACGCCCTCGTGTAATGATCAGGTTTCTCATATTATTCACTACTAGCTTAAGTATAACTCTTACCTGTCAAAGTGAATCATTGTATATATATATATATATATATATATATATATATATATATATATATATATATATATATATATATATATATAATTGTTACAAACTAGAACAATGACTTGCTTTCTATAAACTGATACTGTGAGATAGACGGTGTGTATAGGAAGTGCATTCCAGTTTGCAATTGCACAGAGCCATATATCAGAATCCTTTATAATTTCGTTGCAACTTTAACTCAGTGATAATGTGTTTTGTAATTATGGATACAATGAGTTTTCAATAAATGTTTCTGGTTGTTAGTTGTTCAGTTCCATTACATCTTAAGCGAATCAATCCATTAATATTAAGGAATTTCTTATCCAAAACGCCAGGGTCCATTTCCTCAGTGATTTGTTTTGTTCGTGTGAAGTTATTAATTTCTGGATTGATAGCGAGTTCCTCTGATTTGTGTGTCATATACCGATACCATTATCTGAATTATGGTTAAAATGGTAGAAACCAATTAAATCAGTATAGTGATTTTGATGAAATTCTACTGTTTCAGGTACAGGTAAAGAAATCATCCAATAGTTTATTAAACGAGACTTGGATATATGATATAATAATTGTTTTCTTTGTTGTATCAGACATACGTTTCAATCTTTTCCCGCTGAATCCGCTGATTGTAATATTTTTTCTGTATTACCGCTGATGTTTTCGCTATAATTGCACACAGTTTTTATATCGTATGTATCTTGTATTTCTCTCCTCCATCATATCAAAACTTTACCTTAATAACAAACACGCAGTAACTACTGGATTTGTATAAGAGAAGATTTTTATAATATGACTAGAGCAGCTGTTTCTATTGACATATCTTATGATATTACACGGTACCTACATTAGAGTAACAATATTTTATCCCGGCTCGCAACTATCAAATGAAACATGCTCTTCTGTCCGATTTACCAATTCAAACATGCTACCACTATTATCTGCAAATGTCTAAATTGTTTGTCTTAATGACATCATATTGATTGTTTTATGCAGATAGTTATTCCTAGTCCAATATTCCTTCACCATTCTTTCACTTTATGTCTTCCAATCCGCACTACACACGGTCTCCTAAAGGTGCTTGTTTGACTATAAACAACGTCTCTTCCATGGAGTCGGGAAGATGAATTTTCACAAAAATAGACTTATATGTTCCGATTCTAACTTTTTAACTGCTGTTTTATTTAGGTGTTTCTTACATATTAATTTGCTGAATCATAGGTATGACATGTTGATAGGTTGTTGAATCCAACTGGCGACATGTATATTGACCACTTGGAAGACTGACCAATACTGACACAAAGTGTTCTTCCAGTTAAATAAATAAATGAATAGATAAATAGATGAAGCTACAACTACACATTATTATTATAATTTGTAGTATCATCATTATCGAGGGCACCATCCATTCCACATGTTAAACACTAATCTGCAATACGTTTTATCAATTGTTATCTTTTACCATTATTTAAAGTTTATACCTGGCAGCAGGGGTATTACCCTGAAAAATAATATACTACTTTGACATTTCTTTCAATAAATAAGTCAAATACATATCAGTTTGGGTACTGATTAGGTTTTTTGCATACAGTGTGTTAGCTTGAAACAGAAATTGCATTTAGTTGTCACCATTAAACTACAGCTTGCAGTTTCTAATGTTTCCTACATACTTATTACGGGTTCTAGTGACCGCACGGTTCAATCGGACATTTTATCAAATTCTCATGTAGGAAAATTCATCTGGTTTTAAAATGTTGAACGTTTTGTGTGTACATAACGTTAGTAAATTATGTATAATTGTTATTTGAATTAACTATGGCATTCGCAATATTCCAATTAGTTTGACATGACATCATGAAAATGACCACGTATCCTAACGTCATATGACTCAGTAAATGCAACAGACACATTATAATACAAAGTCGATGTTTTTTGTGGAATTTAGGTTTGCACGGACATAATAAGGGTTAGCCATTCCATAGATATGTTTATGCAATTTGCATCTGTCTTCCATAAATTAGATGTTGAAAGACGACACGAAGATGAAGTACCAAGATCGCATCAGGAAACAGGTTTGTTGCTCTTTACTCGAAATTTAATTGGAATATGCTTTGTTCTTTGCTTGTCTTGATATCAACTTATGACAATCCTTATAATTGTTTTATGTTTCTTTGCTACATTACGAATTATTATAAAAGGTATATCTCGGAAACAATTCCAAAAGTTTTCCCCAAAACGGTAGGTATATCCTTAAATGAGTGTGCTACGAAAATATTGTTTTAACTGAATACTTTTCTTGGTTTCCCTTCTTGTGCCCGGTAACTTTTCAACGTTGATATTCTATTATCACAGTGTTACCGTTATTATCATGCATTATAATAGTCAATATTTCTATTCCAAAGGAGCCTTTGTGTGCTTATCTGCTCGCTAAATGAACAATTTTGAACTTCTCCTACCAAAACCGTGTTTTGTGAGCATTATACTTTAATTCCTGGGAATATTATAGATGTCATCATAATTTGCATGTGGCTGATATTTACACGCACACACACGCTCACACACACGCACACACACAGACACACACACACACATATATATTTATCTCTCTCTCTCTCTCTCTCTATATATATATATATATAGATAGATATATAGACTGACAGACAGACAGACAGACAGATAGATAGATAGATAGATAGATAGATAGATAGATAGATAGATACCAAATAAAATGTGAGCATGACGGTATTTAAATTAAATACAAAAATGTAATGAATTTAAAAGAGGAATTTTTCAATCACGTGATAACTGGCGGCAATCGACAATTTACATCTCAGAGAGAAACGAGAGTAGGATCACATGTAAAGCAATTTAACTTTGTTCAATGGTTTTCTTCATCGATTTTCTCACGAACATGACGTTTGCCAATTTCAAATTCTGCAATATCTAACATATTTTACGTACTGTAGAGTTACCTTATTATACAATGAATTGATATCTCTATTAAAGGATTTAAATTTCATGTTATCTCGCAAAATACACGGTAAAATGTTATTCCAATCAACACTATTCATTTTATTTTTGCATGGATTAGCATACATTATTTTCTTCCTGTTATAAATAATATGAATTAATTTAGAATGGCTGTTATAGGAACGAAAAGTTAAATTTGGGGCAGTCATTATTAAGATTTGTGCATTCAAAGTTTAATTTTCAAACGAGTGTTGCCTTTTTTAATACTGAGCACTGAAATGTAGGCTAGAATTTATAGAATTGACGCCATACTTATGCATATTTAAACAGAGTGTTGCGTTCCATGGATTGTCATCTAGTGATGTTCTGTTCATTTGAAATAATAGGATGCAAAGATCGTGACACTAATGTCAGATATGTTCAGATTAACATATACCGAACATTTTGTCAACTTAGATCAGGTACAATTATAGAGATAGCTCAAAATTCACCCCTGCCGCTATAACACTTTCCGAAAAAACATTGCCTGACGCTCCACGTGAAACTTTACCATTGTGTTACAATCTAAGTAGAACCCATGAACTGATGTGTTACATTTACTTACGTAAGGTCATGTTTGTCGTGAATGTGAAAACTTACCTGATACTGAAAGGAAGAAAAACATGGAATTAATGATGTGTCATTATTCAGACTCACTATAACAAGAGCAAGTAACATATGTTGTACGAAAAACGCAAGTTCTTTCATCTCAAGGAAGGAAATCACAATACATCATAGGAATGATATTAGACAGTATAAATATCATGGTACAAAAACTTTGAATGTGACGAATTCGTGTCTTATGTTAGTTTCTATCATTAGAGCGATTTTGCTCGGGAGCTCTTAACTCTTTACTCAGATGACGTATGTGCTATTTGAAGCATTTGATAGTACGAACAAGGTGCTCGCTTACTTGTTTATTGGGATGTAATTATGTATGTACTTTTATAGAATTATTTTTGGAGCTAAAATTATATAGCATTATTTCATTCCTTATCATGAAAAGATCGTAAGATAGAATGATAGTTAACGACCTTATATTTCAGATACAAAGAAAAATGAGACACCTATGAGATCAGTGAAAAGGATAAACATACTGCGATGTTTTACTTTGAAAATTACTAGACGATTATCATGGCTCCTTTATATTACTTTTGAAATCTCCATTCATTAAGTATAATTTAGAGCAATCATATCAAATGCGAGCGGATCAAAGAGGATAATGGATCGGAATACCGGTGAAATTTTAATATGAGAAAATTATGGGTGAAATACGAAAAGCAAATGCGTTCAATAAGAACGTGAAAATATTAGAATCTAACACTTTTGTAGCAAACACATGCAATATGGTATATCAGATGGACATTTGTGGGCATTATTTTCACCAAATGAGCGGCAGTCAAAGAGTATATAAGATAATGAGAGATTGAACCTAAATCACATTTTACCAGGAAAAGATATAATTCGTTTCGAAGTTTCAACATTATGTTACGGCATCGTGTGTTCTCCTTATATATATATATATATATATATATATATATATATATATATATATATATATATATATATATATATATATATATATATATAAATATATAATAGGAGAACTTCCAAACACATGCACATTTAAGTTTCCCTTCAATGCTAGCCTAGAATATATTACAAGATTGCTACTCTCAATTTATAGAATTGACGCCATACTTATGCATATTTAAACAGAGTGTTGCGTTCCATGGATTGTCATCTAGTGATGTTCTGTTCATTTGAAATAATAGGATGCAAAGATCGTGACACTAATGTCAGATATGTTCAGATTAACATATACCGAACATTTTGTCAACGTAGATCAGGTACAGTTATAGAGATAGCTCAAAATTCACCCCTGCCGCTATAATACTTTCCGAAAAAACATTGCCTGACGCTCCACGTCAAACTTCACCATTGTGTTACAATCTAAGTAGAACCCATGAACTGATGTGTTACATTTACTTACGTAAGGTCATGTTTGTCGTGAATGTGAAAACTTACCTGATACTGAAAGGAAGAAAAACATGGAATTAATGATGTGTCATTATTCAGACTCACTATAACAAGAGCAGGTAACATATGTTGTACGAAAAACGCAAGTTCTTTCATCTCAAGGAAGGAAATCACAATACATCATAGGAATGATATTAGACAGTATTAATATCATGGTACAAAAACTTTGAATGTGACGAATTCGTGTCTTATGTTAGTTTCTATCATTAGAGCGATTTTGCTCGGGAGCTCTTAACTCTTTACTCAGATGACGTATGTGCTATTTGAAGCATTTGATAGTACGAACAAGGTGCTCGCTTACTTGTTTATTGGGATGTAATTATGTATGTACTTTTATAGAATTATTTTTGGAGCTAAAATTATATAGCATTATTTCATTCCTTACCATGAAAAGATCGTAAGATAGAATAATAGTTAACGACCTTATATTTCAGATACAAAGAAAAATGAGACACCTATGATATCATTGAAAAGGATAAATATATTGCGATGTTTTACTTTGAAAATTACTAGACGATTATCATGGCTCCTTTATATTACTTTTGGAATCTTCATTCATTAAGTATAATTTAGAGCAATCATATCAAATGCGAGTGGATCAAAGAGGATAATGGATCGGAATACCGGTGAAATTTTAATATGAGAAAATTATGGGTGAAATACGAAAAGCAAATGCGTTCAATAAGAACGTGAAAATATTAGAATCTAACACTTTTGTAGCAAACACATGCAATATGGTATATCAGATGGACATTTGTGGGCATTATTTTCACCAAATGCGCGGCAGTCAAAGAGTATATAAGATAATGAGAGATTGAACCTAAATCACATTTTACCAGGAAAAGATATAATTCGTTTCGAAGTTTCAACAGTATGTTACGGCATCGTGTGTTCTCCTTATATATATATATATATATATATATATATATATATATATATATATATATATATATATATATATATATATATAATTATTTATAGGACAACTTCCAAACACATGCACATTTAAGTTGCCCTTCAATGTTAGCCTAGAATATATTACAAGATTGCTACTCTCAACGTGAAACTAATCATTCAACAGGGTATCCGCTACGCTGTAGTTCGTTAAACAATGATAAATACGTACCAGTTTATATGGTTCAATAGAGGAAGAAGGAACTAATACACTATTTAAAGTATGATTGAGCATTTCACCTCATATGCCGTCCTTTTATATGCATTCACACAAAAATTGAAAACCTGACATGTCTTAATTGCACTTATATGTAGTTATATACATAGTGAATGTTACTTGAGGCATAAAAATGAGATACTCCTCTATACGCATGTATTTATCGATCTATCTCAATCACAAGAGACATCCATCCATCCATGCATACATACATACAGGCATGCATACATACATACATACATACATACATACATACATACATACATACATACATACATACATATTATTACTATGTATGTGTGCATCTTTTGAATAACCGATTAGACAAATATACTAATCAGTTAGATAATTATTTCTGAGGTTTGGATGATTTCTACAAAAAGATCAGACAACCCCTTGGTTATCCCAATGTCATCATATCATATCCATTATCCCACAAAACTTTGCCCACACTCTTGTTCGTCATACCATTTGCATTTTACCAGGAAACGTTAGCCCCACCATTTCCCTTCAAACCTTGTGCATTGCGACAATAATAATTTGGTTTCTGATCGTTTTCCTTTGTTTCGCTGTGATAGTATGATATTTATATTGCTGCTTGTGCGCAGAAGAATGTTGATATTAGTGTTTCACCCAACTGATCTGAAGAATTGTTAAAGCACGAAATGAATCTCTTTTTTACTGCGTTTCTGAATGCTCAACATCCATGTAGCTCTGTGTCTGTTAATTTGTATTAAAGATATGTGGCTGAGATGGAGACATATTATTTGTATTTTTATTTATATCAATGTTGATATCTTGTGGTATATCAGTCTCATCTCATCAAGTATTGAACAGTACGAAATCAGTCTTTATTTAGGAGGTTTCTGACGATTCAACATTCATCGTATGAGATGGAAAGGAAAAAAAAAAGAAACGATTATGTAGGGATGATACATAATTTCATCACCAGGTGATTAATTTACAGACGAATACCGTCATAGTGATTCCCAGATAGTTTGTGAAATTAAATGTATGTTATAGTGTGTTCTCAGGTGTTGTTAAAAAATAACGATCGTCAAAGAATTGTCCTGCATGTACTCCGGCCGGAAACATCAGGTTCTTACGAGATATTATTTTACCCGCCTATCACAATGAGTTCAATCTCAATATATATGAATCGAATGGTTCTGAATATTTGTGTTGTCGTTTGCAGCATTGTATAATGTGTTATCATGTGTAGTTTCAACTATGTTTATTCGTGTTCTTCATCAGCGAATAAAATGATGGAAATGACTATTCTGCTTCTTGATTGGGCATCGTATAACTCATCCGCATAGATTATTTTCAGATACAGCGATCGCTTAGCGATTATGTATGGTATTATCAGCAAGTTATATTGATGTTATGTATCACTAAATGTTGTCGTATTCTTCCATGATGACAGTCAAACACAACACGTGATAGTTTCATCGTTTTTCTATTTCGATGACCACACCCATTTAATCTTGCTTATATGCCATACTTAGAATTAAGGTTTAGAAAAGTTCTTAGTATTCACGTGTCTAACTACTCCATAATGGCCAGTTTCATAATTGCTGAAGGTGGGTCTTCCATTAAGACATGTTAATATTATGTACAATTACATTGTAATCTCTAGTTAACTACTTGCATTTCATCAATATTATCTCCATAAGATATCTTCTAGATTTCATGTGTCCTTAACAACATGAGTTTGTAAGGCAATAACACTATAACGCATTTGCATAATATGATACTACTCGATGACATCGATTGTGTCGGACGTAATCCGTTAGCATGCTGTAGCCTGTCGACGTGGCCTTATCCATGAGCCCTATCATGTGTTCGTCGTTGGTTTACCCGCATCGATCATGTTTTCCTTATCTTCACCGTATGGTTTTTACAGACAATGATTTATTTTTGTATCTTCCAAAGTCGATATTGCTAGTTCTTATTATCATAATACACAATAATATCCAATTGAGACAGCGAATCGTTCCTGAAGACTGTGTCAATCAGCAATGTGTAGTCTGCTACTTTCGATGTCGATTATAATCCTGAAAACATTTGTGGTAGATCATTCTGAGACAACTCTGTATTATTGCGATAATAAGGACATTTAAACTCCAGTAGCGCGACCTTGTCATCGATGATCATGTATCCACCTGTTGAATAATTGAATCTTGGAAAATCAAATATGCAGAGAGTATCACCTACAAACTTTGATTTAGTCAAGTATTCCATTTAACTTTTAGCCACTTTCTCAAACGAAGAACCCCATTTGCATGGTAAAGAGGATGTTTTTTTTTTTGTTGACGACATATCTTTTCATGCGCAATGTGTTCCGGTGACGAATTAGGATTCTGACCAAGGACATAAGCTATTTCCGATCCTCCATTGGTCATCGTGATCAAATAATTCCACTTTCATTAATATTGTTTGATGTTGTGTCTCTCCATGAAGTTTGAAAGGAAATGCTTTCAAATATCTAATTCTTCTTCAAATGTGTCAGGTTTGTATACAATAACACGAATTAATTGCAAGTAATTTGTATCATTCTTTCACTGGAGGTAGCAAACATCACCATTTTTTATGAGTCACCCTGAAGAATAACCGTTTGAGTCTCATCGTGTCATTTCTAATTTTATATCCAAAGGAACTGAATCTTTGCAGACATGTCAATATGTAATCTAGTTCCAAATCTAAATTTGAGCACGAAGTTGGTGGTACATGTGGGTGGAACCGCATAAGAAACTTCTACACACAGATTTATATCACTGATGGTCACAGCCACGTTGATCTTCTGATGTTCACTCGTGTGTATTTTTAATCTGTAACTAATCATCGAATGATGTACAGATATTACGGGGACGTAATTCGCAGGCTTACCGATTAGAATGATGTCAGTTTATCAAGAATATTCATTCCATTTTGGAACGATTCGTCGATGCTTTTAACTCAACATATGATTGGAAACATTTGAACAACTGGGGACAATCTATATTTACGCAATGTTCAAAATTAGAATTTTGCGGCAAAAATGTGTTAGGGCTTATTTTTAATGTGTTGACGTTTGCTTTTCTTCAAGTCCCTTATAGACATCTAATCAAAATCGAATTCTCCCTGATAAGTCTAAGGGATTCTCGTTGGTGCTGAGAACATATGTTTATTATAAAGCTCTTATTTGATATATTCTTCCAACGTTTCATTAATACTGTCTTTTCTTATTTGTAATTATTCTAGGCTGCGTTTGTGATCGTTCTCATCAAGTCTTTCGAGTGTTTGCTGATAACCATGGTATAATGATCTGCTGGATTGATTCTTATCTTATGTCTGAATGCTGTGACTTCCCGCATCCGAGACGGACGCACTAACTACTAGGCTAATGCAGTATTCCAACGATATAAATAATGATAAAGGTACAGTGAGACAGCAGAACATGATGATAATCAAATTTATAATTGAAGTATAGATAACTCTTCGGCTTTAGGATCTAGGTGCCAAAGGATAATCATTACAATTTTCGTCCAAATACATTACCATTTCTTACGATTCCTGAATTATACTTTGCATCTGACAACCATCACTTGTTGACATTATAGATTATATATTTCGTTTAAGTATGTTTCTGTCCATGTAAAGCCTCCTTTTGAAATGAAAGGCATATGGTCCATCAACACAAACTGTCGATGTTTTGGATACATTGACATTGATGTATATTATTCTCGATTATTTCCTGGTTTGACATCATTAGGTTTGTTATAATACACATTGTTTGCTTTAGTGTCGGTATTGAGTCAATGAGTCATACTATAGTCTCTTATTAGTTGTTTGATGTTTAGTTTTCTTTTTCATACTGGAATAATGGGCTAACACGTGTTTCCTAAAATAATGCATTGACTGTACTTTGTAATTATCTAAAGAGAGCCATATAAGTTCTGTTTAATGCTTTGCACCTATTATAAGGTAGGAATATGATTCTTTATTTCATTTTACGCTGGGTTTTCTGTACACTTGTTCGAGTTATTGTACTTCAGTTTAATATCTTTGAATTGAATCAAATCATGTTGATTGCTGAGAAGTTTAGGGACCTATCCTTTTCTTGCAGCTTGTTTCGTCCTGGAGGTAAGCGTTTGATCCACTTTCTTTTTGTCTTATTATATTTTGGCTGTATTCAAGTGTATAGTGGGTTCAATTTTGTTCGGATGCAGTTTAGGAGGAGTTGTTTATTTAAAAGTTGTTCATTGGGAGTAGCAGGGTGATCATTGACATTTTAGAATAAATCATTAATTTCAAATTATTGCGAATTTATTCAAGGTCCCTCTGGATTATACCATTATGATACATCAATACCTTCAGCACATCAGCTCTTCCAAGACTATTAGCACACCAGCACATTCTATACTGGACTTAATGGACCTGGGATATCACCTTAAGGATTATTTTGGATTTAGATCACACTACTGTAATGTCCTTTCAAAAGTATTTACCTTGTATCCTAGGAAAATAAATTATTTCTTGAATTATAATAAACTTGATGTTTTCTTTTTCTTTTCCTGATACATAGTTTAAAATCATATTGTAGTCAGAATTACATAGATATGAATCAAGCCATACTTTAAATGGCTCTACTTTTCTAGCATTTCTATCAATTTATATCCAAAGCCAATCAAATTAGTCAAGTGGTGTTCATATATTTATACGCTTTCAGGTAAATATCAACCTTCATGTCAGAATTTATTAAACTCGTATTGTTGATATTTTGTAATGATGATTTTCTTAGATTCAATCGACATGGGTTTCATTTAAAATTTTTGTAATCACACTACTATTGATATCAGGTATCACAATTTTATCCTTGTTATTTTTTGCTGTATATCAAGCAAATATATGTTAATTGTTTTCATAGCTTTCTTAAATGTTAACGAACAATGAATATGTGAAGCCACTGCTACCTCCGCAAGGAGTTGAATTGTTACACCTACGTTAACTTGTAATGTATTTATTGTATTCACTAATTCTATTGTTTCTACCTCTCTGTTATTACAAAGATTTCGTTATATTTGAAAAGTATTTGCATTATTCCTTCCTCCAATGGATCAAAACATCATATAATAACACATTCACCGTCTAATTGGTCCAATGTACATAATAAACAATTGCAATATATGACTAGTATAATGTTTCTAGTGTTAACATTTGCACTAATTATAAGCAACCACTTTAATGAAACAAGGGATTCTCCCGGATTGCAATTCTCAAATGATTAATCTCATTTTATTTTCATTATACAAATATAGAACTGCTCACCATTAACATTCGTAGTTTTTCAAATAGACTCAGCTATTATTACAAAATATATTATGTCGTCTGAAAATAGCTCTTCCCATTACAATATTAATTAACCATTTCTTCGTTTCAGTCTTCAAATTTATGTACCACTTACTCTCCTTAAATTACATGTCTGATGACAAGCAAAGTGTAATATACCTTTAGCAAACTTAGACACATTTTTAGATTCGGTCTCTCTACATATTTCATATATTGATATTCATTTTGATGTATCTATTGACAGAGACCCAAATAAGTTATCTCATACATTTTGAAATGTTGCTATATTACTGGTTTAAATGGGCGGCATGTTTGTTGAAATGTGATGAGACATATGAAATGCTTCAATAGGTCCCAGGAAATATATACCCATTGTTAGGTTCATTATAAGTACAATACTTTCCCAATTAATCCTAGAAGAGTCCAACTAAATTGATTCACTGGTACAAACATCTCGTCTAAGTAAGTGGATATGTATATATTGAACATTTCGTCATTCAATGACGCCATAATGTGAGGTCATATAACTTATTCCAATGAAAACACTGTATTTAGTCTGATTTTAACTTACTAAATATGTATCTAAACGAGTCGTGTACAGACTTTCCCTAACTTGGTTTTTCTTAGTTTAGGCATCTTTTGCAGCGACAAAGATCACTGGTGGAATAAAATCATGGCGATTATTATACTTTTTATATGGATGAATATCAGCTATGCCTGACTTGAACTAATCACCAACGCGACTAAGTAAAGAAAAATATAGGGAATTTGTAAACTACTTTTGTAATGTGAAAATACAATATTTCATCAAGCAATCTTTACGCTGGAATCGTTTTATCCTCTTGTTGACATTCAGTTTAATTTGACCCCAATTGATTAATAGTTATGAATACAACGAGACTTAACAAACACGCCATATCTCCCTTAGTTATGGTTCGATACACTAAGAAAAGTAAGTTTAAGTTAGTTGTTATGGCCAATATCAAAGATGATCATCAAATGAAGTAATACGTAGGCATAAATAGCAATGTAGTTATAAATGTACATTGGGTAGTAAGAAAGACGAATGTCGATATTGGAATAACTATTCAAGTCATCATCAATATTATATGACACGGCCTCAAAAAGTCTGATCATGGAGAGGCTTTGTCCATATACTAAGTGGTTTTGTACACACTTATTTGTAAGCAAACATATTGCATATTGCAGAATAGCTCGATGATACACCGAAATCGATTTAGAAACAGTTTTTTTCACACGCTGACAAGAGTATGACCAGTGATAACATTCGTGCGTTTTGCGCAGTCACTCAGTGTTGGGTCCTTAGAGGGTCTTTTCCTCCCACTGATGCCAAAGTCAATGATCACGGTCCACATCAATTGCGTGTAACGCGGAACCGCACACACATGTAATGTACAGTTCATAATTTACCTAAAGGAAATTAAAATCCATGTAGTGTTTCATAACTTGAGCTGATGTAATATTCACCTAATAATGCAAAAAGCAGGGAAGGCATCAAACTAGAAAATAAGCGTGATCCCCAACCACATCGAAAAATACATGTCGTTTAAGCTAGGCCAACAGTAATTCATCGATTCATTAAAGTTTCTGAATTCGACATTGAGCAAAGCAAGCATTTTAGAGGCAGAAAATTAAAAATCAGTATTAAATAATGTCATGTGAATACGAACTTATTAACAAGAAAAGATGTGTACCAATTCTGGTACATGAGCGAGTGGAAAAAATTTGCTGAAGCTCACTTGCCACCGATCGAAATATATTATTCATCACTGTCACTTGACGCAATCTAAGATACAAATTACGTGCAACAGAATTTGTTACTCACTCGAATGGTAAAGACTAGGTGAATATCCCGATCCATATATGCGTACTGATCTGTTGTTGCTCGCTGATGTGGTTAAAAATAATTTCGTGGCACTGCCATACACGTGCACAAATCTGATCCTGCACATTACTTCCCTCCACCTCCAATAGCTTAGGATGCTTCATTTTCGAAAGCGAAATTCGAGTTGGAATTGCATATCAACGTTGACCAGCATATTTTTATTGGGTGTTCTCTTCTTTGCCGGATTTCTATGGCGAGGCACATATATGCACGCCCCAACAAATGAAAGGTTTACATGTATGAAACTTCTGCCCGAAATATTTTCATCAGATAACTATATCCGCATAACCTAAATAATTGGGCAATGATGTAACTGTTGCTGGTTAGTTGGTTTCAGTGGCATGATCCCATTTTAGCTTCGGTTCTTTCTCAAAGCGTGTGCGATTACAATATCAAAAGTGGCCACAGGTACTTCTTTGAAACTGGTTTGGAGAGCACTGAATATTTTCATGCCACACACGATTTTAGGTTGGCGTCAGAAACGTTTTCAGTGCCTGGTACATGGCTGTCTCGGTATAAGTGTTTAATCGTCCATTAATCTGGACGTAAATAAAATGACTGCACCAAATATTACCAAGTCTTAGATTTAAACACAGTCATATCCAGATAAATATATACGTAACGTACGAAGCCTCCAGCTGTTTGCATCGATAGCTTGAATTTCGCCATAAAGCTTGGTTGGCTCCGTACATCCGGGTAAATATGGATCTGACTACAAAGGAAGCAAACGAAATTGATAAGGACATTTTCTATCTTATGAACAATTCAGCGTCCGGAAACGTCATGGAGAATCTACGCAGGCGAATCCGAGTCGATCTAGTATGTGATAGCAAACAAGACAATCTTCGAAGGCTCATCGCTGACCAGGCCATTTAATCCATAACCATTCATACTGTTGGAGGTGTTGACGTTCAAAGCACACACACACACACATACACATACAAATTAAGAGAATCAAGTTTTCAGATCCAATATATATGTATCGTCCGTCTTGTTCTCGTCGAAACTACTGAAATACGAATTTTACTCTGACAAATTATGTACACTGACACAGACTCGCCGCTAATGCACATCACTACCAACAAATTGTAAATGGCCATGGCACAACCTGGTCAATGCATTTGGTGCACGAAAACAAAGTACGATCGGATAATCGTGACTCAATGTATGTGAGTCTGCAGCATATAATTTAATCGACTATACTCAGACTAAAAAATATTATAATAGCAATAGATCTCGCAAGTGCTATTGTTCCAAAGTAGGATTTCAAACATGACATGTACCTGGAATGTCTTCAAGATCGATGGGGATTCACACACGTGGCAAATGCGAGACGATCTCATAAACATGTCATGCACTTAAGTGAGTTTCTCCTAGCATGATGCCAAGGGATATACATTCACCAATGGAGTCATTACTTACGCGGCTGGTCATCATGTTGTGACGAATGATAGGTGGACTAGGGTATGAACGTGTTAACAGAGTCCTCAGTGGAAATTCAACATTTGCTTGAACGACGTGAATTTCATCAAAAACAAATGTTCGGCCAGGAGGGTTGGTTCAACCAAGCGACGATGATACCAAACGATAACGTGTTGGTTGTCTTGGAGTATCAATCTGTTCCAAGACAATAAACCCATTAAAAGACCATACTTTTGCTGCTGCAAGTAAATGTTTACCTTCTAAGTCTCCAGGTGCATAGATATACCGCAAAAAATCTGTCTCACAGTGGTTGGAGGCGGCGCCCCTTGTGACAGTCTTTTGTCGAATCAGATTGGCTGGATTTAATTTCATCGTGCTTGTGACACAAGCATGATGGGCTTAAATCCAGCCAATGCGATCTTCATTGTTGACTACTGCTATGATTAGCGGAAGACATATTACTCATTTGATAGTCCACACTTGCCTCATTACTCATTCCTGCGTGTATACATGACCAAATACCTATTCCACGAGTGTTCGATTAAATAATTCCGCATTAGCTTGGTCACGATGAATGTTGAAAATTCAACACGAAATTGTACATGAGTATTGTATAACAACACAGCAAACGAATCGAAATGTATTACAAATATCCTCTTGCAACACTTGTGGCCATGTGAGTGGCGAACGTTTGCAAATGCGCTGTAGTGTATGTGCAATACTTGCAGAATCTTTTTATGTCAGCGGCTCCACGTTTTTTTTTTCTTGCAGGCATCATCAACAATCCATAACGCATTCTTAAGGTGCGCAAAAGGTTTTGTCTTGTAAAAGAAACAATAAATCAGTATGATAAACCTCACTGAGTATTTTTAAATTAAAACCGTTTGCGTGACATTTTGCTTGGTACGTATAGATACATTTGCACAGGCTTGTTTGGCCAACCATTTTTAAGCAATCACATGAGTGACTTTTATTGTACTAGCTAATATTACATCGGCGGCTACACATAAACAATACTCGCACAGACTGTACAATATTTTCGATAATGTAAGGCTTTTTGTTTTCATTGCGTTACTATTAGTTTGCCTTTAATGAGTGGAACCTCCAAGAACAATCTTAGCTACCATTCCTCTTTTAACGACCCGTCTTGCAATTCGTTATTTAGCAACTGGTCACGCAATAGTATTGAAGTCATGGAGATGAGCATCATGACTTTGACGTTCACGGCTATCACTTGATGTTTTATAAGCAATGTCATGTCGGTAACAAAAAAAATTAAAACGATTCAGCGCGCTTTAACAGGCTTTACTTTACTGAATCGAGTTGTATATCCAGCTGTGTACCGGGCCCACAATAATTGTATCCAGGAAGGTGCTTTTCACCAGGGTATTTACCTCACGGTGTTCCCGGTACTTTTGCGAATGCAATCGCGATATCACCGACGACTTTTGCTTTAATAAATGTCGATTCGTAACTTTGCATCGGACAAAGTCTGCAGTTATCATTGCAAGTCCAGGCTGTGTTGATCTCAGGTTAGATTTGCGACACGACTTTTTATGCGAGATCGTAAACAATATGAAGACGTGATCCATATTATGTCAATACAAGTTGGCCATAAAGCTTGGATGACTCCGTATATTCAGATGAATATGGTCTGACTACAAAGTAAACAAACGAGTTTGAGAAGGACATTTTCAATTTCATGAACCATTTTATTCAATTGCCTTAAGGAAAGGGAAATTAGCACATGAATTCAGAGGTTTTTCCATTATTGACTTCGCTGATCCGTTGATGGATATGATTTTACGAGAACTAAAGTGGGGTCGTTTGTTAGTGACCGACCATGCTATGATGTTATAAAACGATTTTCAAAATACTGCTTTGCAGAGATGGTAAAACCACGACCATTGATTTATTTTCCAAAATCGTTCAAGCCTTAAATATTGACATTCTGAATGCAATCAAAATCTTTCTTTTTGTTTGCAATGATGTAATAGTTGAAGGTCAAGTCAATCTTGGACAAATAGTTTCATGAAGACGGCACAATGATCACGTTATTTATTTGACTCAACGACAAGCGCATGCACCGAAAATGATTCGTGACAACTCTAACGTGTTGATATTTGGTGGCATTTACAATCGTGACATTGGGATATCTGCCAGCGAATATTTTTCCTCAACATTGACATAGTTAAAAATGGAAGATCTTTAATGTTATTCAAAAGGGATGCGTTTGTTCAGGTAACAGTTATGTGGCAAGGTTACAGTTTATATGAAAAGGTACAGGCGTAATCGTGGTGCTTTTAGATTATACCGGGGCATAACACACAGGACGCACAATCGCTGCAAATATAAATATTCCTACGACAAATATTGTATGTGATTTTATGGCAGTTGTACCAGTGAAAAGGGGTAATTGGCTAGAACTGCGTGTGAGTATTGCACCTGGACACGATGCGTCCGGACAGCGTCTGCCAGTCATGTAATTGTACTACGTGATCTTACCTCAGCAGCAACTGCTGGTCTTGGAATGGCTGGAATCATCGTGGGTGAGCCAATCCGAGTTAGTTTCGAGGCTATATCGAAAATAAGCGGTGTCCTTACTGTCGCTATCAAATTAATTTCAATAAGATTACATTCAGGAATACGTGTATATTCATAACTGCTTGAAGTGGCATAAATCATTCTCAATTTGATTAGCAAACTATTATTTGGCTATCTAGGATAAAATAAAATAGTTAGTATGACTAAATTCGCGACAGTGTTGACGGAAATGAAAAATCACCGACATCACCTAGCACAAATCAGAAATAGTGCAGTTGCAAACAATATAAGTCGAGTAAACATGGCCACAGTTGTAATCGCACAGCAAATTGCCTGGTCAGTAAACTATCGATTAAGAACTTATGGTTGCGTTATAGCAAAAATACGACGTAATATGTATACGCTTCGACTATTTTGTGGATTAATAATCCAAGGGCTGTGCATTTATGCATTTTGGTTTTCATCCATGGCATGGAGGATAGCGGTTGTGGTGAATAGTCAAGACCCAAAATGGAATCCAAGGCCCCATCATAACACTACTGAAATAGTAGCATAAATCAATGTATTACTATACTGTAGCTTTCTAAACGACCATTTCTCTAAACCTTACAAGTCATTAAGCAGGCATGCAAACCAAATTCAGAAAAAGAAGTGTAATTTGAAACGGGGAAATTTGACAGGACTAACATTGAGTTTTTCCACTTCAATATTTATTAGTAAGCCGAGTCGCCTACACAACGAGGACCGATGTACATTTGACAAGACTTGTATACAACTGTTTGTGACGCATTTCAGGCGCAGATTTCAGAGTTCTTGCTCTCTTTGGCTAGTTAGTCTAAAATGCGTAATCCTAGAACGATTGATAAAAAAATGATGGTTGCAAAATAAAACTACGCTCTTGCAGTTCGACTAATATATACAATACGATAAAGAATGGAGAAAAGTATGCATCTATTTAAAGCAAATCTGATGAAAGCACACACATGCCGTCCTGTTATTTACATGAGGATTGAAAACTGAATATTGTTTATGCCTTAAGTGAAAATTAATAGATTAGTCTACAGTGTGGCTTTGACATTAGACATGTATGAGATACTCTTCTATGTTCATTTTGTGAAAGCGTTAAAAACGACTACCATGTAGATACCTACATATATAAATGCATGCATACATTAATACATACATACATACATACATACATACATACATACATACATACATTCATTCATACATACGTACATACATATATATAATGGAACTAATAGTTGTGCATCAATGTATGCAACTATTTCAGATTCTTAATCGGCTGTCGCTACAATTAACCATATATCATCTGTTATCGGAAAAATTCGCGTACATATCATATGATTTATACTTATATAAAAACAAACACGAGTGTTATTGAACTCTTCAGAAATTCTACACTTTTTCGTTATTTATATCCTTTGAAATCCTTATAGGTGACTATAATGGAGTTACAGTAATAAAATGACCCAAATTGTGTGCATACTATGGCATCTGATGTCACGTGATAGTAGAATACATAGGATGAGGTCAGCTACTGCTCCATCCTATTATAATATATGTATATGGAATCACTTTTAGTGTGTTCAATTGCTATCATTTTATAAGAATTGCCTATGTAAATTACTCATTAGAATTGTAACGTGCTCATTGACTTTTGGACTAAAAGATTACATTCAGAATACTAAAAACCTGTTCAAAGATAGTTTTAATATAGCATTGTTCTACATCAATATTGCTGACAAATCAACTTTTTCAAGACTAATAAGACCAATAGTACATAGTCAAGAATAATAGAATTCATTCGGAAGACTAAATAAATTTGGATTTTTGAGAGAAAATTTGGAATTATTAGGCATGGAATTTACAATATTTCAAAGTTCCTTTTAAATCTTCACTTTTTTTGCAGGAATATAAAATGTTTGATGGATTTTTTAAAAATGTGTTGCCTTTTTTCATGCTTTTATAGGTTTTTAAAAACAAAATCTAACTCAGTTTTCTCTGCGTAACTGAAAAACTAGCTTGCACCTAATTGAATCATACATTCGCAATAGTACATGTGATAGCATAGTTTTCCCTCAAGATCTTGCTAAAATCTGCAACTGTCAAAGGAATAAATTGAGTGCAGGTACATGTATGCTCTTGATTTTGACTGGACAAGAACATACTTAACACTGGCAGGTAATGGATAAAAATGCTCTACCACAATATAATTAGCATTGTGGCTCACAATTAAATTATCTGAAAAAGTGGACCAGTCTCAGTAGGTGATACATTCTAATCTCAGTAGGTGATACATTCGAATTCCTTCCCTGTTAATACAACTAAAATTTACAAAATAGCTATTCTACAAGATTTTTCGATGGGCAGAAAATGAAAGTGTAGAAACAAAAGTAATATAAGTAAGCACAAACTGTCAATTTGATTTGAATTTAAATAATACGAACTTCGTATTATTCAGTTGGGATCATACAATTCATTAAACATGGCAATTAGATCTTTATACTAGGAAGAATCCAATAATCTTTATACAATAATGTAAGAGCTCCTTAATTTGTAATGTGATATGCATACTTTTGAATATTACTCCTGATAACAATCAACGTCAAAAGCGTCATTATTTTAGCGTGTTTAAATTCTGATAATCGATTCAATATTATTTAGTCTAAACAAATATCTTAACGGTAACATTCTCAATTCGGATATTCGACATAATGTTACTCTGTGTCAAAAGCATAATAAGTGTAATTCGCTTAAATTAGGATATTATATGCAATATTACTCAGTGGCAAGTGTAACATAACCGTATTAGGCTTAAATTCGGACATTCTGCGAAAGATTACTCACTGACAACAGCATCACAACTGTAATGTCATTAAATTCTGATATTGAATTTCAGAGTACATAGAGTAAAAAGAATAATAGCTGTAATGTGCTTAAATTACTTAGTGAGAAAGCAAAGTCCTTGTAATATTCCATAAGTTGTAATATTCTTTGTAATATTACTCAGTCAAACGCATCATACGAGTATTTTGTTTTAAAAATGGTTATTACATGTAATATTGTATGACTGTCAAAAGTATCATAACTATAACATTGTTAAATGTCGATATTTTTGGTAAAAATACTTTGTGACAAAAGAATGTGCCCTTTTTGTCACTCTTGCTTCTTCTATCCCACAATTACACCCTCGTTGTTTTTTTCTTTTTGCAATAAATGTGACGTACAATATTTGTGTTTATGTGTGCTACATATGTTATTATGTCTTTATGATGTTCACACATCAATTATTGATGCATTATTATTTTATTGTCGTTAGATATGATTGGTGCATTCATTATCGTTGACAAAGATTTCTTTATTAAACTATCAGCTGTCGAATTTGCAAATTCGATTTGTCGATATCAATATACTGCATATCATGACCTAGTAATTGATGCTGCGTGGAAATGGTGTGACTTCATTTCTCTATCCCTCTTTCTCTCTGTATTCAGATTTTAAGCTGTATTGTCTACTGTTTTGTAATCTGGGCATATTTTGATATTGTTCACGGCACCTTCCTTGAGGTTTTTAAAGGCGAACTAGGTTTCTGAGTTTAGTTTGTATTATATATGTTGCTAGTTCGCTCTCTATTGGTCTACATTTTATTTCTCTCACTCAACATCTTCGCATAATTAACATAGTTGGAACGCTCAAAAGCCGTCCTAAATATCAGTACATATGTGCATATGTAGGTACCTATGTAACCTTTACTTAACATTGGTTTGTATCTAAATGATGTTGATGTTATATTGACAACAGGCTCATTGCATGCACCGACTTCTGTATTATGTGTGTTTTCGTTACAGAATGGGCAGAGCTGAAAAATCAGTAGTTAAATTGATTATTTATTTCTATTTCCAACTGTCACTGTTTGATTTTAACCTGCAACATTCCTATGCATACTTGTACATTTAATTATAGTTGAGTACCCTATGAAATCTTAATATCTCTAATGCATGTGCCTCTTCTACTCGTTTAGCCAGTTCTTTCCTTGGAATGAGATTTTTGTTCATTAAATACTGGTAGGCGTATTGATAAATTAACAAACATTTGCATCAAAACAGTATTCTTTATCAAGGCATTCATGAGTTCGCGCTTATATATCGCTCGCGCAAATGCCTTCTAAGAGATTAAATTACTCAGTCTCTTTTTTCTAATCAGGGTGATGAACGACAATTTCTTGTCGTCGAACAGGAAAAAGATCATCAGCTCTCATGTTTGTTTCAAAGGGCCATTACTGAAATTGAAGTCACAAAAGTACATCTTTATTAATTCATTAACATTGAGATTCTTATGAGAACATGGAGACCTTTCCTGGTACCTTTCGGTGACGAGTGGTCAGTGAGCTATCAATCTGAAGTGCAAAAGTCATACAGACACCAAATTCTTCGTCTGGCCCATGAAACTCATTTGGCGGATCATTTAGTGAGTAATACGATTAAACACAAGATCTTGACTCACTTTTATTGGCCAAAAAATCATGGTGTTGCTTGTAAATACTGCCCTTCTTGTCATAATTATCAAATGATAGGAAATCCGATTCAGAAGATACCTAAAGGTTATCAGCAATCTATACCTGCATTTGACGAACAATTTTAGCAGCACTATGGTAGATTGTGGTGTCCCTTACCTAAGAAAACATCAAATAAACAATACACAGGCAGTTTCTTTATTGGAATATTATAAAACTAAAACTATACTAAAATCTTCGATGAAGTTTTGTACTCAAATTGGCCTTGCCAAATCTATCCAATCCGTTCCTGTATCAAATTTTATGTATGGAATTTTCCAGCCTTTAATTTGGCATGCAGCAATTCATGTCAAAAGTGAAACAAATGGAGAACTTTTGAGTTTGATAAAAGGGTTAATACTCAAAATATTCCTCAGATTAGGTAATAAGGCCCTTACAAGGTTACGGAGAAAATAAATGAGTTAAAATATAATAATAGTAATACTAGAATGTAAATAAATTAAATGTGTACCATAATGTTGAGAGCGATAGCCAGGTTAATCATGTAATTAATTTAGTTGTAAGTGTCCCACTCAGTGAAGATTTAAGTGAAGGGAATAAGTCCGATTATATTGATTTTGGAATTACAAATCTTCGAACTTTAGAAATTATGCATAATCTGGACCATACACTTTCCCATTTGCAAAAGGAAGAAAGGAATGAACTCAATCAGCTATTATTTGAATATTAGCACTTATTTCCAGATGTTTCTACAAGAACAATCGAATTTACTATGACGCTGAAATTGTAATTTACAGACCAGTGAAAAAACATAGATACCGGATAAACCCTCTCAAACAGGAATACTTAAAAAAAGAAATGCAGTTTTTGCTAGCAAATGATTTCATTGAGCCTTGTAAAAGTTACTAGAGTTCACCATGTATACTTGTTCCGAAACCAGATCAAACTGTCCGCATGTGCATTGACTATAGAAAGATGAACAGTGTGACTAAACAGATTCATTTCCATTAACAAGAATCGATGATTGCATTCAGAAAATTGGAAATGCAAAGTATGTCACCAAAATTTTACCCTCTAAAAGGATTTTGGCAAATTCCACTGACGGAAAGGAAAAATTGATTATCGGCATTCGTGACTCCAGATGTACTTTATCAATATAAAGTAATGCCGTTTGGGAATGGTTCGCCAAGTACTTTTCAGCAGTTAATGAGCATGATTACCTTTGGTCTAGATAATTGTGATGCTTATGTTGATGATGTCAGCATCTACAACGACGCCTGGAAAGGACATTTAACGAAAATTCGGAAACTCTTTACTGACTCACTGATGCAAGTTTGACAATTACTTTCCCCAACAGTGAGTTTTACGGTGCATCTATAACCTTTCTGGGACAGATGGCAGGACATGGACATGTTAAACCTATAGATGCCAAGGTCAAGACTATCTCCGAATTCTCTGTCCATATCAGTGTAAACCAACTGATGCGATTTGGGTAGGGCTGGATAATATCAGAAATTTTGTTCCAATTTTTCCATAAGTGCTGAACAGCTGACAAATTTGTGTGGAAGAAAACAAAGTTTGATTGGACTGAAAAATGTCAGGCGGCTTTTGATAAGTTAAAGGCCATATTTAAGACTGCACCAATTCATAAAGCTCCAGATTTCAGCCAATCATTTAAACTCTCTGGTGATGTAAGAGATGTTTGGGTTGAACAGTTTTGATTCAAGAAGATAAAAATGATGTTGATCATCCAGTGTGCTATTTTTCTAAGAAATTAAATAAGAACCACATAAATTATTCCAGAATCGAGAAAGAGTGTTTGGTATTGATACTGCATCACAACATTTTGATGTTTATATATGTTCACCTCCTTTTACGATTGTTTGTTTAGTGGTCACAAAACCCTCATGTTCATCAGCGAGATCAAATAAAAAATAAGAGATTATTAAGGAAGCGTTTGTAGCTACGGGATTATATTGATATCAGGCACATCAAGGGAAAAGACAATTTGATAACAGATGCACCTTCAAGTGTTTATTAATTTTTTTTGATGTATACCATGTATCATTCATTACATTTATTCTTATATCTTTTATAAACCTCACGTATAACTGACAAATGGTAAAAATAAAGTTTTATTATATAAATATTTGTATTTATTTATGGGGTGAGTGTTATATATTTTAATGAATTGTTTTTCTGTTAGTTTTACAATTTTATTTAATTTAATCACATGATATTGAATTGTAACATCGTGTAATGTACTTGAACTTGTCCACAATCGAGTAAATGATACATTATATCTTGTTGTTGACTTCAACTTGTCACGAATTTAGTAAATTAAGCAATATATCTTGTTGCGACATCTTTACGAAATCAGTGACAGATTTGGTAAACAACGTTTTCTAATTTGCTTTAATCTTTTCTTTCTCAATGTAAGAATCAATCAGTTAAGTCAAGGTCATACCCGAACGACAAGATTTTAAGCCTGTGTCAATTGGTAAACAAACTTCTATTATTTCCAAAAGTGTGACCATTAGACCTGTATTGCGTCTTAGTCAGTCTTATAACGTATATCCTGATAAGAATTATAGTCAGTTGTGCTTTAAAGAATGGCACAGTAAGTTGTGTCATATCGTGACCAGCTTTGTCTGAATTAATATTGTTTTAAATTATTTAATTCAAATGATTATTTCCTATAGAAATACAAATGTGTTCTTATATCATTTCGTGGACAAAGACATTGACAGGAATTTCACGGAATTCAAAAACTGGAATAATATTTTATGTGATTCAACAAGAGAGCGTTGACACATCAGTAAAACGCTGACTGTTACAGAAGTTATCTCCTTCCATCATGAACTTCATTGAGATTTTAAATGAGATTCACATAAAACATTTCATTGATATAACTTGTGTTTTCTTAAGTATAGGATTACAATTTGTATCTATAACTCATAAAGGTATACTTTTTACTTCGTGTTCTAGGGAAATAAATGAAGTGGTAAATAGTACAAAGTTTGTTGTTTTCACACTTTTCTGTTACTTATTGTAAGAGAATATACTTATATATATATATATATATATATATATATATATATATATATATATATATATATATACCAGACAGGATTAAAAGTGCTATTCCTGGGTTCCTATAGAAATACGTGTGATTATAGGTGGCATAACTAATATTTTAATACCGTAAATACTATCATATAGGTTAGATAATTTTTAATTCTAACTCTACGTAGATTCGATCCCATGTCCGCGGGGTAAATCACACCCAATATATGTATTTATATTATAAAAGCAACCAATTTATGTTGGAAAATCGTTTCTATGATTATTCCGTATATTGTGTCTCAGAGCGGTCATAATATTTTAAACAGACCATAATGCCAAGTATATATATATATATATATATATATATATATATATATATATATATATATATATATATATATTTTTTTCTAGGTAATATGGTCTATTTCAAATATTGTGACCGCTCTGAGACAAAATATACGGAATAACCATATCAATGATTTGCCACTCTAAAGTGGTTGCATTTCCTGAAAAACAAGTTACGTCACGTAAATTTATATATATATATATATATATATATATATATATATATATATATATATATATATATATATATATATACACAATATGTACTACTCAGCAATTTGCAAATTATATCACACATAAAACAAATGAAAATATCAAAAGGAAACGAGTAAACTCTTCTTGAGGGTTTTACCCCAGCCATAGCTTTGATTTAGCAGTGTCACCTTTTATCAATACTAAATTAGCATATGTCAACATATTTTTCAATATTCAACAATATTGATTTGTTCAAATTGCATATATAACACATCTTTTACAATTGTGATTGTTTGCTAGTTTTTTTTTTTTTTTGTTTTTTTTTTGTTTGCTTGTTTTTTAGTTCCATTATTTGCTATTGTAATGCAGTTTTATGTACTGGATTTTAAATTTTCCTGAAATTTAGTTCAGTTTTTCGTAAACACAAATAATATAAACTTTGTATATAATGCTGAAATAGTTCCTGACCTTGATTCTGGACATATTATAGGGTTCTTGTAAACAGCATGTTTCATTTTCCCAGAGTAAATAATGTTTGGTTATAGTGAAGGCCTTATGTGGTGTTAGACATGTACAAATCTTATATTTTGTTCTAGAAACATGATCATGTGACCTACATAGGGGAATCTGTTTTGAGTCTTAAATTAGCGTATATAACTGTTTCCCATAGAGAATTTGAGCAGTCGGGCTTTAAATCATTGACAATTAAAAGTGATTTGTTGTGAATGGTTGGAATTCAATTTTTTATTATTTTTCTGTAAATTATTTGGGTTCCAAGAGATTCTTTTTCCCTGGAAATACATGTGCTGCAAATTAATTATTGGACATGGACAGTTATCAAACTTTACTAAGACTTCAAGCACTGGACTATTATTTTTTGTGATTCATCAAAGAAATGTTGACTCATGAGGACGACGTTGATCACAGCATACGTCATCACATTCCATTTCTGGATTTCATCGGGATCAAAACTCACTTATTATTATTTCTAGTTGTATTTTAAATTCTGGGATTATTTTTGGATTTGCTTCTTAAAACTGTAAGTTCATTTTCTCATTTTTACCTTCTTTTGTTATGGAAATAAATGAATTGCGAAATTCTACAAAGCCTATTGTCATCACTCTTTTTTCTTGCATTTTATAAGAGCCTAAATGTAACAATATCACGGCAATAATATTTTGCAACAAATTTTCCCTGATAATACACAGAAAACGTCACCTATTTGTTTTACTGGAAGCATAATCCTTGCAATGATCATTAAATTTACATACGTAACGCCATGTAGAATGTTCATCGTGAATGCAAATACTTACCCAATCATGAGAGGAAAGTAATACACAATTACTGACGTATATGTATTCATACATTATAATAAGATCAAGTTTCATATAATTTACTATTTCATTACACAGACTGAAATCCCAATGCAAGAAGATGACGTTTGGAGACAATATTAATACCAAAGTAATAAGGTTTTCAAACTATCACCTTCGTGTGTCTTATTTATTTTAAGCTTTAAAGCGTTCACGGAGAATTTACCTGGGAAGTCTTAGTCTTTACCCAAATAAATTATGTATTGTCTAACTATCTGTAAGTATTAATAAAGTGCTCGCTTATGTGTTTACTTGGGAATACATATACATGGTTTTACTTTAATATAATATTTCATTTTCGATTTAAAACTCATTATTTTAAGAAAATAGATCAAATAAAATTATTCTGTCTTTGGCATGATAAGATCGTAAGAGAAAAGCAGTATAACTTAGCAGCATGTCAGAAATGATATGCCCTAACTGTATATGATTGGACCACACCTACGTATATGCAATATTAATGATATTGGCACTGAAACTACATTAGTTATGCAACTATATGCTGAAGAACCGTCATTATTAATGACTGCGATGGAAAAACACTAAACGATCAGCGGCCTATCATATAAAGATATATACCGACATTTTTCATTCTCATGTGTCCCGTTCAGGCTGCTTAACAAGAGATCGCGATATCGAAGCATCCCATTGGTTTTTACTCTTTTTTTAAAATTTTATGTTGAAAGATTTTTTGATCTCAAGCATACTATTTTATTCATTTTTTGGGTTGTTTTCCTTTTATATTCAAGCTTTGTGTGATGACTCCCGTACTAAGACGAACAATAAATCTAGTTAAGTGATGCAAATCAAAGAAAAAAAATCCATAATCAAGTTCATGACATTGTAAATGAAAATACCTATCATTACATGTATTAAGAACATCGGTTCTTCACAACATCTGAGCTTAACTCATGACACCATTAAGTTCAAGTGTACCCAAATATGTCACTATTTTTGAAATTTACACTCACAAGAACATTATTAGGGCATACTTATATTAACTTGACATGAAATATTTTATGTATATATTATATCGAGTATGTCCAAAGAATATGAACATGATAAAACATAGTGATCCAAAGTTGCATCAGATATAACTGTTTTGAAGCTATGTTACCGAATAGACTGTTCTCAATTGAAATTTAGAGAGCATTCACTCCAATATAAACACATCATTTTAAGTTGCAATTCAAACAGAATACAAGAGAAACATACCGCCATGTTAGTTTAAAGTGACTCGGTCGCCCGAATGTGAAACAAAATAACATGGTACCTACAAGATAGTACATCACTGAAAGCCTTTCATCTAACTCATGCCACAGGTACACTGTCTATATCTGTCTCTTTCACTCTCTGTCTCTCTCCGACTATATCTGTCTGTCCGTCTGCCTGTTTCTCTATCTCTCTCTCTTTTTCTTCCAAACTTCATATTGTAATTTCTTTTAGAAGGTTTCTTGACAATGTTATCATGATGCATCTACACTATTGCCATTTCATCACTTTCTGGGACCATATAGCATCCTCTCTCCCTCTCTCTATCTCTCTCTCTCTCTCTCTCTCTCTCTCTCTCTCTATATATATATATATATATATATATATATATATATATATATATATATATATATATAGTTATGACTGACAAAGCTCGCTTAAACAATGCCACATGCAACATTCTCTCTCATTTTTCAATGCTTAGCTCGTTTAATACCGTTCTAGTCTCTAAATTATTACAAAATATCCTAACTAAATTCATCGATTTTGAATTAAAGATTCAACGGAAATGTAATAGCAATCTTGAAACACTACACTAAATACAGTGTCAGAAAAAGTGAAACATTCGTACTACAGCGACAAAATAAAAATCATACCATTGTGATGTGGGAATTCCGGATATCATTCCTTCATATGACAACACGGATTAATATGATTTTGTATCAATTTTCATACATGAAAATTATTATGGTATTAAAATGTTGGACGCTTATGGTGTGAATAACTTGGGTAAATTATGTATAATGGTTATTTGAATTAATTATGACATTACCAATATTTAACTTAATTTGATAGGATTGCACGAAAATGACCAACGTATCCTAACTTGCTATGAATCAATAAATGTAACATACATATCATGTTACAAATACGAACTTATCTGTTGATTTCAACTCTGCGCAGGCATAATAATGGATAGCCATTCCATATATATATATATATATATATATATATATATATATATATATATATATATATATATATATATATATATATATATATTGAAATTTGCACGTGTCTTACATAACTTAGCAGCTGAGAGAAACGTGAAGATGATGCATCAAGATCGCATCAGTAAATAGGTATGTTGCTCTTTACTCGAAATTTAATCGGAAGATACTTTGTTCTGTGTACTATTGAAATCATAAAGGTATACAATATTTGTTCAAATACAGAAAACTCATTACTTATCACTCTTGTCTATTAGTTGAACTGAATCCATATATTCCTTATATTTATCCCTCTCTCTCAGTCTCTTTGTCTCTCTCTCCCTTTATATATATATATATATATATATATATATATATATATATATATATATATATATATATATATATATATATGCAAACAATGAAGTCGAGTTGTATATGATAATGAAATGAAATACTCCCCAATAATGTAATGCATAACCAATGTAAAATTTTGAAATATATATTTGATATTTACTAGCTGTTAAGCCTATCTTATCATACAGTGATATGATATATACAATAATCGAGTTTAGTTTTATTAATTATTATTTGTTTATTCAAAAAAGTATTACCTTTTTTAATAATCAGCACTGAAATGTAGGCTAGACTTTATAAAAGTGACGACAAACTTAAGCATAATAAAATATATTGTTACATACGACGGGTTGCCAAGTAATAATTTTCTCCTCATTTTAAATAATCTGATACAAAGATTATGGTAGGAATGTAGTCTCCATTATTCATTACCCATTATTAGATTAACACGTGCGAAACGTTTTGTCGAATTTGTAACGCTGTATAGTTAGGTAGAACTATAAAGCTGGTTCACATTGAACTCTTCCAAAAAATATTTTCCAGATATTTTATGCTTTACAAACACACTTCACCTTTTTGTTTCAATGTACATACAACCCATAAAATTGTCAGCTACATCTACTTAAGTAACATAATGATGTATATTCATCGTTAATGTAAACACTTACCAGTGGAAAGGAAATTAAAAAATGCAACTAATGTTGTATCATTATTCAAATGTACTATACTGACAGCAAGTTTCATATGTTCTATCATTATTCCGACGCACTATTAGAGGAGCATTTTCCATAAGATGTAATAACTCAAGCTCCTGCATCACACCGACCTAAATCAAAATGCATAATAGAGATGATATTATATAATATATCTATAATGGTAAGACAACTTTGAATATAACAACTTCGTGTCTTGTATTGGCTTCCAACATTAAAGCGCTTATGCTGACTTTACTCAGGAACACCTAAATCTTTACACTGAATAAGTCTGCGTTATTTTAATAATTTGCTAGTATGAACAAAGTTCTCACTTATATATGAGGTTATATTGGATTGGTTTAGTCATCAACAAAATATCATAAGACAAAAGCAATACTGAATATCTGTATATCAAGAGAAATGTGCCCCAAAAAAACAATGCTTGGACCACGTTTACTTGTACCATAATAAACGACATTGTCATTTAAATGCATTTGATGGAAATTGTTTGCAGCCGACACGTCATTATTAATGAATAGCGATTACACAATCCTAGTAGCTGATGCCTTGAAAGAGGACTTACATAAACACAGTAGGTGGGCAGATCAGTGATTAGAGCCATATATTTTCACAAGGAATATCACCAACCACACGTAGGAATGACATAATGATATATCTATTAGGAATATCAATTATCAACATAACTGGGTTTACCTATTGCCGATATTAAAATCTAACACTTTTTTATAAAATAAAATGTACTGTGGTATGACATTTAGAACTTCCTGGGCCTTGACTGCACCACATGCCCCACATGCAAATAGTATATGACATAATGAGAGATCGAACGCAACACGTATTGTACCAGGAACATATATTTATTTCAAAAGGAGCTTTTTGTCTGTTTTCCATTTACCCATTCATAACAGCTTTCATATACAAGTTAGTTCGTTTACGTTACACTTCAATATTAACCTAGAACAAAATCTTAAATTGTTAATCTCAAGGTCAATTAGGAAACAAAATCATCTGCTAGGTTGTATCTCCTGATTTCTTTAAATATTAGATTTACATGAAAAGATACAATAAATGCGTTAAACAAAAAAACAAGAAACTTTTTTATTTCAAATAAAACTGCATTTGAAGTTGTCATTAAATTGCAATTTTAGCCTCTAATTGGAAAGATGTCCAGGGGGAACTCTGACTGGTGTAAGAGGACTTGTAGCTCCTTAATATATTTATAAGGAAACTGTCAGATCTACACACAACCGACCAGCCTACGTAATACACACTTTACAATTAATTAAACTTTCTTACTGCGCGATTGTCTTTTTACTTTCTGAACCATGACCTCATCGTTTGTTGACGAATGTGTACTAATATATATCGTCCAGTAATGGAAGAAGGAACCTATGCAATATTTAATGTATATTTGAGGATTTAACTACACACTTCCCGTTCTCTAATCTGCATTGGGATAATAAAGACAAATTCCATGACTGATTTGGGATTAAATGCTCCGATCTACAGTATGACTGTAAGGCGTCTATTTCATATTTCTCTTTTCGCATGCATCGAGTTATCTTAATCCCATGAGGCATATGTAACACCGACTACAGGCATGATATTATACTGTGGTCTAGAGGTGCCAAACAAGTGACATTTTTGGAACTGATAATGACATGGGAAGGTATAATGGAGGAGGCTTTTGAGACAAAAATGGCCAGATATCAGCTCCTCGTCCTTAACAATTGTGTGGTGGATCTGGAGTCAACCTTTGTAAATACGGTGTTGTGGCTATGCCGGTACGACTCCTTGGCGTGCCATGGGATCATCCGGTTAAGTGGACATAGCTGCATAAATGAAGTCACCACATTGGCTAAACAGGTCCTCCAATACTAACATTTGATCGTGTACAAGATGAGTTCCATCAAATCAGTCGGCACAGCCGGAACAACGATGTGGGTCAGCGCGCTGACACGCTCGTGGAAATGGGATCCTCTCCATAATATAATATCACCCACCTATATACATCTATCTATCTATATATATCTCTTTCTCTCACTCTCTCTCTCTGTATGTATATATATATATATATATATATATATATATATATATATATATATATATATATATATATACACACAGATATGAGCAACAAGTTGTTGATCAAGGTATACAACTGACTCAACGTCTGAAGCTGTGACAATTGGTTTAGATATAACTACCAGAATATACTAAAATAACACATGTAAACGGAATATCTAATGTATTATAAACAATTGGAAAGCTGGTTCAGTATTTAAATCAAATGAAAAAAGCATTTACTACTCATGCACTAAACTAATATGCAGCTGGTTTTCTATCCAGGAATAAATGTAACCAGCAACGAATTGATGGCCTTTGCATAACAAATATATATTTTGAAGGTAGAAAATATGTTGTTCAATTGAAGATAAATGTGGATGTAGGAAACATATATAAAGAGGTACATGCTTTCAGCCACTTATCTTGGTCGTGTACATCCAGAAAACCCCTTTCAATAGGATTAAAATGTACTTCTCATTGCAAATATTTCTGATGTTTATCGAAGTATACAATTGACACTGATCATAGTTACGTCACGAATTACGGAATAATTATGCACGTCAGCCACGTTATTTCATTGTCATGCTTACAGGGAAAATGTAACATCATTCATATTAATAGAACAAATATGAACAGTTAATTTTAGTATAACCAACTTAATAGTATCATTAATATCATATTTTACAAGATCATTGTGTCAACAAACATCTTGAAAACCCCAAACAGGCTCCCACACACCTATGTTATGTAACAATACACGGTTTTTACGTTGTTGACAATACAAAGCTTACAATTTACAACCTAATGTGATAGCTTCCGCAAGGAATTCTTGTATAAACATGTTTCCAGAAGAGTAAAAACATGTCTTTCAATGTATATATAATTTCGTTTTACGTGTGCAAACTCCATTAGTCATGTTATTCGGTTGATTGGCTATTGTCTTAACTTACCGTTACGATTGGACTAGGTGACTACTCAATTACTCCTGATTACTCGAAAGTAGGTCTTAATGGAAATGTGTTCCTAATTTGTGCGTGTTAAGTTATTAGATTTTGTATTGTGCCAGCACGAAAAGAACATTAACATAGGACAAATTACCTCGGAATTTTGAATGATAACAAACTGTTCATACGTTTTGAATCACGTCATAAGTGTGCATATTAACTAAAGCAACCCTGCGGTCATAAACTAAGTAACATGAAAGGGGGAAAACCAACAAGGTTTGTAAAATTCTTAAAATAATCTATTTATCTAAACTACAAAGCTAACAATATAAAAGACCTATCATTAGTGTGTATTAACACCCAAATAGTCTATCTCATTTGCAGAAGAATAGTGTATATCCTGTGGTGTTCTAAATGAAGTCAAATCTTCAATGTGCACGTGCACCAGTAGCCTAGAATGTAATATAATCAAAAATGTCTTTAAATGAATTCATAGTAAATTCAAAATAATTTAGTCTTAAAGTGTATGAGTAATTTTGTACTTAACATCAATAGCTAAAATAAAGAAATCCTCTCAAATACTAATTCAGCACAATTAGATGGCTGACTCCAGTTCAGATGATTAAGATAGGGATAAATAATTATGTTACTCACTACATGATATAGGCAATTAAGATAAAATTTCATACAAAAAGTAAGACACAATTTCAAAACCAGGTTGAGCATCATACATTTATTTCCATCGCGTCAGAATTAGTAGTCTCATACATAACGGATTTTGAGGCATTTGCCCTTGATATTTTTCAGTCACACTAAGGAGAATTTTAATGATATATATCCCCGTATTTCTGTGCTTCAAGCATCAATTTGTGAGGACCCAGTCTTGATTACAAACGCTGTTTGCGATTAATATATACTATATCAGACATTATTTCCAAACGGAAGGAAATACTACCCTTGCCGCAAGATGTCCGTATCCGCCAGTCACTCGAACCAGTGAGATTGGGAACCATTATCCTGTCAGGGGCTCGCAACACTATCAAAGCATATTGAGCATATTAAGCGACGTAGTATCCTCTCGTCATGGTGAGACATTACAAAGAAAAATATTTTGCATTGTTTTCGAATGTAAATGTCTATCATTGGCTGACGACGACAATGTAGTACACATAAAGTACCAATAAATATTGTTTTGCAAGTTCTAACAGAATTAAACATGGATGAAGTGGAATATAGTGCCTTAAGGTCTCACGGTGTTATCGATATGCAAAAATGAAACGCAGTCCAAATATGAAAGAACATAATGTGGAGAATAAATGGGTTTCGCTGGTGAAGATTGGTTACTAAAGAATGTAACATTTAGTTGAAAGAATGTTGAGGGGATTTATTCGAGTTCTTACTAATAACACCAATAGAGTCACTATTATAGTGTTGGATTTTATATCTTTTTCAAACCTGAATTTGAAAAAATCATTACCGAAATTAACAGCGGACACTTTAATGCGGAAGTGAAAACACGTGATTTATAAATATTTGAAATATGTATCTTACTTATCCTAACGTTAATATTAATATAGGTCATTTATCTTTACTACAAGACATTGTAGATACTTAACGAAAATAGTTTTCTTTCAGACATGCTAGATATTACACTTTCTATTGTTCGAACAATCACTGAATATTTAAAAGATAATAAATAGAAAGTCAAGCAAGCTTAGAACAGATCAACCAATGAATTAATTCCCTAAATTAAAGTGCAAATATAATGTGATAATAGTCTTGCATAGTTGATGTGCCAGCAAACTTGATATTTCAGAATTATATAATCCAGAACAGTTTTGAATGAATTCACAATTATCCTGAAGTAGCGTTAAAGTCAATAATGCCAACGTGCCCATTGCAGTTCCAATAAATAATATAAAAACAAGATGCATCCCCATATTAACTTCGAAGACAAATTAAATTAAATACAGGAATTATGAACGTTGCTTTACTTCGGAATCATATACATCTCCACATGTCTTTAAAGTCGCAATAGCATTTTCTCAATGTTATCTAATGGTAAATTGCCCTTACCTGTAAACAAATACGTTTCCAAAATTTTCGAAGGCAGAAACCAAGGCTAGGTCTTTAAATCCAACCAAAATAAACATATATTTATAACTTACAACAAGAGAAAAACACGAGATCGGAGAGGTAGGCCTCGGTCTCAGTGATAGGCCAAGTTACGAATACAAAAAAAATATACTTACAAATAAGTATATGTTCCTCATGCGACGTAATTTCAACAGGCCTTTAATGTTACAAGTACCTGATAATAAGTGTTTATACCAAACAAGTGATCTTGTGCAGCTAAAGAGGAATAATGTATTTAAAGAGGTGGATAGAAAGGTAGTCAGTAAGGGTAATATTAGAGAAATTATAATTATATATAGTTACATATAATAAATTATTCCTTGACTTTGGTAGAAAAAAATTCATGATTGAGCAACTCCCAAATATGAAATATCTGAAATATCTGATGGGATAACAAAGGTCCTAGTATTAGAAGATCCTAATCTCCGCTGTGTAGAAGGTGATATTGTCCAGTGTGATAAAACTTTGAAACACCGGAATGAAGACATTCAGGGCACATAACTACGTATAAGCTCTAAGATTAATATTACTCAGTTACAGAAAAAAAAATACTTTAAAAGAAAAAAGAAAAATCTTGTATGTGGTCTTGCACAGTAACGTGATACCATTATTTGGATAGTTTCGTACTGGAAGAAAACACACTGAAGTATAAGTAATACTGTCCCATTGAAACCCCAAGACGTACAAGAGATGACGTAGTTCACGTGAAATTTTAATTGTATTTTTCAAGAATAGTCAGCTTCATAAATCGCATCGTTCTATATATATATATATATATATATATATATATATATATATATATATATATATATAATTTGTTTTCTTTAACTATATGTTTTCTAATAGTATGCATCCTTGTACTAATATTTCTTCGAATAAAAATCTATTCGGATTCCACTTCCAGTTATTTTAGTATCAGGTGCTAACTCTCTGTTAATGTCAACAGACCATATATAAGGCATTACTGAGTCAACCCCACAAACTATATTTTTTTGTACGAGAGGTGAGATTTTCATTGTAAGGTGATTTAGTGTAAATTACTAAATATTATCTGATACAAAAGGGTTTTTATAGCCAAAAGTAAAACAGCAATCGAGAGACAGACAGACGGATATACATAGAGGCCAACTACAAGTAAATATAAAACTGAAGAACTACTTTAGTACTGGAATTAGACGAATGAAATTACATTGGGGATCAATACGCAATTTGACCCGACCTTTGACACGTTTTGTCGGTTAAGTCAACAAAGCATCCCTCAAAGCTGGACATATAGATATTAGACCTTGTAATGACTTCCATAGCTGATGTTCTCGAGTACACGTACATTCTGCCTTCATTAAGATATACTTCCTTTTATCATTTATCAATCAATACATTGTGTCCATATCTAAAAATTATTTACCTAATGGTGGGAATATTTTCAAATATAGCAATGCTGATTATTTGTTGTTTTGAATTAGTGGATATGAATAGGAATGTTGCCACGCTGAGCGAAAACATATAATTAAAATAGTAGTTAAAAGACCAATAAGAACTTCTACAAGATACCTAATGGGTATATCAATTTACGAAGCATACTGAGAATATGGAAGCCAAGTGATGGCGAAAACAAAACTTTCTTAACTTTCAATCGAGAAGTATTCTGGTGAATGTAGAGATATAGATGAACACGTAATTCTTTAAAAATATATAAAAACAAGCTAGAAGCAGCAGAGGCCGAGCAAATGGCATTGAGAGAACATGCAAAATGTAAGCTGTGACGAAGAAAAATAGACCGATAATATTCAAGTTTACATAGTTCAAAGACATTACTTCACGTGCTGCCCGCAATAAAATTAATCCAGTTTCAGTTACTAACAGATGCTAGGAATGTTAATAAGATAGCTACGGTAAACTATGACAAATTTATTATTGACGGTAGTGGATATGTATTTGATTTACATTTGAATGGTTTAATGTGTGACTATAAAGAACTTGCCTTGTATAAATCAGTAGCTGAATGATGAAGCGAAGATGACATAACAAGATGATATCGACAAATAGGTTTGTTGTTCATTAGCAAAAATTTAGTCAGAATAAACATTGGTTATCGTTTGTCTTTAAATCAAGATACCAAAATTATGGTTATATTATGGCACAGACCCACCTTTATTATTACAAAAAAGTATATCTTGTACAAATTTCAAAACAATTTCAAAATGCTATATACATGAAGTATGTTTGTATGTGTGTGGTAAGCGAATACAGGTTTAACTAAAATAAATTAATGTATTAGTTCTTTTCCTGTGTCTGATTAGATGTATGCATGGGCATTCTAATATTACTGTGTTACAGCTATTAGGATGCATTATAATGGCGTCACTATATATATTATCACGCAGCCTCTGTATGTGTATATACTCGCTCTACATTATTGAGCTTATCTCACCACAATTGTATTTTTATACGAAGAATGTCCTGAGTGCTTAAAGAATTTTAGATGTTAATATAACTAGTATAACTTGTACTGCTCGTTTAAATTTCATTTTATCTCGCCAAATACACTGTAAAACGTTATTCCAATCATCATTATTTGTTATGTTTGCATGGATTAGAATACAATGCATTGTTACAGAGTTAGGTAAAACTATAGAGAATGATTACAATTCACCCATACAGCAACACGATTTTCCAGACAAAATCGCCTGATACTTCACAACAAACTTCATATTTTTTTTTCTAATGTAAGCAGATCCCATGAAATTTTCTGCTATGTCTACTTTTGTAACATTATGGTGCATGTTCATCGTCAATGTAAACACGTACCCTAAACTGAAAGGAATAACACATACACCGTATTGTTCGACGGTTTGTAGTAGATAAGACTATTATGCTGTTTATTGTGTTGTCACTTAGGACAAATCATCAGTATACTCTTTACTGACACGTATTGTTCTTTGCACTCGCAACTACCAAGCGATTATTATTACCAGCACTAAGTTGATACTATTGATAGCTAAATTTTTGTTCAAATTTGCCAGGTCTTAAATATGTTATTGTAGCTTTCAGTATGGAGAGATCTTACCCTCGTAATGTACACATATCAACTAAGTCCCCTTATGTCTACTAATTTCTGTACAACTTTCTTTCCTTAAACTATTTATATAATTATGCAAATAATCTCTTACAAGAAATTAGGAAGATACAATTTAGCAAAGATAAACATATATTTTGAGTAACATTCTTGGCAGACATCCAAGTATGTCAACTCATACTTTTGACATGTTACTATGTTACTGGTTTCGACTAGCGACAAGTCTATTGATCTGTGTCACTGCTTATTATATCCACCAATCCAGTTTATAAATATATCTACACATGTCCGGGAGTTAATTTCATTCAAATATATGACTATTGTGCTTGAAAAGAGTCCGAATAATGTCTCTCGCTAGTGTAAACACAGTTATTCGAATGAAGAAGCTATAATAATCAATGATAACGGAGAAGGTGGTTACCACAGTGATTATCAATTGTCAACATGCAAACACAGGATAAGCAACGGCAAGAAATACCATATGCAACATCAACTCAGATGACAAAGACAGGGATTAGGCATCATAAAAAATTAAGTTAACACAACTAACATACAATAAGGGCCTCGGAAAGGTTAACAATTCATATTAACGGCTAGTTCTTATTTCAAGGATACAAGTAGACAGTTGTTGGGAAGAAATGATAAAGTGTATCAGAAAAAAGCATTGGAATAAAATATGTATAGGTGAGAAACCAAACATATTAAAACATTTTATTGTAAGCGGTGTCTGATTTTTAAAAGGTTTCAGAGAATGGTTATATTGGACAAGAATTATATAAGCAATGCAATATTATGAGAATTATATTGATAAGAATAATGTTCGTTATTAGCGAATATAGAGAAACGAGCGTAATACACCATACATAGATTATGTTTCAGCAGTTAATAATCTATCCCACACTTTTATGAAAATTGCCTCTTTACGTCGCCGAGTCTCTGAGTATACCTTTCGTTAAATGACTTGAAACATAAAGAAGTACTTTTAGATTCCTGTTATATTTTCTCTTCAATAAAAGGAGTAAACATTACAGTAACTCAGTGAGTAGCAGATTATTCCCGATTATCTTAATATCCTGGACACTATATGTCACGTGTTTAAATATTTCTCAAGTTTGGACAGTAGGCTAACGGTGAAATTTGAATAAGACTGAAGGGCACGTATTTCGGGATATCGCATATAGAAGGTTCATCAATAACTGGTAAAATATAATATTTGATGTAGGGCTAAAATGTCTAGATAAATATCAATATATGTATATGGAGCCCTTTTGCCATCAATGCTAATTATTTTAGCATGTTGCTTGAAAACAATGTCAGAATTGGAGAAGAAAATAATACTGGAAACGTTTTGCCATGAAAGCATCTAAATTTCTGACAGACCATATACTATTACAAAAAAGTAAGTTAGTGATTATGTCCAATATCTCTATGAATATATGATGTTATGATGTAATTGTGCAGTTGGTCACGACATGTGTTCAAAACACGACGAGGAATGAGAGCATAATCAAATAAGTAATCTGCAAGATAGCATGGAAAGAACAGATGAGTATGTATCAGAAAGGAATAAGCACTGAACTTTTAACGCAACAACATGGGGAGAAGGAGCAAATATTGTGTATATTGGAGTTATTGAAGTTATTGTAAACATATAGTATATGATGAGACGTCAAATTTTCTGCCGTTAAAGTGACGTTGTGCGTATACTAATCCGTTTTCGGAACCATTAAACATACAAAACATATTCAAGCGAAAATGCGGCAGAAACTTAGAGAATGGAACTAGTCTGATGGTCACAATGCTGCGAATATATGTCATAAGCGAATGAAAAAGGGGAAACTCTTTTGTCTGAAAATTATTTTGGCACACAACTTATATTTGGAACGTTTCTTGATTATAATCACAACTAACACTTTGTAGACTTTATTCAAAACTAAATATGTCCCGTATACCGTTGCATAATCACTATGACTATACCCTTTATTTAACTCTATCTCTCTCTTCCTTTCTCCTCCCCTAGAGCTACATTTGAAGCTTTATTGTTCAAATGTGTGCAAGCTTTATTCATTATACCATGGCACATTCACTCTAATTACTTGCGTCATATAACTATCTATATATCTCGTCTTCTTTAATTTTCGAATATGTGCACGTTAAGCACATTTTGCATACTGCATGAATTACCATCAATGATAATTTAAAGTCCAACGTTGATTCTAAGAAATATATGTGGTCATTGTTCCCTTGTTCGGTTTATTTGTTTCTGTTTTCCTTATATCTCTCTCAGTGTGTGCATACTTTGAATAGTTGTATCGGTTAATGTATAAAATCTTCACCAGCAGGATAACGTAAATATATACAGAAGTCTGATAGGTGAAGCCACACTTTCTAAATATCCATTTATATAAATTTGTTTTAAATTAAACTTAGTTACTGGTTCAAAACTAATGTCATATCAAGTTTGTCTCTTCTTTTCTTATCAGATTTATATTGTACCAGGACATATTTTGCATCCCAGTTATCTTGATCACCTTATTATCTTGGGTAACATTTTGAATAGAAACAATTAATGTATAGCACTTGATAAAATCGGTTTTTATATGTGGATAATAATGCTCCAGTCAGAATGTTTTCAATCGTGTTCACAACGTTCATTGGAAATACAAGCAATCTCCTTGACGAGTTGTTTAAAATAATGCGGCCCTGTTGAGATTGAATTATGTATATTTCACATCTCCTTGACGAGTTGTTTAAAATAATGCCGCCCTGTTGAGACTGAATTATGTATATTTCACATTGTATGATATGGACAGGCCATGACATGTAATCTCTAACCTTGTTTGAGCAAACCGGCCGAAAGAGGGAAGCTTGGAAACGACACATTTACACTGTTTACGTATTTAATAAAAATAAAGCTCGATTTGATGGGAAAATCATAAATATGCCATCATTCCTTCTTTTAGATCTATGCAGTGTTCAGGTGGAAAGAACGTTGGTTGTTGTTGATGATGGTGTTAAATGGTCAACACAATGGAAACTTGCATCAAATTGAGTTAGCTTTTCGAAAGGAAAAATCACCCACATATGTGATATCCATTTTGAATGCTGATAAAACAGAAGTTGTAAATTCGGAAATTCAGTTCAGTTGGGCATCCATAGATTATACAATATATTTAATGTTCGCTTTTTTGAATAGTTTAATATGGTCTGAAGACATGATATAGACAAGGTCATGTAATCTCTAACGTGTATTGATCCAGAAAACAAATCCATACTCAGAAGTTCACTCAAAGTTTTTTTTAGTAGAATCAAACCATGAAATGGGAATCGTTGTAATAGAAACATGGCGTGTATGACAATAAGTAATATGAATTTCTTTACTGTTTTAATGACGTCTATGGATGAGAGCTATGAAACAGACATCGCATGTCTGCTTTCCACTTGGTTCGAATATGTATCGATTTCGTCTATGCTATGAGCCAAGTATTTAAAGACACGAGGAAGAGTAATTTGTATGATGTAATAAGAGTGTGCATTCGAAATGTAAGATATGGTATGTCAATGAAAATGTCATTGTTCCTAGTACAGCACAAATTGAAACCCGTTAAAGCCTTGAATAGTTTGTTAATGGAAATGTCAAACAGTTTTCATATAATATCACATGTGCATGTGCACATACATGAAAGTTATTAGTGTGATTAAATCAGATCTATTTCAATTGTCATGAATCGATGACAGCATTTTTACTATTGGAAATGCAAAATATTTCACATAAGTTGACCTTTTGAAAGAAATCTGGAAAATTCCACTGAAGAAAACGAAATATCGGATTGTATGACTCCACATCAACTTCATCAAGATAGGTTGATGATGTTCTGCATGAAAGGCTCTCCTTGTACTTTCCAACGTTTAGTGAACATGATTACATTTTTAGTCTACATAATTGTCATGCTTACTTAGAACATGCAATCATCTACAATGACACCTGGAAAGATCACTTAGAGACAATGTTTTTGACAGACTTATCGATACAAATATGACAATTAATCTATCCGCAAGCGGGTTTTGTTGTGCTTTTGTTACATTCCTAGAGGATATTATGGGACATGGACAGGTTAAACCTGTAGATAGTAACGGCATGGCTATCTTTGAATTGAATGTACTGATTAGTGAAAAACAGCAGATGCGATGACTGGATACCATCGGAATTAGTGCTTGAATTTCACTATCATTGCTGAACCCCTGACAAATTTGTTGAGTAAGATAACCAAGCATTATTGGTATGAACAACACTTGTAAGTTGATAAAAACATTAGTTCAAACATATACCAAATGCAACATATAGGAAACGTTTCTGATAAACTGAACAAAAAGCAAACAGGATACATGTTTAGGCAAAAGCAAATATCGCTATTAAATGTATGGGAATTCAAACTGAAGAATGTGGTATTGTTCCTAAATCAGCAGAGAATGTAACGTCAAGAAAGAAATCATATAAACGTTGAGCCAAAATTGTAAAGCTGCAAATGATTGTCCTTATATTTCACAGGGCTAGTATTGCAAGTGTTTTCAGTGGAATTTGTGTTGTAGTTGCCAGACATAGTTTATTGAGTTCCGGGGACAGCTACACGGTGTGGTATGCCGCGAAATTGTATAGGTTTGTTGAAACCTTTCTTGGTTTGGCAGTAAATGTTAAAAACGACAAGGTACCAGAAAGTACAGTTTTAACTCACGATGAGATTGTAACATCTGCTTAAAGAAAGTTGGAAAATGCTAATGCAATGGTGAGTAAAATGATAAGCGATATTCAGAAGCCAATGCAACACACACAGAATACAACACACGGTTAAATAAGCAGTAGTATGAAAAGGGGCTTTTAGAACCAAGCTACAGCTCTGCGAATGGACCTTCATTACCGCAAAACTTTTCCCTGCAACATACAGCAGTAAATCAGAGACAAGATCGCACCGGTGAGTTGAACTCGTTCTGGGCCATTGCATATAAGCTCCTCGTGTGGCAAAAGCCCCATGCGCATGTGTTTTCAGAGTGATTATATGATTATTTTCCATATATACATTATTCGCGAATGCAGAATGTAAACAATATATTTTAACAGAGCCGAAAGACAAACGACGTACTAGACTTGTAATCCAAACATCAAATGCCACTAGCATGCGAACAACAGTTACTGTTGTAATAATTATGGCATCTTTTGTGCCATAAGCGGTCGCTGTAGCAAGTAAACAAGTAACAACTACAACGTTAAACATGCGCTTATATTGTGCGGATATATAGCGGTTCCCTTTGAGTTGTTGTTCCTCTTCGATTGTCTATTTCGCGATCAGTCAATCATTTTATATTAATATTCTTCAAGATTTACTTAGACCCACATAAATAGTGCCCTTGCGTGGTGTTGTTAGTGATTGTTCTCGCTTTTGTCCAAGAACTTTTGAAGTGTCATATGCGTCTTTGTAAACAGGTGTCTGCATTTTTCGTTCGCCACTCACTTTGATATTGTTAATTCGATATAGCTGACTTTGAATGTTAACAAGGTGTCTTTCACAGAATATAAACAATTTTATACTAAATGTTGTCCTCCTCTTTTTGCCGACGTTGTCGGCATTTTACAAAGCATTTGATAAATATATAATACGATTCAATGTCTCAAGAAATAAAGTAGCTCTTTAAAGACGGTTCCGTTATAAATGTTAAAATAAAGGCCATGTAGCACCAGGGGTCCATATTCTATGGAAAGGCAACACACAGGAGACTGAATTAAGTCTTATCTGCTAATGATATGCACCGTATATACAATTTCCAGTGAAATAGTCATTTTCTTACGGAAAATAAAACATATAAAGTTAGTGACTAGGGTATATAAAAAGGAGGGAATCGGTTGTTTTCTTACGGCCACTTTTTAATCCATTATTGGTCATATCATACCGGGAAAATGAAACATAAACGTAATTCCAAAGACATAATAATGCAGCAGACTTGTGTTGCCTTGAGAACTTATCGAACACGCGACCATTGTATTGCAAGTCTGAGGTTTTGCAAGCTAGTTAGTGTATCCTATAATATGATTTATATATTGTTATAAATGGCGATAAACAATGATTTACACTGGAAACAATATCAACTCTAAGTATTCAGGATATAATAATACCATTTAGCTGCAGAAAAAAATGACATCGTATAGAACCGTCATATGCTACAAAAATATACAACATGTAACTTAAGGACATTTTTTTTTTCATTTAACGTCTGTGCGACATGCAATAAAGAACAATCAGCTCAAGACATGAATACAGGTACGAGGTTCACGTTATTAAATATTGAACTTACAATATAAATATTACAAAGGCAAAGACATACGAGTTTGAAGGAAAGCAGTTGAAAATATGTGAACTTTTATATCAATTAAGTACCACATATGTACATACGTACAAGCATGCATTCAAACGTGCGTACGTGCACGGATGCATGCGTACGTACCTACATACTTGCATAAATGAATGCATGCATCGATCCATCCATCCGAACATGCATAAAAACATGCATATAGTCATTGCGTTTTTAATTTTCGCTTAGCCATGGTTGGGATGTCAAAAGATTCCCAGTAACTTGTCTTCGGTCAGTAGTTTTCACTGGAGTTTTCCCGGTTTTTACCTTCAGCAATTACTCTAGCAACAATATGTAACGTATCATATGCAGAAAACTGGCGATAAAAGCACAAACAACGCATACATACATATATAAATACATACATACCTACATACCTTCCTACCTACCTACCTACATACATACATACATACATACATACATACATACATGCATACATACATTCATACAGACATACATACATACATACAAGCATGCATATCACTTGCAAGTGTGGAACGCATGCAAGAACGCACACATGCACACGCACATGCACACATATACATACATACATATATGCATGCATGCAGACATACCTACATACATACATACATACGCACATACATAAATACATACATACATACATACATACACACACATACATACATATATACATAAATACATACATACATCCATACATACATACATATATACATACTTGCATACATAAATAGACACGTACGTACGCACATACATACATAAATACGTACATGCATATATACATACGTACGTACATACATACTTACAGACAAGGGGCCCATAGTGGCCGAGTAGTCTAAAGCGCTCACCGTTACGGGTCACTGCCATCTCACATGTGTCTGCGTGGGTTGAAGTCTCGGATTCGGCCAATGTGGGTATGTCAGAAAGCTTGCTAGTAGCTTCTCGAGGGCCGGTGGTTTTTCTGGAATTTCCAAGGTTGTTCTTCCACCATTAATACTGGCCGCCATGTATTGTGTGCTGAAAAATGTCGTTGAACCCTACAACATACATGCATACATACATGCATGCATGCATGCATACATACACACATACATACATACATACACACACACACGAAAAGACAGACGGACAGACAGACATATATACATACATACAAAACATACATACATACATGCAATATTATTTCGTTCTTTCTCCGTATAATGTGCATCCTTTGTAGTCAACGTGTTTTCTAAGTTGTAAGAATGTGCAGCCGGATCCAACTGTATCAGTTAGGAAAATAAAATGTTAAAAATAAACTGAGAAATTATCTTGTCCATTTAAGCAAGCAGTTTCATTGGTCACTTTTACGCGAATAGCTATTCATAGTTTTACAATAAACGTTGCAATCAACTATTTTTTATTGTTCAAGGATTAGGTGCCACGAACTAATAAATACATTCGTATAGCATGTATAACTCAGGTAGTATAGTGCATGACTAGTTATCAAGGGGTCACGATTCCTGCCCAAACTAGGAGGAGAGGCACATTTCACTCCGATTCCATCGGTGTCATGGAAACATAACCAATAATTTAATGGAAGCACCGTATAAATCAGACCAGTCATAGAACCAGCAAAAGCGGTTTTGCATTTCAATAGGTCGATTAGTTTAAATACAAATATTTATAATAATAAAATGAAAATATTAAGTCCGAAAGAAGACATTTTTTTGCACATCATTCCAGCAATATAACGAAGGAATGGAATTTTCAACTTTATGTCTGAATCTCATCTCTGAGTACATTTTTTGCTGTTGTTGGCACTTAGTGCATATTCCTTTACAATTTATTGTTCGTTCGAGTTACAAAGAGAGCATTATTGATGGTTATAGTTAATCTATATACATACACAATCACAAGAGTGGGAGGGAGATATTTACTTTATGTTATGTGCCAAATACTCACACCAGTAGGGCTTGTATTCTCAGTAGTTATAGTTTAGAAACGAAAGAACTTGGTTTTTATATGTTAAGCCTAGTTTTCAGTTATAAACGTGCGCTACATATCTTTATTCCGAGATAGCAGATGACATACGCGTTAACATCCGCATCAAGAAATTCCTTGTGATAACAAACTTGTCTTCAAGCTAATTATATCAAAGAAATTAACTAATTGGCGACATTTGCGAAGGACAATATATTCTCTTGATTTGATTAGACAAGAGGGCACATATTTGTAATCTTATCGATGAATTTCCGCTCATAAAAGATAATTGGCAGTTTCCCTGAAGTTATATTATACGATAAAGCGGCACAATCTTAGTAGATAAAACATTCTACAGAAATCGCAACCAAACTTGACATAGTTATGGTTTATCTCAACCTGTAAAAAAGCAAATATTGTGTTCACCCTGGTGAACAATATATTATCACAAACCATAAGCTTTGACTCTGTTCCTGCTACAGCCTTAACCTGATATTGGTTATGATAGTATTTACTGATAGGTTCCTGCTACAGCCTTAACCTGATATTGGACATGATAGTTATTTACTGATAGGTTCCTGATACAGCCTTAAATTGATATTGGATATGATAGCATTTACTGATAGGTTCCTGCTACAGCCTTAACCTGATATTGGATATGATAGTATTTACTGACAGGTTCCTGTTACAGCCTTAACCTGGTATTGGATATGATAGTATTTACTGATAGGATCCTGCTACAGCCTTAACCTGATATTGGATATGATAATATGTACTGATAGGTTCCTGCTACAGCCTTAACCTGATATTGGATATGATAGTATTTACTGATAGGTTGAGATTACACTGCTTCATGTTAATGGTTCACTAATTAAAATCTTAGCTTGACAATAAGGTGTATTAAAAAATATTTTACATTGTACATTCCCACAAAAGTCTAAGGAAATGTGCATGTATTTTACAAACTGTATCAATTATACAAATATTAGGAATTAAATGGTTTTTCTACCAAAACGTATCCTTAGTTTATAGTCATAGTAGAGGTAAAGAAGGTAAAGCTGTATGACAATAACGAGATTTGATTGCCATCGATTAATATCACAGATACCTAATTGACTTGATTTTGATCGAAACATTGTGCAAATTTTCTTTTGTGAATATGACTTTAGATAAAAGAATGATTATTTTACTTAGAAACGGTAGCCAGTTGAAAATTTATGAAACAAATCGTATGAAAATTATCCAATTGAAGCTGTGCCACATAAGTGAAATATCGAAAAGTAGCTACTGATATATCTGCCTTGTTGCATACGTACATGTTTATCTGTTGGGTACAATTGTTAGTTACATCAATGGAGAATCACCTCAGTACACACATTTAAGATCTTCGATGCTTCGATGTTTCTATAAATTTGCTATCGATGATAAATATATTTCTTGACACTGCAGTTAGAGTTGCTACGGATTAATTTTATATCGATACAAAATATTCAGAATTACTGGCTCGTTTCACAAGCAATGATGAATCATGGAGTTCGTGGAGAATAAAAAAAAGAAATGTTACATTGTTATTGTAAATCCGCTGATGTTACGGTTAAAGATAGTTATTGTAAATCAGAATTATCAGAAATGTCGAATGCACCATATCTGTATGATCGAGTATCCAGACACAAAACCGTTTATTTGAACGGATTGGGTGGCTCTGGTAAGACAACTCGAGTAATCGAGTTATTTCGACATAATTCAGATATGACTGCGCTAACACCAATACACGGACTTGCCAGGGAGATGAAACAACGTGGAGTCAATTCTTGTACTTATCACAGCTTTTTCAAATACAGCGGTGGTGTGTGGACTCCAGATCGAATGGGGGAGAAATATATTCCAAAAGTTATAATTTGGGATGAAATATGTACGGTACCATTAGAAACATTACAAACATTTATCGATTGGTTATTAACCAAAAATACAGCTGTGATAATGTGCGGCGATCACGGTCAGCCACCTCCGATTGTTGGACCATCCCAGCACGATTGGTTGAATAATTGTGTTGATTATTACGAAGTAGTGACTGATGATCACAGATCTCTTGATGCAGAATTAAAGGAATTTAAAACATTAATCAGACTACAACCGAATAAAATTCAGTGTGAAATTATGCGTAAGGTGATTTCAGAAACTTCCTTGAACGACTTTTGGAAAACGTGGAGACCAAACGATTTGATAGTGGCAAGTAGAAAGATAGTCAGAGACACACTTCAACAGCAGTTATTTCAATTACACAAGAACAAATTTCCAACACTGCCAGTGCCATTGTGTTATAGACCAGCTGATTCGCGGTTACAGAATATTGACGTTGATATACCAGGACAGTCAGGGAGGAAGCAGAATCTCGTATTAAATGAAGTTGTTGCAGTTGATGTCAATGTTGTTGAAAATGCACTGCGGGCCTTTAAATCCCCTTGGACGCTAGGATACGCAATGACGATACATTCATCTCAAGGACTGACTATCTCTGATACAGTTGTTTGGATCACTGATGATCGTATCGAGTGGTCAAACTTAGTTTACTTGGCTGTGTCCAGAGTCAGAACAATATCTCAACTGCGGAGAATTGTCTTGGATGAGTAAATGGCTGATGAAATTAATAATGAAAACAACAGTGTTATAATAAGAAAAAAATTAACTGGTTACAAACAGAGTGACAAAAATAAATAATCGAGAATTTGACCTTGATGTTGAATTTATCACGACACTGAAACAACAGCAGAATAATCATTGTGCGAGTTGTAATTGTATAATGTTGTCGCAGTATTCGGATAAACATTCAAGAGAATTCACCGTAGATAGAAAAGATAATCGTCTTGGTCATACACGAGAGAATGTGATGCTGACCTGTCTCGAGTGCAACCAGCGTAGGGGTGCTAGGCAAGTGATCTAGGCGGTAATTGTGTATCCTCGGGAATTACTTGTAGTTGTTCACGTGTAAACCCACGTTGAGGAGCAGTTGAATCCAGCCTGTAGATTGCTGGTCTACCAGTCGATCTAGTTATGTTAGATATCTTATGTTTAGTGATGCTCCAAGTAGGATCAGTCGCTCTTTTTTACCCTTTTCAAGTTTACCTGGTTCATATAAATATCTCACAGTGACATCACCCAGTATCAGCTGTGCTGAAAAATCACGTCGTTGTGGTATATTTTCTTTTAGTAATTGCGTCAAAAGATTTAATGTTGGTTGTTCGAGTTATTTCATGATTTAATGCAGCTATCACAACTGGGAATCTTGCTACCCATTCGCGTGATCTCTTGTCCTGAATGAATTCCTTCGCGTATTGATATCCAAGTAACCGATCAGCAAGTATTTGATTAAATCGCTCAAGAATTGCCTGATCACAATGAATTGCAGTATGTCCTCGTCTGATGGTGACATTGTGTTGCTTCATCAACGATGATACTGGACCCTGAAATTCCTTGCCAGGATCATCTTATAGCAGCTGTGGCCATCGTAGCCCACCTCGTTGATAAATTCGTTCAAACGCAGAAGCAACCTCAGATGCTGTTTTAGTCGTTAACGGTTCTGCATCTTTGTATCTACCTGCAACATCAACTACAGTTAGCGCGTATTTATGTGTTATTTGACGTCTTCGGATTTTAATAGTATCATGTGGCAGAAATAATATGTCGGCCTGGAGAACTTCATTAGGAACACTGATATTGAAATGTGCAAAGTGAATTTGTTTAGGCGATGGTTGGTAAATTTGCCATATTGCCTGTTTGGATAACCAATTTTTTGCAGTATCGCGCGTACCTTTTGCTGCTTCAGCGAGTTTACTAATTGCTGCGCTACCCCTCCAATATCCTTTTGGGGAATAATAAATCGACTCCATTTATAATTAATTACCAGCACCTAGCGTTAATTTACCTTTCATCGCAGATTTTATTAACCAACTAGCTAATTTTTCCTTGAGAGATTTATCAGTGATGGAATGTAACGCGTGAATTAATTTCACATCCGCGAGATGTCTATGCTGCAGATCTTTACTTTTATAAGTTACATCATGCGCATGTCACGCTTTATCAATAGCATTTATCGGATACTCACCTGGTTTTGGTTGATCTTGGTCATCAAGTCTGATATCAAGTCTGGTTCCAGGACCACAGTAATTATATCCTGGGAGGTCTTTTTCTCATGGGTATTTAGCCCACGGAGTACCGGATAGTTTTGTTAATTTTGCTGCAATATCACCTCCGTGTTGCTTTGTTTTATTACTTGACTTTGGCTTTGGCTTTGATTTTGGTTTTGACTTTGGTTTTGACTTTGGTTTTGGTTTTTCACCTGACTTGCCAGTGGAAATAAATTTAAATTTATTTGTACCGCATCGCTCACACTTGCCCGTAACCTCAGATCTATTATTTTTTTGTTGTAATGGTTGTTAGATCACTTGTCGATGTGCGCGCCCTGCATTTCACACAGTATAAATCCATATTCTTTTTATATATTTTCTATATGGAAATCACTGACTTTTCTGCAACAAGGAAACGAGAACCAGTTAAGCATCACGCAGCGCTACCAAATTATGTTCGTATGATTATTAATGGACCATCTGGAAGTGGTAAGACGCAGTTGTTACTTAATGTAATAATGCAGTGGATGAAATGGGATAAGTTGTATTTGGTAGCTCCATCTGCAGACGATCAACGATGCGATGATGTAATAAAATAATTTATTGAAAAAGCAAAATCGTTAAATGAGAGCGGAGATGATGTTGTTGAATTTATAACTGACATTAATGAAGCGCCAAGTATTGATGATATTGATGGATTTATTAATAATTTAGTTGTTTACGATGATGTAATGTTGGATAAACAATCAAATCCAGCTAGGATATTTTCCAGAGGTAGACACAAAAACACAGATGTAACTTATGTAACCCAGCGGTATACACAAATTCCTAAAGTGATTAGGGATAACTTTAATATTCTTACTGTCTTTAACGGACTTGATACTCACACGTTACGAAATATTCATCAAACTTGGTGCAGCGGTGATATGGACATAAATAAATATAAAAATTTCTTTAGTCGTGCTAAAATACCCCCACATGGATTTATAACAATAAACTTACATGATCCTCGAACACGGTATCGAATCGGGTTAGATAAAAAAATTTAATACACAGCAGAAGGGAGGGCGACGCTCTGAACGCGTCACCGACGATCGCGCATTTTTTCTTAAGTTACATCGAAGAAAAAAAAGCTATCAGCGATAACAAGTAAACCAATTTGTCATCGACGGAGTTGTTTTCTGAATATCGCATTTTTTTAACGATTTTTGCGATTCCCCAGGAAGTCGTATTTTGGAAAATGCAGGTGAACCAATTAGAGGTTGTTCGCCCTCCCTGCTGCTTCCCATTATAATCTGCACTTTCTTTTATCTATTTCCTTTGTGTAATAATAATGTACGTCCTCTTTAATGTGGAGAAGACACGTTCCTTTATTATGAAATACATCATGTGTTACTGTGTCTGAGAAAAGACAACTTCGTTATAAGCTAAAGGAAAAACAATAAGATAGATATCCTAATGTATTCTTAAATAGTGTCATTTATATCTCAACAACTAAAGAAATTAAATGATAAATGAATTGAAGACTTTGCAATCAGCCGTTCAGTAACGATTAAGGTCGAGTAATACATATTACATAATGCATAACGTGTTCAAAACAGTACTTACCTTTGGATACTCCAAGCGCTGAAAGAACACAAAAAGCGTGATAATAGAAATTGTAAAATATACTTCTCGTAGGTAGTTTCAATATATTTTTTGTAATGCCAGTTGGTGATTAGAGAGCATAGCCTTATCCAATGCATACTTTGTACTGATTTTGTGAAAGTAGATGCAACTTTTCAGGTCTTTTGGTTCATAAGGATGCTATTTTCCTTTCTTCCCCGTGAAAACAAAACAAAATTCATGATCGAAACGTTGAATAAACTTCCCGCATTTTCTTTACAATCTCACACTATGTCTCTGAAATGTAAAATATTCCGAGTAACTGTAAACTGTTCTATACTGTATAATTTGTTGGCTGTGACTAATGCTGTTTAACTACCTACCACTACAATTGTTATGATTCTTAATACCAGCATCTTCTTTGGTATAAAATGTATGGTCTCTTGATCCGTACGGTGTTGGTGTGGCATGAACGAAACTTTGATAAGAACGTTTAATATTCGAGTAACCTCTCCGATATCCATCATATATTCATTTGTATCCATGTTATATATCCAGTAATGAGAATATTGAATATCAAGCCATATAAACTTTCTTTGTATGATTATTGTCAAATTCTACATTTTACTCACTGTCTACTAGTAAGTTAGAATGAGGTATTGATTTAATTGTAACGATTTATAAACCATTTTGCACAAGCTACATACAATTTCTTTGTATCCTTCAGGCAAATGGTACCTCACAATGATTGTAAATTTATTTTTAAGTGTACACGTACTTCCCTGTATAAGCTGTCTTGCGTAATTATGGACAAATGGTCATCTATTGCATCGAGAAGGATTGGCGATAACAATATTTTCAATATGGACATAGTTGATATCATGAATACTCCATACTGATATGACCATCTACTAAGAAGGAATAGCGATAACATTATTTTCAAGACGGCTGCTGTGGTGGCCATGTTATATGTCCGAGCAGCAAAATTTTCATTTAGGAGCAACTAAACTCGCGATGTGTGTGTATGTGTGTGTAACGTTTTATGGCAATTATCCACGTATTGTACGATGATAATTTATATTGCTGACAGATAGAAGGACAATGGATAACATACCAACCCTTAGTCTCTTCTGGTCTACGACAAAGACGTTAGTTTATACCACCCGTAAAAGTGTCTTACTCTAGTAAGTTTTGTCACTCTCACAAATATATTTTCCTGAGGTATTTATACCAACAGAACGTAACAATAATGAAAGAGTAATCATTGGTTAGTAAACGATACTGCCAGGAAACTGAAATGAAATCAATCCTAATTTGCAGGCTTTGAGATTTAAATGTCTGGGAAACACAGCATCACAATATACAATGTATAACTCTCACTCTCCTGACAATTATGGCAAAATGCCAATCGTTTCTTCAGTAATGGAGAGGAAACTCTAAATAAAGAATGCGCCTTCTGTTGTGGTTTTCATATTTGTATTAAACATTTACATCTTCATTTCTCTGCAGAAAATCTAAAGTTGTATTATGAACTTATTCATGTATAGTTGGTATCAAACACAATACCCTTTTATTATATGCGAATACAAAGCATTTTTATTACCTGATTTCATTGTAATGCTATTGATAACTCATTATAGAAAAGAAAAGGGGCATGATACCAAAACTGTAACGTTATACTCAGTACTGTGTGTGTGTATGTGTGTGTGATTTGGATTTTTAACGTAGCTTTAACACTTTTTTAGTCATATCGCTACGATGTTTGCAGTGTGGCAGTTTATACTGATGGTATGCACTGGGGCACCCAGTCACGTTATCCTGACACCAGGCCGACCAGTCCTAACACTAACCTCTTAATGCTGAGCGCCAAGAGGAGCATCTGTTAGTACCATTTTTGTAAGTCTTTGGTATGACTCGGCCGGGGATCGAACCCACGGCCTCCAGCATTTGAGGCGGACGCTCTTACCACTAGGCCATCGGAGGGGTCCTATACTTAGTAGTAAATGATGGCTTAAATTCGATGAATACATATTTTAATGAATATATGTCTTGATAATCCAATAAAAATACATATCTATCTCTTAATGACTGAGAGGAGATATATTTATACTTACATATGCTTGTATCTGCTTTTCTTCCTGAAATAATTAAACAAATGTGATATTAGAATCGGTGAAACAAAGGTCGCTTATTAGGTCTCAAAAAGGGGAAACAAACCCATGCGAAAATACAATTACAACTTATGCCGCTACTTTTGCTGAATATTCCACAAGAGCATACGTTTAACCTAATCTACTAGTCAACCTTTCCTTGTTGCGATATCAACATTTTAACAACGACGGGACTATGTACTACTGAAGTGACGCATCGCGTATGTTTTGATGAATATGATACGGAAGTGTTGCCTGTATCCACAAAATTGTATTCCGGACACTGAAAGAAAAGTAATAATTCCATTTTCCTTTGTTTAACCGTGAATTGTAAGATCCAACAGATAATGTTAGTCACATTATATATTTTGGAGAAAAAAAATATACACTCAGTAACATCTATCAAATGCTGGTGATATTATGGCCGATCAGTCAAAAATTTTGACATGATTAACAGGGAGACAATGTCATATTATAAAAGGAACATCTTGAAATAAACGCATATTTCGTAAGTCCATAAATACATGTAACTTCTCTTTCCGACGAAAGCGATAAATGCGGGATACTGGAAAGATATCAACCAGAGAAGATTTTGAAAATAATCCTGCCTTGTTAAATGATAACAGATATGCAATACATATGACGAATAATTAATTCTCATAAATATATGCGTCTTAGAAATCATACATTAACTTTATGCAATGCAAAATATTTACCTATTTACTGAAAACACATATAATTATACTTACTCTTTCTTTCTTCTCTCTTTCGTCCTTAAAGAATACAATAAACCAGTTATTAGACGGTGAAATATTTTCCGCGTATTTGCTATCAAACGTGAGAGTAGACAAGTATGAAGATATTTGCAAATATAAATACAGCTTAAGTCAAAGTGAGCAGGTAATTATTCCTGAAAAATATAAAAAACTGATATTAGACAAGGTTCTATAAATTCGACTTATTTGCTCTCAAGAGGGAGGAGATACGCATGCACGTATTCACCAATGGAAAACTGTATGTCACACACTGTAAGTCATTACATAAAATAAGGTAATCCAAACCAGTTGTCGTTAGAGCTGATTTATTTTAAGGAATGTTTCGCATATAAATCTATGAATTGTAACTTTTCTGTCATTTCGTTATCCTGAATAAATATAAATTAAAAAGCTGTACAGTTTTTAACCATTTAGTACTTTAAAGTATTTGGGCAAAACGTACAGAGCGAAGCTGATTACAAAACCAGACAGCTCATCATCAAATCGGCATGTTCCTTTTTCAGTTTGTGTCTTATTCTTATTTCACACCTTTTGCCCTCAAACTGTGCATATAACACTATCAAGTCAATAATCCTTTAGTGAACATTTGGACTGAAGGCAGAAAACCTACCATGGATGCGGTATGGCGGGCTCGGGGAATTAAATAGACAAACGAAATTTTTTTTCAGAATTGTATAACGTTTTCAAGGATGTTGAGATACACTGGCTGTAACCAATGAATGACGCATAATGCCACCCCCACCCCACCCCCCCAAAAACAAAAAAAAAAAAACAAAAAAAAAAAATGTGTTACATTTTGATGAAATACATTTATAATTAGTGGTATAATTTGTCATTGATGTGAGGCTAATATAGCTAATTCACAATGGCTTGATGCAGACGATAACATCAGGTCTTAATCTGACATGACCAGTGTAAGATTATAAGCATATCCCACTAAACCCACACATGAAGCTTCATAATTCGTTGAAATTCTCCCACCGAAATAAAAGCAAAATGTATATTAGTGATGAATTCATGATGTATGGCATGAGTTAATTAGATTTCATTTAAAGACTGAAGCACACGCGATGTTTCAATAAATCGATCCTGAAGCAGCTAACATTCGACACCAGGTTCACGTGCAGGCTACAAGCACAATAGCAGAATCAAAATCACTAATGCAAACACAATCCACATATCTGATACAATATATTACTATCATTTGATATACCTTTGTTTCAAATTAAAGTAAACGTATTTATTACCGAAGAATTAAGGGATACATAAATATAAGCTGGTGTCGTTCTTTAGTTACATCATGATCATTCAATTGAAACATCGAGTTTGCTTCAGTCTTTAAAGAAATTCATATACTCTGTCGATGAAATCGTATTTAGGACGGGAGTCATAAAAGACACTATCAAAACAAAAATACAAAGGTCAAAAATGGGATGCATGAGATTAAAAGAAAGTTTCAACATGAAAATCAGAAAGTAAAAATTGAAACAATAAACAATTGGGATTCCGCGAGTTTCGAACTCGCGACCCCTCGTTTGGTAGACGAGAATCATAAAAGAAAATTTCACCATGATAATAACAATTTATTAAAGAAATAGAAAAAATGGGATGCGCAAGTAAAAATGAATTTGTCACCATTAAATTAAAATCAAAAAGAAGAGATAAGTAAGATGCCTTCAGTTCGAACAAGCAACATTTTGTTTGGAAAACGCTAATCATAAAAAACGTTTCAAAAGCAAATACAAAAAGTAGATATAATAAAGTGAAACAAAAATTGGGATGCGAAAGCTGAAAACGAAGTTCAAATATAAAATTATAAAGAAAAGACAATTCGGATGCCGCGAGCTTAGAAACAGTTTAATTCTTGTTGGACCGGCGGAAGTCACAAGAGAAGGTTTCCACAAATAAATAGAAAAAAAGTAAAAGAAATAAAATTAAAAAAATTAGGATGCGCGTGTTGAAAAAAAAAATGATTCAATACAAAAATAAATTAAAATAAAATATAAAATAAAAATTGTGATGAGCGAGTTTAATAGAAAGTTTCAACATAATCTTTAAAACAAGATTGAGATGACGCGAGTTTTAAACTCGTGACCTCTTCTTTTGCAGATGGGATTCATAAAAAAAGTTCCAACATAAAGTTAAAATGGTACAAAGACAAATTTAAAAAAATGCATGCGCAATTTGAAATAAAGTTTCAACATAAAAATAAAAGAAAAGTAAGCAACGTTTTAAAACCATGAGATGTAGAGTTTAAAATAAAGTTTGAACAAAAATTTTAAAAAAGAAGTAAATATAAAATATGAAAGTCAAATTGGGATAACACGAATTTTCGAACTCTTGACCTACTTTTTATCCAGTTGGACACAAAAACAAATATGGGTATTTATATATAAGATTGCAGTTGTCGAACATCGTCAAATATCATTTAGTGAATATTATGGGGATAGTGGTTCAGGACTGGAACGCCATTTTGGTTTAATTTTCGTGTTGCTTTCCAACATTGTGTTGCGTATGCCAAATCGATCATTCTGGTCCATTTCATCCAGTTTTTAAAGCACTTTGTAAAATCTTGTATGTAAACGGTATATCGGCCATGCTAAAGGAAAAAAGGAACCTATTGTTTGCTCATTTCGAATAACCGGTACATATTATGTTGTGCACATTTTCAGCATCTTCTTAATAATTATACCCACAAAAATTCTCTTTTGTGGCAAAGTTAAGAGAGACGAATCTGCCTCGTTGTTTTCAGAATACTTCCATTTATGCAAACAGTACTTTGAGTTTAGTAAATATTAATACTGAACCCTGTTTCTCCACAGCTCGAAATCCTAGATTTATGACAGTATCTGCACATTCAGAAATATCACCATCATTCAGTATACTAAATCGACAATTATAACAACTATTATATTCATATATTTCTATCTTAATTTAATAATCAAATTAGAAATACATAGATCAAAATCAAAGGCCGTATAATGAAATCGCTTATGTTTTCTATATTAGAATGATAAATTGTGTATAATGCCGATCAACGTAGACATGTACATAAAGACGATTATTATACATTTTGACTTCAATATGCTACTTCTCTACACATTCATAACACTATGAGTGATCTATCGAATCAAACGGCTTGTAAAAATAAGTAGAAGACAAAATAATCTGCAAACAGGATTGCTTAAATATGCATATACCAACGTTTAAAACAGGTTAATATGGGCGAGCACCCATTTCGGAAACCATATTGAGCTTCATAGATTATCTCCCTTTCCACGGGCCATGTTGTCAGTCATTTTATTCAAGATAGCACCGACGTTCTTTTTTTTAGCACAAGGATACTTGGAACGCCTTGATAATTGCTGGGATCATTTAACACAGTCATTTTGTTTATTTGACAAATAGTAAATTTTACCAAAATACTGCATCCAGATTGAAATACAGAATTAGACAAATGGGTCAATATTGGAGTAGTTTCTGTCACAGTGCGCTCTAATATCTCGTTGAACATAGTCCTAAGTAATTACATGTAGTTTAAAGTATTAACGCGTTAAACTAACGTTTAACAATATAAATATGGTAATATAGGTTTTCAGCCAAGCGCGTGCTCGATCTCACTTAAGTTTTTATATTAGCCTATTATTCCAATATAATTTAATACAATGCAAACATAAACCTAAGAAACGAATTTAGATAGGTCTGCCTCTTCGTGTTTTCAGTATAATTACCGTCTTAAGAGTTTACAAGCAATATAGTACACGTATGACAGGTAAACTGCAAGCAACGATACGAATACGAACTCCTATGGAATTTTTCAGCTCAACACTCTGTCCTATATTGTATCCAAGTCGGTCACATAGTGTGCAATCAAAATAGTTTTGCAAGGGACATTACCTTTCTAGGTTGGTTACTGGTTGAATAATAAGATGTGTGTGTGTTTGTGTCTGTGTCTTTATGTATGTGACTTAAATTTGTAACGTACATTTAACAATTTTTCACTCATAACCCTACGATGACTGCAATGTGGCAGTTCATACTAATGTTCAGCACTGGGACATTATGCCGCAGACATATATCATCATGTACCACCTGAAACCAGGCCGACCTAACCGTAACCACTTAATGCTCAACGCACAGTCATGCAGCTGCTAGTAACATCTGTATTAGTCTTTGGTATGACTCGGACGGGGTTCGAACCCGAAATCTTCCGAGCGGACGCTCTAACCACTTATGCCACCGGAAAGGTCGACAAATACATACATACAACATACATACATACATACTTACATACACACATACATACAACCATACATGTGTGTGTTGTGTGTGATTTGGACTTTTAACGTAGCTTTAACAATATTTCAGTCATATCACTACGATGTCTGTATCAGACTTGTAGCATGATGTCCCACCCAGTCACACTATCCTGACACCAGGCCGACCAGTCCTAACACTAACCTCTTAATGCTGAGCGCCAAGCGCGATGCAACTTTTAGTACCATATTTCTAAGTCTTTGGTATGACTCGGCCGGGGATCGAACACAGGACCTCCCGCATTGTGTCAGGATAATGTGACTGGATGGGACATCATGATACATGTCTGCAGCATGCTGCCCAAGTGCTAGACATAACTATAAACTGCCACATTGCAGACATCGTAGCGATATGACTGAATTTTTTTTAAAGCTAAGTTAAAAATCCAAATCACATCACATCGCATCACGTCATACATTATTTAGGGTATATTTTATTTTATATCTGTTCAGCACGAATTATAATTTATGTTAAAGTATGCGAACAGGAATGATGGCATATGGATCATTATAAAAAGTTTAGATTTGACGCACCTTTACATATTTAGAAAGAAAACGTGTGTTATGTGTGTGCGCAATGAAGGATGTAAATGTACACGTTACGTTGCTTGCGATTTATTTACAGTTCATTCATCTAACATATAATCCAACACGGAGAGACACTTCTCTCTATTCGTGCGCTACCTATGTAACAACGAAAGCTGATGTTTGAAGATACAACTTTCGAAGCCTCCTACGACCTGTCGTAAATGGCCGAGTGCAGTTCCGATCGAGATATGGTTATTCATAAATGTACTAGGCTGGTACCCTGACTGTCCACTAATGTTATTACAATGGTCAGGTGGCTTCTATAAAAACATTATTGTCATGTGACATAACAAAATGGCGGATCATGGAGACCAGGTAGCGTGATTTTCTACTGGATATGACAAATGAGGATCATTTGTCCTGTATTTGGCACAGGTTGGCAGTTTTGACATATAATAGTTTATATGACCTGCATATAACTTTGCAGTTATAGAGAAAGAATGCACCTAGCCACAGGGTGAAAAGCTTGACGTGTATAGTTTTATATTGCTTGCATATAACTTTGCAGTTATCATGAAGGGATGCACCTTGGCACAGGTTGAAAATCTTGACGTGTATAAATCGTACCACTTGCATGTAACTTTGCTGTTATAATGAAGGAGAAAATGAAGCATTTTCATTTCACGATAGTTCTTACTTTGGACCTGTACTTTTGGGTCTTGTCCTATTAAGGAATTGGGAGAGGAACTAATGACCATGACGTTAAAAACACATGTATGTTATACCTCATGCCATAAAAGTTACCCAGGAATAATGTATTAATGCATATTTGCAGGGAAGGGATCTTTGAGCAAGTTTTCTTACACAAACCATATAAAAAAATGTTAGTTATCATCTACTGGAAAGAGCCCAGAACAAGAATCCAAATACAGTGTTATGGAAATGGGTATTTTTTTACATACTGTAGTAAATTTAGAGTATGTACACGTGGTTTTAGTGCCCCGTTTTAAGCAATTCTTAGATTTGTGTGATTACTTGTTTGATTATTGGAATTTGGCGCCATGGAAATATTCCTGGCCCGAACTAATGAGCTAATCAATAGGAGCAAACGTCACGGAGTGAAGTGTTAGTGTGTTTCCATGATGTCCTGGTTCACTAGTAGTGAATTCCGACCAAAACCGAATGACTGTCCCTGTCGTAAAATAGTACATATTAAAATCTAGTGGTATACATTGGTAGCGTGACTGCAAGGACAGCACTTACGGTATTAAACCGGTAAATTACACAAGGGCATAAATAAAAAGGGACTTGGCAGAGACCGTTTATGTCGCCATGCGGGCGAATATGGTGCAGTTATATCGGCGAAATGTGCCTGGAAAGCATACATTGACTGGCCTAAGGTGGCGGAGTTAAAATAGTTCCCATTGTTAGGGAGTACTCGTATATGTTCTAAGGCGTGAACGGTTGGTGGTACGGAAACATAATGAAGCCAAAACACGCAGATGTACGGTTGATGGATAGTTGACAGTTTGGTTTATCTGTGGTCTTGCATTAATTAGAGGAAAATTTAGGTATAGAATGGACACGTCGGGCTTTCTGATTTACAACTGAGGTTGTATGGAAGTCTTTGGAAAGTCGGGGAAACTTATGACTTCTAGCGAGAATCGCGCCAGGGTTTGACAACCGCTCGGTCAAGTAAATACCCGTGTGCGTGTAACAATACATTAAGATAAATATTTGAAGTAATGTGTAGAATCTCTCAAACTGACAGAAAAAGGCCAAGAACAGGATTAATTAAGTGTCTCTTTCGTTGCCATAATTTATAATTTTTGTCAGGAATAAAACTAGAGTCAGTAACAACATGGAGTCTGGAGATCAGTGGGATAATCAGCTTGATACATGAAAATATTTGAGTTATATAGTTACAATTAAATTTAAAATAAGTATTATGTTCTTAGGGTCTAGTTGTGATAATTCACTATATAACGTTCTTAGTTACACAGATTGCATAAAATGGAATACAGGTTGATGTCACATATCAGTGTCATGTTGCTAAGTATATTTTCAACCAAATATGATTTGTATATGTACTTATCTATGAACAATTCCAGGAGATTCTGCTTTATTTTCTTTTAAAACAAGAAAACAATGAGTAAGATACAGAGCCTATTTCACTTGAAAATATGTACAATCTTCCTCCACCAAACTATCATTATCTGCTTGAAAAAATCGGGGCAGAAATAACATAATTCTCACTTGCAGATCATGATAGGAAATGTGACCCTTTTCCCCAATATGTATGTATGTATGTATGTATGTATGTATGCATGTATGTGTGTGTATCTATTATTTTTCCTAAATCTTGTTTGTTCTAGTGAGACCTGCCATAATAGAAGAAATTAGGGGTTGGAGGGGTTGTTCAAAAGTCTAAAATATTTTGTAAACTGTTGCATATTCAAGTCTGAAATTTGGTTTATGCCTTCACCAAAGCTGGCTATTTAATATAACTTATGGGATTTCACATTGGTCACTTGGTCATATTTCAGGGTATTGAAGGTGGGAAGGGCTACCCCTCTGTAACAGCAGTTCGGGACATGATGGGACATTTATAGGAATACATTGTGTACCTCAGATCATGCTGCCAGGGATGTCAGTTGGGTTGATGATTAAAAATTCCCACAATATATATATATATATATATATATATATATATATATATATATATATATATATATATATATATGTATAAGGAAAAATATTTAAATGACATAATTTAAAATCACCCTCTTGGTGTAACCCCAGGGTACCAATTTTGAGACTTATCACATTTCCAGCTATTAACTATGTTTTTAAAAATAGCAACAGCACAGGGGGAATTGTTTTGTTTGTTGTTGTTTGTTTATGGCAACATATTATTGTTATTATTATTATTATTATTATTATTGTTATTATTTACACAACATATAATAATAATGATAATAATAATTAGTATTTTTATTATTATTTTTTCATTTACACCAAGTTATTATTATATTATTAGGATTGTTTTTTTACACCAACATATTATTATTATTGTTGTTATTATTATTATAATTATTATTATTATTAGTAGTAGTAGTAGTAATATTAGTAGTAGTAGTTTTTCAGTTTCCAGATCAATGTAGGATTTATATATTTATTTTTTATACCAACATATAATAATAATAATTTTATTATTATTATTATTATTATTATTATTATTATTGTTTTATTTACATCAAAATATTATTATTATATTATTATTATTATTGTTGTTTGTATTCTTGTTATTATTATTATTATTATTATGATTTCAGTTTCCAGACCAAAGAAGGATTTTTATATGTTTGACATATTTTGAAAAATTGGCAATGAATGACTGTGTACAAATGAAGCATGGAGTACCTATGATTGCAGTTGAAAAAAGGAAAAATTCAGGTGACTTGACATTTTTGTTGTCATTCACATTCCCACAGCAACCATTTTCTCCATTCTCCCAATGGTGACTCTGGCATCATATTCTGACTTTTGTATTTTGTAAGTTTCCCCAGCACCATGGCTTAATACAGTGTATAATTAGTATATATATATATATGCTAAATATGATAGCTCTTTTAAACTTGGTTTAAAAATCTGACCCAGTTTGTATGGTTAGGTGGATATGCAGACAAATAGACAATAGACATATTGATTGGCAGGGGTGGATGGTGGGGTTATTCTTGACATGTATTTATGGTTGTTAGTACCTTGATTGTAGTAGCATCATGGTCACTAGACTGGGTAAGGATTTGTTTTCCTCCTTAGCTACCCAACCCCATTAGATTTTTAAATGAATCGTTATTTTTATATTGGCAGTAGATGTATGATCAAGGTCAGGTTCACTAGACAAGGGGTCATGCACTTTCAGCTGCTAAATATTTGAAACATGCAGAGTTAAATAAAAGCAAAACTTGATGCATTCATGTCATTGGAATATATCTCTAGTTTAATGTACTATTTTGGAGATTCATGGGTTTCAAGTACATGTATGTTTTCCAGATACCATAAATTGATACAATAATACTTAATAATAATGATAGTTGTTTGCTGTCTGTGGAGCCTTAAATAGAATTCAACCATCACTGACTCTAGACCATTCATGCCAGTGGTATTACAGATACTTAATCTCATAAAATTCCATATTGGGGACTTTTTTCTAACAATATAGAGTATAGTGTTGGCTTAAATATGTGCATATTTATGTTTTAATAGTGTCCATTGACTTTATAATTAGTAAAAGCATTTACATGTTTTCACATTAATGACTCATTTTGTTCAATACTGTATTACTATTAGGACACAAACAAACATACTGCAACAGTTATCAACACCATATAGTGAGTACTGCACCATATTGTGAGTACAACACCATATTGTGAATACAACACTGTATAGTAAGTACAACACGATATAGTGAGTACAACACCATATAGTGAGTACAACACCATATAGTGAGTACAACACCATATAGTGAGTACAAAACTGTATAGTAAGTACAACACCATATAGTGAGTGCAATACCATATTGTGAGTACAACACTGTATAGTGAGTACAACACCATATACGAAGTACGTAAGTTAGGTTGTATTCTACAGTAGTCATTTATTGAATATACCAGTACATATTTTTCAGGTGCAACATACAAACTCCGGTATGCAAGAGTAAAAGAGCTGTTTGGATTTATAACAAGCAAGGACAATGTCGCAACTAGTGACAAGGAGACTGTGATGGCATTATATGTGGAATATCCACACAGACAGATCCAATATTGCCTATTCTACTAACAAGGAGACCATGAAGGCATTATCTGTGGAATATCCACACAGAAAAATCCAATATTGTTTATTCTGGTGACAAGGAGACCATGAAGGCATTATCTGTGGAATATCCACACAGACATATCCAGTACTGCCTATTCTAGTGACAATAAAAAATTGAAGGCATTATGTGTGGAATATCCACACAGACATATCCATTATTGCCTATTCTAGTGACAACGAGACTGAAGGATTATCTGTGGAATATCCACACAGAACCACTATTGCCTATTCTAGTGACACAGTGACTGTGAAGGCATTATCTGTTATATATCCACACAGACAGATCCATTATTATGAATTCTAGTGATAAGGAGACTGTGAAGGCATTATCTGTGTAACATCCACCCATACAGATCCGGTATTGCATATTCTAATGACAAGGAGATGTGAAGGCATTATCAGTGTAATATCCACCCATACAGATACAGTACTGCATATTCTAATGACAAGGAGATGTGAAGGCATTATCAATGTAATATCCACCCATACAGATACAGTACTGCATATTCTAATGACAAGGAGATGTGAAGGCATTATCAGACAGCTTTTTCCACTGAGGTTAGTGGGGCTAGGATATTTAGAGGGGGAAAATGGCAACCATTGTTTACAGACTGCCAACACTCCCCCCCCCCCCGAGTGTAACACATTCGTATTTCATAGTCTATAAGTATTATGCATAAAGGACATGTGGTACTTTTTATAAGGAAGAACTGTGAACCAGTCTTAAAATGGGTGAATTAACATAAAGTAGAGCATATACGAGTTTGGTGGTCCATAATTGGTTAATAATGAAAAGTAAAATTTAGTAAAAATATTTTTGAGAGCTTATCCTATCTGTAATTTTAAAAAGATATAGACACAGTTATATTGATGAAAGTTTAGTATTTTTACAGATCTGACTTAGGAGCACTCAGTAATGAAAGTAACAACTGAATCATTTGGTGCAGAATGGATAACGTGTTTTATGCACATGTAGACAAAAAGATGCAGTGGCTTATATGATCTCCACATAGAAGCTTGCACCAAGGATAGTTGTACATGGATAAATATCAGCTGATCAGCAGCACCCAGAAATGTTAAGTTATTAAATTTTGAATATCATGGTGTTTCCATATGAGCGCTGAATTAGTACAGTGAATCCGAAAGGAAACTCACTTGTTATTGAGTACAATTTCATGGCTTCCATGACTAGTGTTATAGTATGTTTAGGTGGGGGTGTTTGTGTGTTTATTTAACTTTTTCCCTTTTATTTATCATGCAGCAGAAATCTAAAAGAAGACTCTGCTTTGGAAAAGAAAGAATCATGGAGTTCTGGAAAAATGGCAACAGTAAGGAAGGTGCTTGAGATCAGCTGCATGAGTTCAGACGAGGAAGGGGCAGATGGTGGGCTTTATTCATGGGAATCCTAAGTGAAGAAGATATTGGACCAAACATATTCTGATATGTTCAACAAGATGCAAGAGGCTTCTGTTAAAAAGAACCAGGAGCATCAAACAGGCCAAATAAGCTCCTGAAGTCCCAAAAGAATGAAGTAGATAATAGCCAAAAGCATTCAGGGGGATGATGAAGACAGTGTCAAACAGAGGCCTCCTGAACATTGGGGGGGGGGGATTTTCCCTCACAGAATCATGCTGTATATTAAACAGTGCATGAAGAAAATGAAATGAGCTTGAACTTGATGCATCCATGATAACTCCTTGTGTATTTTCATCTATGTGACTAATGTTTAGCTCACACATGTTTTGCATGCTTGCTTTTGGATTTGCTTACAATAATTATTTTTATGATTGTTGCACCTTGTTTAAGCATTATATATATCTCTGACCCAATTTAACAATCATGACGTGGGTATTTTTTTCACTTCAGGGTGCATGGATTTTGTTTTCACTTTAGGGTTTATGGGTATTTTTTCACTTTAGGGTTTATGGGTAATTTTTTCACTTTAGGGTGCACTGACAGTTTGTGATATGAAACTGACCCCTGGACTTGTTGCTCACAGTAGGTGATGCATCATAATTTGTTTCTCTCTCTCTCTTTCTCTTGATCCTCTGAAGCCTGTTAGCATGAGTAATGAATGACAAAGTGGTAACGTTTTTTGTTCATATATTTTAACAATTTTTACTTTTTTAAAACTTAATTTCATTAATGAAACCCTTGTTAAAATGATCTTACATAAAAACACTAAATGCTGAATAAAAATTAAACATCTTAGACATTAATGTACATAAGATGATCATCTATTCATGCCATTATGTTGAACTGTTTAGTTTTTGGGAAGTCATTTAGCTAAAGTTGTGGGATGGGTGCATTCCTGTTGTATATAACACAGATAGTTTGATTTCTGTGAATAAAGGGTGTTCTATATTAATTGTGTTATCTTTCTCTATATATTAATACTCATTTCCATCCATCCAACACATTGTCATTAATGCAACTATTCCCAGAGTTTTTCATAGATTGCCCTGAAAATTGGTAACTATTATGATCATGATTGGAAGACAACCATGTCAACAAATCACTCTACTCCTCATTGTTTTTGGAGGTCCTGTTCCTTTTGTGCTACTGCTGAAAATAGTGCCAGACAACATTTCATTGTGAATGCAAGTTATCTTGCTATTTTATTGACTGCAGTTAAACATAGTCTATATTATATAGTCATCATTCATAAATGCACATATTGACAAATCTCTGTGCTTCCTTAATGTATGGAAGAGTTATTGCCCTTGTTCACTTATGGCTTGATGCAGTGTATGTCACAATTTTTAATGCAGCTATTATTGCACTTTTTATTGGACTGTTGCAAAACTATGTATGTACAGTGCTGATCATCAGATGATATGACTCATTATTGTGTTAACATAATTTTCACAAGAGTTGTCCTCAGTTTTGGCAATAGACATTCAAATCATGAGGTAGGGATGCAGGAGAGATAAGAGTATGTTTATATGAACAAAGTAGTCAACATTTGTATGGTTTAAATCAGAAATAGAGTTGGTGTTGAATAACTGTTTGGTTAAAAATTAGCTCATTATAGATGAAATGTAAATTAAATAAACCTTAAGAAAAAAATAGTGTCAGTTTGTACTTGGGTCGGATAATTAATAATGGATGTACCTGATCAAGTGACCAATTCATATTATTGTTTGATTCTTTTACCGTATAGTTTTGCACTTATTTTATTTTAGACAACTATTGATTTCAAAGGTATTTATATTTTGATAAAGGTTTTAACCAAAAAATGCTAGAGACATCACAACAAAGTTTTTACTGTGATATGAAACATTGAGTGTTCTGTCAGCGGGAAAGAACTAGATTTCCATTCATATTTTCTACAATTTTTTTTTGGGACCATTGAAAAAGATCATTTATTGCATCAGTAAAGAAAGTCCTGTTTATTTTTGTCAGATTTTGGTATTAAGATAATCCAGTTTATTTCTGTCAGATTTTGGTTTTAAGAAAATCCAGTTTATTTCTATCATGTTTTAGTATTAAGAAAATCCAGTTTATTGATGTCAGATTTTGGTATTAAGAAAATCCAGTTTATTGCTGTCAGATTTTAGTATTAAGAAAATCCAGTTTATTGCTGTCATATTGTATTATTAACAAAATCCAGTTTATTGTTGTCAGATTTTAGTATTAAGAAAATCCAGTTGATTGATGTCAGATTGTATTATTAAGAAAATCCAGTTTATTCCTGTCAGACTGTATTATCTTGGTAACAGACAGCCTACCATTTTTTTACTTTGAAAAGTGCGTATGTCTGCAACATTTTACATCGTAACATAAATATCCATAAATATGACAGTCTCTTTTTGTTTAATTGATACAAGCCATTGAAATTAAATATTTTGTAAAGGCAATTGTGTAAGTGGATAAATGTATGCATTATGTTCAATCATTTACATTCAAAGCACATTATAAAGGCAAATGTCTGATAAATGGATGTAGCATAACCACGATGGGAATGTTTTTTTTACTGTCCATTGTGCATGCCAGTATTTTTTAGTTATTGGAAAAATTAATTTTATAATAAAGGATGATGCTGTTAGTTTATTGTCTTAGTTTGTTCTTTGCATATTTGCTCTATACTTTACACTTATCTGTCCCATACATCCACAATCTTATTCTGTAGTGAACATATGTCTTCAAGGACATGAAGTTGTATGACATAAATTATACATGCATTGAATTACAATAAGTATTGTATTTAGTTAGGTTTGTCTACATGACCTGAATCTGTTAAGAGAATAATGTTGCATAGGATCTATAGGTATATGTTACTTGTGTGTTGCATAGGATCTGTAGGTATATGTTAACTTGTGTGTTGCATAGGATCTATAGGTAAATGTTAACTTGTGCGTTGACAATTGATCATCGTAATCTTAATAGTAAGACTTTTGGCTTAATTTCTCAGGACTCAGATGTGGTTTCAACATTTGTAGAATAAGTATGTAACTTCCCATTGGTTAGTCTAGGTCACATGGATAGGTCAAATTGAAACAAAATGAGTAGTGTTTTCTGTTTCATGGGGTCTGTTGTGAAATACAGATGCAATATATGGTGTATATAAGAAGAGAATTAAAAAATCAGTTTCATTTCAACTTTTGAGACATTTACACTTATTTTGTTCATGTAATAAGTCTGCAGTTTGTATGTTGTACTTAGATATTATTTGAGAGGAAAAATATTGGAGGGGTGTGATTTGGACTTTTAATATGGCTTTAAAGATTCATCAGTCATATCGCTAAGTCTGCAGTGTGTCAGTTTATAATGATGTCTAGCTCTGGGGCATCATGCCGCAGACTTGTAGCATCATGTTGCACCCAGTTACATTTTCCTTATACCAGGCCAACCAGTCATAACTCTAGCCTCTTTAATGTTGAGCACCATGCGAGGCAGCTGTTAGTGCCATTTGTTTGAGTCTTTGTTATGACTTTGATGGGTTTAAACCCCCAACTTCCTGCATCTGAGGCAGATGCTCTAACCACTAGGCTACCAGAGTGGTCCCATTTGTTTGGACTGTTCAGTGGAAATGGAAAGTGCTCATTATTTGGACTATATTATTATTTGAGAACTGTTATAAATTATTGAAAGGAATTATGGACAGTGCATCTTGAGAGAGTCATGGTTCTTGGAGGACCAGTGCATTTCTGATTCTCACATTTTCATTTACAACTTTGATAATTAAATTCTTTGTTGCCTTTTCATGTTACTTAGTTTGTGACTGTAGAGTTGTAAAACCCATGCTCACAGAGGTGAAAATGATTGAGAGTAATGTAAAGCATTATTGCAGGAAATTACACACAAGATATACACTGTTGAATGGAAATCAGATGTGCTTGTTATCAAATTTACAGTGGAAAATACTCATTTTGTCGCCAGTAAAGACCAATAAGAAATAAGGAATACTACTTCATGCAACTTTCATTGTTGTAAAGGTAACCATTGGCTACTTTAAAGGCAACTATTGACTGTTAGAAAGGTAACTATTGACTACATTAAAGGTAACTATTGACTACTTTAAAGGTAACTATTGACTAATTTAAAGGTAACATTTGACTACTTTAAAAGTAAATATTGACTACCTTAAAGGTAAATATTGACTGCCTTAAAGGTAACTATTGACTACTTTAAAGGTAACTACTGATTATTTTAAAGATAAGTATTGACTAATTTAAAGGTAACTATTGACTACATTAAAGGTAACTATTGACCTCATTAAATGTAACTATTGACATCATTAAAGGTAACTATTGACTACTTTAAAGGTAACTATTGATTACTGCAAAGGTAACTATTGACTACTTTAAAGGTAATTATTGACTACCTTAAAGGTAACTATTGACTACTTTAAAGATAACTATTGACTACTGTAAAGGTAAATATTGACTACTTTTTAGATAACTATTGACTACATTAAAGGCAACTATTGGCTACTTTAAAGGTAACTATTGACTAATTTAAAGGTAACTATTGACTACTTTAAAGGTAACATTTGACTACTTTAAAAGTAAATATTGACTACCTTAAAGGCAAATATTGACTGCCTTAAAGGTAACTATTGACTACTTTAAAGGTAACTATTGACTACCTTAAAAGTAACTATTGACTACTGTAAAGGTAAATATTGACTACTTTAAAGACAACTATTGACTACATTAAAGGCAACTATTGGCTACTTTAAAGGTAACTATTGACTAATTTAAAGGTAACTATTTGCTACTAAATGTAACTATTGACTACTTTAAAGGTAACTTTTGACCTCATTAAAGGCAAATATTGACCTCATTAAAGGTAATTATTATCTACTTTAATGGTAACTAATAAGTTCTTTAAAGGTAACTGTTGACTACTTTAAAGGTAACTGTTGACCTCATTAAAGGTAACTACTGACTATGTTAAAGGTAAATATTTACTACTAAATTTAACTATTGACTACTTTAAAGGTAACTATTGACTACCTTAACGGTAACTATTGACTCTTTAAACATAACTACTGACTACTTTAAAGGTAACTACTGACTACTGTATAGGTAACTATTGACTACTTTACAGGGAACTTTTCTCTAACTTAAAACAATAGTATACACGTAGGCTCATATTCACAAATGGGAATACGCTGTATGTCATGACATGAAAGAGTATTCAAGAATAATGGTGATTTGACTAATCTATGTTTGTCTTGCATTTAACTTTCTGAATTTCAGATTTTCTGTCTTTCCTTTACACTGTTATGTCATGCTACATAGCTGTGGCATGATGCCCCAGTGCTAGACATCACTATAAACTGCAACACTGCATACATCGTAGCGATATGACTGAAATTTTTGTAAACCTATGTTAAAAAAATAAAAATCCAAAGTCTGACATGGTAACTACTGCATCCACTGATTGTAAGTCAAATATGCTAACTACTGCAACCCACTCATTGTAAATCATATATGTTAGCCACTGCAATGCTCAGATTGTAAGTTAGACATGCTAACCACTGGAACCTACTGATTGTAAATCAGACATATTAACCACTGCAACCCACTCATTGTATATTAGATATATTAACAATTGCAACATACTGATTTTAATTATTCCTGCAGCCCATGATTGTAAGCAAGATATGCTAACCAGTGCTTGTAAAAAGGACATGCTAACCACTGATTTTAAATATGGTAAGACATCTTAACCATTGCTGGTCAGATATGCTAACCAGTGATTGTAAGTAAGAAATGCTAACCAGTGTTTGTAGCTAATACATGCTATTCAGTGTTTGCGAAACTAAAACATGCTAATCAGTGCTTGTAAAACATGCTAACCAGTGTTTGTTAAGTAAGACATTCTAATCAGTGCTTGTAGGTAAGACATGCTAATCAGTGTTTGTAAGTAAGATATACTAACCAGTGTTTGTTAAAGTAAGACATGCTAGCCAGTGTTTGCAAGTTTGGAATGCTAACTAATGCTTGTACAAATACGCATTAACTAACGCTTTTTTGCAAAACATGCTAACCAGTGGTTGTAAGTAAGAAATGCTAACCAGTGTTTGTTAAAATAAGACATCCAAACCAGCTCTTTTAAGTAAGACATGCTAACCACTGATTTTAGGTATGGTAAGACATCCTAACCACTGCTTGTGAGATGTGCTAACCAGTGTTTGTAAGTATGACATCTAATCCATGTTTATAAGTAAGACATGCTAACCTGTGTTTGTAAGTAAGACATTCTAGCCAGTGTTTGTAAGACATGCTAATCAGTGTTTGTTAAAGACATGCTGATTAGTGCTTGCAAGACATGCTAACCAGAGTTGATAACCAGTGTCCATAAGACATGTCAGCCAGTAATTGTTAAGTATGACATGCTAATAAATGTCTGTAAGCAATACATGCTAACCATTGCTTGTATGTAAGACATGCTAATAAATGCTTGTAAGTTAGAGATGATAACATGCATTTGTAAGAGTGCTAATCAGTTATTGTAAGTAAGATTATGCCAACCAGTGCTTGTAAGATATGCTTATCAGTGTTTGCAAGTAAAACGTGCTAATCAGTGTTTGTAAGAAAGACATATTAACCAGTGTTTGTAAGTAAGACATGCTAACCAGTGTTTGTAAGTAAGACATGCTAACCAGTGCTTGTAAGTAAGACATGCTAATCAATGCTTATAAGTAAGACATGCTACCCAGTATTTGTAAGTAAGACATTCTAATCAGTGTTTGTAGGTAAAACATGTTAACCATTGTTCATAAGACATTCCAACCAGCGATTGTAAGATATGCCAACCAGTGCTTGTAAGACATGCTAACCAGTGCTTGTAAGTAAGACATGCTAAACAGTGTTTGTAAGTTAGAGATGCTAAAATATGTTTGTATGTAAGATATACTAACCAGGGCCTGTAAGACATGCTAACCAGTGTTTGTAAGTAAGACATTCTAACCAGTGTTTGTAAGATGTTTTAAACACTGTCTGTAAGTAAGACATGTTAACCATTGTTAGTAAGTAAGACATGCTAACCAGTGCTTGTAAATAAGACATGCTAAACAAGTCCTTGTATGTAAGACATGCTAATCTGTGTTTGTAAGTTAGAAATGCTAACCAGTGTTTGTAAGTAAGACATGCCAACCAGTGCTTGTAATGCATGGTAACCAGTACTTGTTAGTAAGACATGATAATCATTGCTTGTAAGTAAGACATGCTAACCAGTGCCTGTAAGTAAGACAAGCTAATCAGTGCTACTGAATTCAAACAACTGTATGCTTGCAACCACACCTTTACAGATCTCAACTTCACATAACCAAGTTAAGTATAACAGCATGTAAGGCTGCTTTATCTCCCTTTATTGTCTACTGATTTATCCCTAGAAGGTAGATCAGGCATTTGATTTTGATATTCAGTATGTACTGTCATATCACACACTAATTAGTTGTATTCTCTTACATCTAGGTGTTATTATTCTTACAGGCACTGAAACAAGCCTTTGCAATATCAAATTAATTTTGGAATTCCAGCCAAACTGTAAATAACAAATTATTTGGTTAGTCTTAAAGAGGAGGTATATAATAAAGGCAAAACTACATTAATGTTTGGTTGCAAGTGAGGGGAAGCAATTAACTTGATACGGTATATGTTTTGTTGTAATGGAGTGGAGATAATTAATTTAATATAAAATATATTTGTTGCAAGTGAGGAAAATGTTTTTTTTTGAAAGGTATGCATTGGCTCAAGGGATGGGAAATAACTTATTTCATATGGCCTATGTTACAATACAAATATGGGGAAATTACTATTTTGATATAGTATATGTTTTGTTGCCAGTGACATGAAGATGCTGTTGTTGTTATTGTAGGGTTTAACACACAATAGGCTATACATGGTGGCCAGTATTAATGGTGGAGAAAGAACCCAGGAAAACACCAGAAAGAACCACCGACCCATGAGAAGCTACTGGCAAGCTTTTTCACATAACCCACATTGGCTGAATCCGAGACTCGAACCCACGCAGACAGAGGTTAGATGGCAGTGATCGAAAACGGAGAGCACTTTAGACCACTCGGCCACTCGGGGCCCTGTGACAGGAAGAAACCCATTGGATAATTGGTACATGTATTTAAATATGTTGAGGTTTCAGGCTGAGACATAGATCTGAGTCAAATCAAACTAAGTCTCTTTTATTCTGCCAAAACATAATAAAACATTTACAGTAGTGTTCTGTATTGATTATTTTATGTCAGAAGACAAAGGCTGTTTTGAAGTTTTCTTGCTACTGTACAAATGAGTCCAATAAAGAGTTCCATTGGAACAGGTAATGGTGAACCCCAAGATGGACATTTTAGATACAAATTGGCAATCTTGTTTTCAAGCTATTTCTTCAAAATGTTCTTCTTCAACATATCTCTTTCAATTAACCTGTTATGGAATGGGCAGGAAACTACCTTGGTGATGTATTCAAATGAGTATATGTACTGGATTTCCTTGATGCATACAGCAATATCTATTGTACTTTTAATTTTGTTTTAACTTGACTAATAATAACTGAGTAATAGATGAATTTTGTTGTAGATCATTTGGAGCAAGACACCTTTATTTCATGATATGTATGGGTACATTATTGGATACCTATTTTTCATGATGTGTATGGGTATGTTATTGGACACCCATATTTCATGAAGTGTATGGGTACATTATTGGATACCTATATGTCATGATGTGTTAGGGTACAATTTTGGATACCCATATGTCATGATGTGCATGGGTACATTATTGGATACCCATATTTCATGATGAGTATGGGTACATTATTTGATACCTATATTTCATGATGTGTTAGGGTACATTACTGGATACCTATATTTCATGATGTGTTAGGGTACATTACTGGATACCTATATTTCATGATGTGTAATAGTAAATGTTTGGATACCCATACTTCATGATGTGTATAGGTGCCTTATTGGATACCTATATTTCATGATGTGTATAGGTACATTATTTGATACCTATATTTTATGATATGTTTTGGTACATTATTTGACACCTATACTTCATGATGTGTATGTGTACATTATTGTATACCTATATTTCATGATGTGTATAGGTACATTATTGAATACCCATATGTCATGATGTGTATGGGTACATTATTGGATAACCATATTTCATGATGTGTATGGGTGCAGTATTGGATACCTATATTTCATGATTTGTATGGGTGCGTTATTGGATACCTATGTTTCATGATGTGTAATAGTACATTACTGGATACCCATACTTCATGATGTGTATGTGTACATTATTGGATACCTATACTTCATAATGTGTATGGGTACATTATTGCATACCCATACTTCATGACATATATGGGTACATTATTTGATACCTATATTTCATGATGTGTATGGTTACATTATTTGATACCTATATTTCATGATGTGTATGGATACATTATATTATACTTATGTTTCATGATGTGTATGGGTACATTACCCTTGGATCTTCCACACGTTCTTTTTGTTATTTGTAGCATGTACATGCTATATGTAAAAATAATAATTCTGAGATCTTGATACTAGATTATTTTTCGTATTCCTAAGTTCTTTTGCAATAGTATTCATAGCATACAAATTCAGCTTTTACTTTTATATACCATAATCTCTGCGTGGTGAATAGTACAAAACTCATTAGCTGTATATAACAAAATCAATATCATACACTTTGGTGAGTGTTTTGCCAAAAAATGGCTGTAAATTATTTTTTTTAAAATTTTCAAACAGTCATTGGATTACACATGTGCTGTTTTAGTTGTTTGGACATGCCATAATTAATATGTATGGATTTAATGCCTTGATAATGTAGGAATTGTCTTATTAGAAGGGCCTTTATTAGAATAAATACAGTATTCATGGCAGTGTATAACTTCATCTTTTGTGTTATTGTCATGGTGTGAAAGCAATGCATATCATGTCCAAGTTTTAAGTCTTATCAGAGTATTCATGTTTGTTTGTTTGGTTGTTGCTTGTTTGTTTGTTTGTTTGTTTGTTTCATTGTTGTTTGCTTGGTTGTTGTTATATATGTACTATTATATTTCTTTTTTCAATGTCATTGATGCATTACTATTTATGGTGAGGGTTTGTAAAGACTCTTATACTTCATTATCAGAAACATTTCAGTTGCATACAGTGTGTTGTAGTCTTTTCACTTAATCCTATTATGGTAACCCATTCAGTTTCAATCTTGTTTCAGTCCATTTTTCTTTTTAAATCAGGGCACATGCTTTTCATATTTCCAGTCATCAGTCTCTCCATTTGTTCAGTCATTGCTCATCCATCTACTTGTCCATCTGTCTAACACAATTTTCCCACTATGTACTTGTCCATATGTGCAATACTTTTTTTCTCACTCTGTACTTCTAGCACACTTTTCCACCCATTCTATACTTGTCCATCTGTCTAACACAATTTTCCCACTAATTACTTGTCCATATGTGTAATACATTTTTCCTCACCCTGTACTTCTAGCACACTTTTCCACCCATTCTATACTTGTCCACCTAATACACCTTTTCACAACCTACATGTGTCCGTTGCATGCCTATTTGTCTAACACATTTTTAACCCACTCCATGCCTGCAGACAGAGTCACGGTGGCTCATTTGGTAAAGTGTTAGACTTGTAATCCAAAAGTCATGGATTTAATACCTGTCCTTAGCCAGCCCAGGTTGGCTGCCTTGTTGCCTCAAAGGGAATAGGATGCTATAGCAAATAATCAGCTAAACATGCCATTAGTTTAGAAAACAAATTCTGTACCTGTGAATTCTTCATTGGATGCAAGATTAGGGACATAGACTTTGTCTGTGTACATTTAGAAATTTTCCATTTAAACATTGACTCTGCTTAGTTTTGAGATGTGAACTCAGTTAAGAAACTCTATGATGAACCACCATAGGTTTTTATACTTTCTAAACATTGAGTTATATATATATATATATATATATATATATATATATATATATATATATATATATGTAATGTGTTACCCTTTATACTGATGCTATTACAAAAACCAACTTTATCTTTTCTATAACATTTAAAGAATTTTAATAAATTTACATATTATTCATATTATTATTCATCCTGTAGGACATCATGTTTGCAAGAACTTTTCTTCCTAATTTGTATCTTTTTATCATGACATTTTATAACTTAACTTATAATTGGTAATATATAGCCAGTAGTGTGCTGATATGCTTTTAAACTCTGTTCATACCAGTTCATGTATTATAATACCTAGTGTAAACAATCATAATCTTTCACATGGTTGATAATTATAATTACATGTTGGACAGTTTCTTTTCTTCATACAACTTACAGTAATAATTACACAGCGTACAGTTTATTTCACCCATATGGTTATCTATTATAATTACACATTGTACATTTGCTAATTTTAATCACATGCAGTAACTATAACTCATTAATATAATCCATATAGATTGGTGAAAACACATTTACAAAAGACAAGGGAGGTAAATGTTGTTGTTTGATTGATATATTTATTTCTCTTGCTAAAAGTCTATTTATTCTCTACTAGTACATTCATAACTGGCTAGTTTCAGTAACTGTGTTTCTCATTATATGTTCACATTACTGGTATGAGATGGTGTTATTAAAGATGGTATGCCTGAATAAAATTAACCTTGCCTGAGTCAATTCATGCAGACTATTCATGCTATAAAAAACAGGGAAGATGATGGCAAACTAATTAACTGAGCAGTGCTATGTTATTATTATTATTATTATTATTATTTGTGGACATTACTGATGCCACACGTGAAATTTAGGACTTGATATACAGCAAGGCAAATGGTGAACATTATGATAAACATAAAACATAAGATGGACACAGTAACAGTTTGAATGGGTCAGAGATGTTGGATTGTAAATATTTTAGCTGTGGGAGTATATGTATAACATATAATTATACCACATGTTATTGATTTGGTCAATTACTAATTAGGGAATCAAGCATTAATCAGGAAGTCAAGCACTAATTAAGGCATTATTATATTATGTCTAACGACTAAACATTTGCTACATTATTAACTATTAGTATACTTTACAACTATATTGATTTCAAGATCTGAAAAGATTTTAAAGGAACATTCTTAGGTTTTATTAGATTCAGAATACAAAATTTGTTTTTTTTAGGATTGCTTTGAGAACGATGCTTTTATATTCACATTTTTTATCAGTTTTTCCACTTATTTTTACAGAGCTAGTATGCTCTTCCATTTTACATTTTATCTTGTAATACATGTATCTATAATATCTCAATATAGGTGACCTTGCAATTAGCCTGCAGTCTTCTTAGTATGGCTCTCATAAGCAGTGTTATAATGAGGGACTACTGTATTGAGTATCAAGATTTTCACAAGAGTAGTTACTGAAATTTGACTTCCAAAATTTACCTTGAAGATGGCATAGTTGTTCAGTTTGACTATCCTAAATTTGCCTTACAGGTATCTAGACTGTACAGTGTGACTGTCCTAAATTTGGATTACATGTACCTAGACTGTACAGTTTGACTGCCGAAAATTTGTCTTACAGGTATCTAGGTTGTACAGTTTGTCTGCCCTAAATTTGTGCTACAGGTATCTAGATTGTACAGTTTGTCTGTCCTAAATTAGCCTTATGGTACCTAGATTGTATAGTATGACTGTCCTAAATTATATTCTCACTTATAGTGTCACTTTACCTGAATTATTAGAGAATTTTTAATTTTAATGTAGAGAAGCCATGAAATATTATTTGTGTATATCAAAAAGTTTGGACAAGAATTCTTTAAAAAAGCATCCTACTGACTGACATTTCTTAGTAAACTGCTTTCTTTGGCTAGTATGCATATGCCAGTCAAGTGAGCAATCATTCCTACTTGAATCTCTTGTTCATTTGTTTCTGTCCTGTTTGTTTAATGTCCATATATGTCAGCGTACTTTATCATATAGTTTTGCTGTAGTTACTTGTATGCATATGTAAATAATTACCTTCCAATAAAGTGAATACTTGATATTTAAAGGTATGCAGGATAAAACAGTTATGACACCGGTTACTGAAAGTATCAATGTTGGATGCATGCGTGACCAGGTATAACTTTTACATTAACCATATATAGGTTATTGGACATAAGACATTATCAGACACATTCTGTATAAACCCTGGCAAGGGTATCTGCCCCTGAACCTCAATACTGCTGTGAATCAATTTCTAGGATATATATATATATATATATATATATATATATATATATATATATATAACACAAAATAATAATATCATACAGGTTAGGTAATTTATACACCACATAAAGCTGAGACAGAAGATGTAATTTATGAACGAATTTTAACTAACATCCATGAACATGCTACTTTTATTTTATAAACGTATACATGTTTAAGAGATCCTGAGTGACTACCATCAGTACACTAAAGTACAATAGGTAATGTATATTTGAGTATCCTATATTATACATACATCTCAATCATAAAATGTTGTGTCAGCACATTGGCATTTCTAACAAAGCAATGTAAGGTATAATATATTCATACTTGCTATACATTAGTTGACTTCCTACACTTTGCCTCATATCATTAATGTCATTCATCTTTTTTCAACCGTAACACAAATGATTCATTGATAAAGAAACATTGATTAAAGCTGCTGTTAATAACCATGACAGTCTTGTTTTTTTCATACAAGGCCTGATTAATATCACTGTATTGATGTACAGTTTGGTATATGACAAATTCACACAAGATCAGGGTATGTATTAGTACTATTATATTAATTCATTATACAACTACCTCTTTTGATGAATGGACATTATATAAGGATTATTACATTTGTATTAACTTGCGTTAAAATTTACTGCAGAAACGAAAATAGGACTTGGCTGTAATATGTGAAATATAAAATATGGAGCGAGAACGTTTTTTTATTTACACTTCAACTATATCATAATAAGTACTTGAACTGAATTGATATAAATGGAAATCAATTGGTTGTCAGGTCGGTGAGGACAACATTAACAATGACTTAGACAGCAAGTAAATTATACAATAAACATCATATAAATTATGTTGTACATACTGCTAGATTAATCAGGTATTGTCTAATTGAATTTGAATGTCTAGTCAGTGAGGATAACACTCTCAATGATGTATTTTACCGAAGGTCTCTTTGAACATTTCATGTTCGATATGTACCGCGTATAATGTGTCGGAGAGTGTCTCGTGCTCATTTGCAACTGTTCATTCTCGAGCGGCTTGTCGTCCAAGCGTGGAATCAGCAACACTTATGTAGATCATTTGTGTGCGTCCTGGTCAGCTTTATGTCATTTGCACTTATCCATCAGTCGTATTTAAAAGCAACTGGTTTTGTAATGAAAACCATCGATTAGCCTTACGTTCTATTCATATGTGGTTGATTTTTATATTAACAAGGTTTTTTCCCTGTGGAAAATGTAAATACGTTCATCCACGCGATTGTCCCGGACATTGTTAAAACAAAAAACAGCTTATACCTATCATCAGTGACATTTCTTAACATTACATCGGTGACATATGTATGATCTAAAATATTTGGGACGGTATTTCGATTCATTTCGATACCACATTTCGTACTCCCATTTAGCAATGGCAACGCAATGCTGTTGATAATTATGGTAAAAGGCACTGATGTAGACTGAATATTCTTTGAAACCATATGGACTATCTGTCAGGTATTCGGCCCCAACAATCGATGTTTCCATTACATAGTAATATCTAGCTGTCGTACACTTTAGTAATGGGAAATCGTATATTCATTGTCTTTGCGTCAAAACTCGCAATTTGATCTGATAAAGTCGTTTATAAATTTATTACAGGCGTTATTCACTACCGTCAAGGTTCCTTCGACGAGTGGCAACACATTCGGTGCGATACAATAAATGCACTCCCGATGATCTATGACGATAAAATCAAGTTCTGATCTGGCATTAAGACGCACGTGTTTGGGGAGTAGTGAAGTAGGACGATAGGGCAACAATGGGAATTAACATTACGGACCCACCCACCCCGGACGATATGGCGACAAGATTTATAGCGACAGTGGGAATTAGCATTACAAGACCCCCTTGGGACGATATAGAGACAAGACCTTGAAGTACACCCTGGGACTGTATAGTGACAAGGGAAAGATAGCGTCTGACGTCACGGTAGGGGAGATTGGTAACACTGTAGCAACTAGGGGAGGTGACGTCACAGTACTGAGCAAAAAGCAGGATGTACAGAGAGAACACAGACAAGAAACAAATACTTATACATTTAAAAAAAAAGATTTTGGGGGGTTAGGCAAGAAAGTCCATTTCTTTTCGAGGCAAATGAGGGGCCCTGGAAAGGGCCTTTGGCTTCTTCTGCTTCTTCTTCTTCTATTTTCTCGAGTTCTTCAGCCATCTTCTAATTTTTCCTAATATTCCTTTCTTCTTCTTTATCTCTGTCTATGGCAGCCAGTCAGGATGGCCTATCGCTCTGAATTTTTCCTGTACTTTGATCCAGTTGTTGTTCAACCTTTCAAAGTCTTATTTTTTATATTGTCTCTTCCTTTCTCTTTTTAGTCCAAGTTTCTTTGATCTTCTTGACTTCTTCTGTCAGCACTGTTCTCATCCTTTCATCTGCTTTTATGAGTTGTCCTAATCCCCACTTCACAAATGACCACTCACTCCATTCCAAGATATCTTCTAGGAAGTACCTGACTCTCGTGACATGATCCAGGGTTTCCTTCAAGCTACCTACTCTTACATAGGGAGGGTCAATGAATCTTCCTAATTTTTTTACTTCATCTTCTATCATGCCCTGGAAAAGATCCATGGCTACTTTGAAACTGGTCACTTGTCACAAAATTCTTAGTACCTTGATACGTCCATTCCTTCTCAAGCCTTTCCACCACATATTTCCCATCCACTATCCAATACCACCAGTCCTTTAGTGGTTAAACAGCTGTATGCTCTTGTTTTTTGCTTTTTTAGTAGAATGGCATGAATGACGAACGTTTTGATTTTTATCTGTAAAGCAGGACGTGAAGGAAAACATCCCTATTTTTCTCTTCTCATATTATATACTATCCACACATGCGAAGAAGCAAAAACATAACCATAATATACTATCCACACACGGGAAGGATCTAAACTAACCAAAATTATACTATCCACACACGCGAAGAAGCAAATTCAAACCCATAATATACTATCACGACACGGGAAGGAGCTAAATTAACCCAAATTATACTATCCACACACGCGAAAAAGTAAAAAAAAAAAAGAACATAACCATAATATACTATCCACATACGGGAAGGGGCTAAACTAACCCAAATTATACTATCCAAACACGCGAACAAGCAAAATCAAACCCATAATATACTATCCACACACGCGAAGAAGCAAAAACATAATGATAATCTACTATTCACACACGGGGAAGAGATAAACAAAACCAAATTCTACGATCCACACACGTGAAGAAGCTAAAAACTAATCATAACCTACTATCCCTAAAGGCGAAGAAGCAAAAGTCAACCATAATTTACTATCCACACACGGGAAGGAGCAAAAACATAACCAAAATCTACTATCAACAAAAGGAAAGGTGCCATAACTAACCACATTATCTACTATCCACACACGCGAAGAAGCAAAATCTAACTCAAAATCTACTATCCACACAGAAGGAAAGTTAAAAACACACACTCTACTATCTACACAAACTTAGGTGAGCGCTTAAAAACATCTGTAATCTATTATCCACACACGGAATGTTGCCATAACTAACCACATTATCTACTATCCACACACGCGATGAAGCAAAATCTAACCCAAACTCTACTATCCACAGAGAAGGAAAGTTAAAAACCACACGCTCCACTATCTACACAAACGTACGTGAGTGCTTACAAATCCCAATAATCTACTATCAACACACGGAATAATGCCATAACTAACCACATTATCTACTATCCACACACGCCATGAAGCAAAAACATAACCAAAATCTACTATCCACACACGCGAAGAAGCAAAATCTAACCCAAAATATACTATCCACACAGAAGAAAAGTTAAAAACCACACACTCTACTATCTACACAAACGTACGTGAGCGCTTAAAACCCCCAAAAATATATTATCCACACACGGAATGTTGCCATAAGTAACCACATTATCTACTGTCCTCACACGCGATGAAGCCAAAACATAACCAAAATATACTATCCACATACGCGAAGAGGCATAAACTTAAGTAAAATCTACTATCCACACACGAGTAGGAGCATAAATTAACCACAAATCTACTATGCACACTCGGGAAGAAGCAGAACCATAACCAAAATCTACTATCCACACAGGCGAAGAGGCAAAAAACAAACACAAATTTACTATCTACACACGCGAAGAAGCAAAAACACTCACCACAAATTACTATCCACGCAGAGGTGAGGAGCAAAAACAAACCCTAAATATACTATCCACATAGAGGGAAGAAGAAAAGACTATTATATACTGTTCACAAACCCCAATATATAATATCCACACACGGGAAGGAGAAAAACAAAACCCAAAATATACTATCCACACACGGAAAGGAGAAAAACTAAACCCCTTTATGTACTATCTACACATGGGAAGAAGAAAAAAAAACTAGTATATACTAAAAATCTCAAACTATACTATCCACACACGGAAGGAGAGAAAACAAACACCAAACGTACCATCAACACAGAGCGGAGGGAAAACAAGCCCCAGATATTCTATCTACACAGAGAGCAGGGAAGAAAACCTAATCCCATATCTACTATCCACACAGAGGTGATAATTAAACAAACAAGCCCCATATATACTATCCACACAGAGGGAAGAAGACACAATAACCCAATATACACTATCCACAAAGAGGGAAGAAGAAAAAACATATTATACTAACCACACAGAGGGACGAGAAAACCATTATATGTTATCAAAGCAGAGGAAAAAATAACCCATTATATATACTATTAACACAGACTGAAGAAAATAACCCATTATATACTATCAACATAGTGAAGAAGAAACAGTTTGTTTGAAAGCACCTAAGACCTCAACTACAATGACCAACTCTACCAATCACCCACCCCCACCCCCACACACTCCAAAATCCATTTAACCCACTATTATATAGCGTCAGTTTTAGGAACAATCAAGACACAAAATGATGAATGAACAGACTGACTATTTTACCCATTTGCATGCCTAAAGTGCGTACGTAAAGGAAAACACCCCTTCCATTTCAATTCCAACTCAACAATGACCCAGAGGGATAGAGAGATGTGAAAGAGCACATATTCATGCAGTGTCAATAAAAACGAAACATACCATCCTTATTATAAAAGCTCAAAACCAAGAGAAACCTACGTTTTCTTTCTGGTCATTTCTCTTTTAGAAGTTAGTATGAAATTTCACATCCGGGCCAACGCATCGGCTCAAATTTGTAAATTTTTCCATTTCCATCTCTTCACTGGCAAAGGTTCTTCCTCATCTTCAAGTTCTTCTTCATAGTCCCTCTCTTTCTCCTCGTATTTATGTTTCTTCTCTTTTCTCTTAGAGCACAATGAAGCCCAGTGTCCATTTTTCCTGACAACGATAACAGGTATCTTGACTTTTGTCTCTCTTTCTTGGACGACGCAGGTATTCTGGAGACAAATGCCCATTTACCTTGCAGATATAGCTAACCTCATCAGCACTTATACACTTTCTATGACTCTCATCAAATCAACGACCAGAAGGGTAAGTTTTGTTGCCACTCTCGCCTGTGAATTATGCTTTCTCATGACTCTTAGCAAATATTTGACCAGCAGATCGATCTGTGCTAACTCTCCCGTCTTCTTCATCGTTTGAGAGTTGAATTAATAGTGTTCTGACTCTGAGACACTCTCCCCATATACAGGGACCTGCTGCGTGTGAAACCTAGTAAAATGAAATTTTGCAATAAGACGAAACGATTTCATTGAGAAAGTAAGAGGCAACGATGTGCCGTATCACTTCACACAGGAGCTGAAGTGTTAGCTCAGATCCGTGCCAGCAATCTCGAAGACGACGTAAGTGAGCTTGGATCAACGCTCTCCACGTATGCCACAAAACCAAGAGTCTTAATTCACGCCAAAAGAAATTCGTTCCGTCCATAAAAATATTACCACATTTGAGAAATGAAAAAAATAAAATTCCAAAAAATTGAGAACGACGGCTTACATCTACAACGTGAAATGTTAAGAGTTCAATAGTGTGCAAAACTTAGTCAAATTAAATTTTTTTATAATGAAGACTAAACGATCTATTTTCCAGGGAGAAAGCAAACACCAAGCAACAATGGTGATTCGTGTCACACACCACTTCAAAATGTGTTTGTAGAGGTTTGTGCTAGCGATTTTGAAGATGATAAAATGATCTCATATTCAAAACTATTTCCATCCATTACAGAATGAAATCGAGAGATTGGGAGAACAACGATGGTAAATCCAGTAGGATTACAGAACCAAAACGACCATTGAAGAAATAAATTTGTTTGGTACCTCATGAAGATTATTTTGTACAATCTAGTAGGCCCAAAAGTGACTTGTAGAAAAATTTAGAACGATGACATACACCTACCTACACCGTTACATTAAATGGTTTACGTTAATGGTTGATATTTCTTTGTTATTAAATGTTCGTACAAACGACATGTGTGTAAGCGAAAGCTAACACAAACACGCACGCACACGCAGACTAGTGTTACTGCATTGGGTGACAGTAGAACGGGAAGTACCTTAGTCTGGAGTGGTTTGAGAGATGGACAGATAGACTTGACATTACAGTGGAGAGAGAAAGAAAGACTGGTAAAGAAAAAAACAAACGTAGGACACCATTTTTATTCCGTTATTCTTGCGGTATTATAGGTCAAAGATTATTGGATACAAATTCAGCAGCGATCCGAAAGTAGTAGTTAACCCGCGGAAGCAGACAATGTCATATTTGCGTGATAGTCTTATAAACCACGTTGGAAAATACCATGCTTAGTTGTATAGTCTTTATAAACCACATTGAAATGTACCATACATAGCTGTATGGTCTTTATAAACCACGTTGAAATTTACCATATATAGTTGTATATACGAGGAGCAGTCACAGTCATAGTATATTTATGGTCTTTAGTAAGCACTTTGAAATGTAACACACGTAGGTGTACCTGCCATTGATGTTTATCTATGTTCAAACAACCCACGGAAATAAACACACCAACGAATGGATCAGTGTCCGTTTATTACCCGAAAGAGGCCCAAGATTATATTAAACAAAATGACTACATAAGCAAATCACCTTAAAGAGGTTTGTAAAGTGTCCAACACAATTTCGATTTCTTAAATATAATTCACCTGGATCCCCCGAGGTAACACCATTCAGACCTAAGTGAAACACGTTATAATACCCGTATAGGATTCATCATAAATAGACAGATGATGACAGTGGACGAGGGCAAATGTCACGATAGCCGATTCGGCTAATGCGTAGCTGCAGAAAAACGTGCCAATGTTGGCAGACGATGGGAATTCGCCACTGCAGAATCCAATCGGACCTTACTTCAGGAACGTGTCCATATAATCTTGACTCGACCGAATATTACTCGACAGCTAATTGCTGAAGCCAAAGGTGCAATGACAATCATTATCGACAGTTTGGAATATGCATTCAGCACATGGATGTATCAGATGTCCATAGGAGAAATCGCTTCGTACTTTCCTCATATCGATTCCGAATCGTTATCGCGCTTGATAATTTATTACGCACCGACAACCACTTACCTCTAGGAGGCTGTTTTATTTTCGGATAAATAGCGAGAACATATCATTCGAAAAGTACAGGTCGATAAAATAACTTTCGTTGATCAGATAAAATATATATAAAATATTAAATATTAGTGCGAGGGTGATTGCGGCCAATGACATCGCCGAAACTGGGTATAACCATAATTTGTTGTCGAGGCTTACGTCGTTTGCTCGTTACTTATTTCATGTTGTGTTTTGGTGCACGACTACATGGCGTGGAATTTCACAGGCGCATTCAACATCAACTCGATCCCAGATGGTAATATAAATACTATCATATCATGTTTATTATACGCTTATGAGAATTCCCAACGAATGAAAGTAAATTGTCAGATAAGTGAACGGTATCACACAGAAGTGAACTTAGCAATAATTTTAAATCATCTGCGTATCAATAGAATGTGACATATAAAGTTAGTCCTAAGACAGACATGACAATGCAACGCGGACGCAAGAGTGGACACAATTATAAAAATTGTGTACAATTAATTATGACTGTTAATGCGTACGCCACCATACACCTTATGATCTCGTAAGGAATATTAATTGCAGGTGTGACTTTCACAGACACAGTCTCACGATCGAGATTACAATTTGTTAATCCAGCGGCAAACATCAATTCCAAGAACCCATTCGCAGTGTTCCTTGAAATATGACAGCAATAATTCAAGCGCATTGTGTAACAGCTACAAAAGAAACTAGATTTTTACATAGGAAAAAGACTACCTATGATTCCCACGTTGTGCTATTTAATATACGCAGATGTCCTTGTGACGAATGAATCTTCGTCCGATAAACTGCCACCGGAAACGACTCCGCATCAAGCATTGTCGGCACAGGTCGCGCTAAGAAGACAGTCGTGGTTACCAGTACCACAGTCGCCACCAACAAGGGTGTCACACGGTTTAGTTATGATACAGATATTGCCTCGTTAAAATATATTACCATCGTCATTGGCGCAGCAACCGCATTTATAATTTTGTCGATTTAATATCGTCATGGTGGTTTATCTCTGTAATATTTCCACGCAGTTTCTCCTTCCGTGGTCGCTATGATTAACGCCACGACTGCATTATCCGCGACTATTCCGAAAACCACACCGGCCATTGTAACAAATTTGACACCATAGTTTCAATTATACTTGGACGACCTCTCTTGGCAACCAAAATAAGAGCTTGTTTACCATAATTGAACGTTTTCCCACGCATATAGTTACCGTGCAGTTCCTGATGATGTAGGTGCAGGTGGTACAGGTGCCTGGGATGAAATAGTTGGTGCCGAGGCCTAGGCATGTACTGCTGGTGACGTTTTGGTTCTTTTTGTGGCTAGTGCCATTTCAGCGATATTTTCACAGGTAGAATTCCTATTACGGTCGAGATGAAACTGATTACCGCTATTCCCTCTGAGACATATGTTCTCGCGAACAAAATATAGTCGGGATACGTTCCAGCAGAGGCTCGTAATCCATGGCATATCTTTCTGCTAATGTATCATATAGTGGAATTATACCTGCTCGAAAGTGGCATTGATGTCTATAACTTCTTCTATACAATCTCGTTCCACTTGCATTTCCTCAAGGTTCTATCCACGGTTTTCAAGAAATGCTGTTTCATCTGTGGTAATTGACTTTGCAGGATTTCACTTCGCAGGTTCGCCGACAAAAATATATTACGTGCAGTTCCCTTAACATAAACATATCGGCGATACCTCTAACAGATAAACAGTCCAACTCATCGACGGAAAATCAGCATAACTTGTAATAGTGTCGCCGACAAACCTTGATATGTTCACGGAATCGGCTGTCATTATTTTGGACTAATGATATGAATGCGTGTTTGTGCGTTTTTCTTGTCTCATATTACTCAGGAAATAAGATACAAAACTCTTCCACGACGTACATAATTTACAGAATTTTTGAAAATTTGAGATTCAGTGTCGCGATTAAATTAGTATTATCCAGTTAATTGATTTCACTTTGTATAGGAGCCTTTACTTTTTATAACCATGCAATATTTGTAATATGTATATTATAAGCATGCGGATGCATATCAAAGTAAACTATTGACTTGAAATCTACTGAGCAACTTTTGTTTCCATTTCATCCCTTTAAACTCTAGTACTACCCTTGATGGATCGAGGAGACGCTATCTATCCGAATCAGTGTCCATAGTAATGTCCACTCTGGGGTATTCTCGGAATATTACCACTTCAGGCATGGGGTCTTCTAATAAACGTTGTTCTGATGCTATCTCCGCCATGTGTGCGCTTATCACAAACATTTCACTTAAGCGTCTACGAGATGTAAAAAATATCACAATGCGTTTGAATCCGTGTAGAATATCCAAACTTTACTATCACTCATCTACTAGCGGAGACTGGGCTTCGTGTACATACGGGTTCCCCATTGCACTGATTAATCGCATGATAAATTAAAAAAATAAAACAAGACAAATGCACAATGTCAGTCGTTACAGTAGCTTGCTCCATGGTGATTGGTTGTCGATGTTCCGGTGAAAGTGAATTTGCGTGTAATATTTTCAAGGACGATTGTATAAATAAGTATGACATTCACGACTGGCAATATAAATCGCTAAAGACACGCTATAGATTCCCAGATGCATGTTATAGATATCAATCAATGAAATGTTGCCACTGTTAGAACAAAGTTTAACGTCGGCTTTTGAGGATACCACATAAATACTAATACTCATAATATTACTTAGATTCGTGTCAATCGTAATGTAGTCTCATTGCTGACATTTACGTCAAGACACGCAAAAATCAGTGTGTGGGTAATTACACAAAACACAACTCGGTGTCCAAATATTTTCGAGAACAAACATCATTCGTGGTTATGTTTAACCTGAAAGATTAAAATTCCTTTGATAATGCAATACTTGAAAATTATGTGGTTTTGGTGTAATAGAGTAATATGACCCACGTTGAGACACCTGTCAAGTGATCTTGTTATTAAAGTTGGTCCTAAAATGGTTCCGCTTTGTGCTAGATAACTTAATTGGCAACATCTTAAGTCATCTGATGCTCATAAATGGATGAGATTCCGCGAGAAACACTAACGACATCGCTAACGTTACCGCCGCCGACGACGCTAGCGTCACCGACACCAACACCATACGCGAAACGTAAGAAGAAAGTAGCAACGGCGAGGCCGACACTGCTATAAAATATAAAGTTCATCGCGGAATATAAAATACCTGTCGTCGCAGCGTTTACAATTGATGTAGTTGTTGTTGCACTAAAATTATTTGTAACGATTGCCGCGAAGGAGCAACGTCAAAGTCACTTTTCCACCGATACGTCTCCGATGCCGCGATAACCAATTAGGTACTATCCTGATATGCATTAACGGATCGAGTTAACTAATGTAAAACTAAGCAAGCGAAAACACAAATAGAGATTAAGAGAAGAAACACTATTTGATGTACTAAACTGACTGGTATATTTTCTCCCATAGTCGAAAATGGTGAAGGTTCTGCTGACCGTATTCGTGGCCAGAACTATATTTAATGTCACAACTGACCCTGAACAATATGATATTGAGATCATTGGTGGTAGTTAGGGATTATATATTGGACTATATGATATTTTCCTCGTGTGATATTACTCTGCTGGTTTTATAAACCACTCGCGCGGTAATCTCGTGATAACTGTTGTCGTGGTTGGTGATAACAACTGAAGATAAGGCAACAATCTAACGACAACGTTTGAAGTGTGTTTACACCGAAAGAGCAAATATAATCCACGTCATTTTGAGATGAGCGTTAGTCCGAACAGACGTCGGTCAGGACCAAATGGATGTCAATGATATATTCGGGAGTGTGGTGATAGCGACTGCCACGATGACACCCGATTTATACAATAAACAATACAACCGACTTATTCAAAGATATACTTAATTGTGCCATTGTGGTACAAAAGCAAATTCAAAACTATTGGCACATCAGCACATTAAATGTTATTGTAAATCATCGCATTATGGACTATTGGTATGTCAGCTTATTCAAGACTTTTGAAATTCATTCGAAACCAGTCTATACTGATGGAGTAGTGATAGGACATTTGGGATTATTTAGAATATAAATCACAAGACTGTCAGTTTTGAATTTTCACATTTGTGGTCTAGAGAAATGAATTGTCATTGCATATTCCTTGTTTAACTTGTTTATCTTATTTAGTTCGAGATCTAGAATCGTAACAACAGTAATGAAAAGATTTTCAAGATGGATGTCATTGTGTCATACTTCATAACAGAATGACAACATTTCTAGTTAGTACGTATATCATGCACATCGTAAGAAAGCTTTTAGTGAAAGCACAATGTGGACTTAAACAAATGAAGAATAAGTTGTTGTTGTTGTTGTTGTAGGGTTTAAAGCCATTTTCAGCACACGATAGGCTATGCATGGCGGCCAGTATTAATGGTGGAGGAAGAACCCGATCAAATCACGGAAAGAACCACCTACCCACGAGAAGCTACTGGCAAGCTTTCTCACAAGCTTTGGCCGAATCCGAGACTCGAACCCACGCAGACATAGGTGAGATGGCAGTGATCCGTAACGGAGAGTGCTTTAGACCACTCGGCCACTCGCGCAGAATAAGTAGTTATACTGAACATGCCAATATAGGCATTATTTGTATTTACGACCAGGTAAACATAAAAAAAAAAGTTTTTCAGTGCAATCTCCCTGCTGATATAACCATTTATTCAGGTGAAATATTGATAACAAGATTTTCAGGTTGGCCACAGTGACAAACATATTCGATGTCTAAATGACACCGTTATGTTCATACGATCATCCATTCAGGAGGAATGGTTATAACACAAATGTTGATGATAGCCAATGTTTTGTATTTTAGAAGGTGTAGCAACAACAACAAAAAACTCTTTGTCCTGACTGACGGACTAGAAGAGCTAATGCATACATTTGGACTACCTCCGACATATTTTCAGCAGGAAATGAAGCACACATTTATATATAACACACGTTGCCATGAAGGGTAAGGGATAGAAAGTGCGTAGTTGACGATGTTCTGTAGTATGTTTTGGACACTATTTAATATCTATGAAACCCAATACGTTTCATACAATTAACCATTTATAGAGTAATTATGGTCACCAATTTGAGTTTCCCCTGACGTATTTTGAAACATAATTGAAACCAGGATGGCTAGACATGCTGTACATTTGAACAGAATTTTGTAACTATAATTCCTTTTAATGGTTTTTGGTGCTTGAAAACAATTATAACCTGGACAACAACTAAGATTAGAAAAGTCAACCTTTCCTTGCTGTGACAACAGTGGGATTATGTCATACTCAGGCTACGCATCGCGAATGTTTTGTTGAATATGTTAATAAAATGTTGCCCGCATTTATAAAATTGTATTCCGTATTTGGAAATACGTTTTATGATTGCATTTTCATAATTGTGACCTTGAACTGTGAGATATAACTGAAAATATTAGTGACGGTATATATTTTGAAAAAGAGCAACCACTTAGCATCTCAAATCTTGTAAAGTAATTGGCCAAGCAGTCAATAAGGAACCAGGACGGACAGCTGTGTGGATAATGTCAAATTATAATAGGCACATCTTGAAACAAACGTAATATTCATTAGTCAATAAAAGTGTTCGTTTGTACGTGTTTACTGAAAGAAGGATGCTACGTATTGTTTCCTAAGAATGCAATACATTCACGATATAGGAAACTATATGAACTAGACAAGGCTTTGAAAATAATCTTTCTTTGGTAAGTGATAAACGATGAAAGCAACTATACTTTTAATTACTCTTTCTTTTTTCTCTCTTTCTTCCTGAAAGAATAGAATAAATATGATATTAGACAAAGTGCCACAAATTCTAATTAATTGCTCTCAAAAGAGGGTGTAGACACGCATGCACACATTAGCAAATGGACATGCTGTGTAAGTCACAAATTGCAAGCCATTACATGAAAGAAAGTAATCCAAAAAAGTTTTCGCTTGAGAAGATTTACTGTAAGACTTGTGCCGTACATAAATCTAAATTTCAACATTCCTGTCTTTCTTTATCCTGAAGCGATATAAATTAACAAGCTGTTAGGGTTTTTGCTATTTAGTATTTCTAAATTTTTGGGCACAATGTCAGGTGCGCTGCTGGTTGCAAGAACAAAATAATATTGCAGACAGCCCATCAAGAATTCTACACTGTCTGTGTGCAATTTGCATTTTGTTCCTGTTTTACATCTTTCTCCACCAAACTGTGCATATAATAGTATCAAATCACACATCTCTCGATGTTCATGTGGACTGATACAAGTAAAACGTACCGTGGCCACTCCTAAAAAGTATTCTGGTAGAAACCCTATCGCAATATTAGATTTCTTCAGAAGTAGCAAAAACAAGAATTTCAAGTTGGACATATCGGTGTCCATTTTTTACTTCAGATCGGCCCCATTTTCTTCATCAGAAGTATCAAAGTAAAAATCTTCTGCTGACATCACGATCCATTCAGCGGAAGCGACGATGATATGATACAAAAATGACAAGCATTTCCGTAACTTCCGTTATCAGTATTATATTGCTAATTTTCCCGTCTAATACGCGGTTACAATAATACTTTAATGACTCGTTTATTCGTGTAATATCTGTTTCGGTGAATACTTTAGCCTCGATCAAAAGAAGTTTCAACCCGATTCGCTTTATTAATTCATTTTTTTAAATGTTTTTGTTTTGTTTTGTTTTTTAGTTTTAGAATTTATCTCTAAATGTCTTAGTTATGTCTAATATCCTTCTGTATTACGTACACATTTGATCTTGAGTGGGTACTATGTTATTGGATACATCTGTCCAATCTGTTGTTTCACCATCGCACACCTAGAATATTATTGCGCATCCAGTCTAGAACTAATTCTGACACTTGAAATGATCAATAATAGTCAACAGTAGTAAATGGGGATAGATTAGCGACAATGGGAATTAGCATTACAGAGACCCCTGGGTCAGACTAGCGACAATGGAAATTTAACATGGCGAAAAATCGTGGGTCAGATTAGCGACAAGGGAAATTAACATGGGAATAAATCGTGGGTCACTCTAGCGACAAGGGGAATTTAACATGGAACTATAGTGTGGGTCTGTCTAGCGACAAGGGGAAATTAACATGGGGAATAGAGTTCGGGCTTTTGGGATTTTTTTTTTTAAATTTAAATTTAAATTTAAAAAAGGGGTAGGCAATGGAAAGGCTATCTCTTTTCGAGAAATATGGCTGGCCCTGAAAAGGGCCTTTGGGTTTTCTTCTTCTGCTTCTAATTTCTTCTTTTTCTCCACCAAGTTCTTATTTTATCTCCAACATTCTTTCTCTTCTTCTCTTTCTTTTTCTCCTGCTCTTCTTTCTTCTTCTTCTCTTCCTCCTCTTCTTTCTTCCTCTTCTCATTTTCTTGTTCTTTTTCAATCTTTTCGTTCCATTTGCTTATTCTTATTCTTTCCTCTTCATCCTCCTTCTCCTCCTTTATCTCTTTCATGACACCACTAATCTTGTCCTTTACCTTTATTAAGTTATTAATTTCCATCTTTACACGATGGGGACTATAGGAATAATGGTCTTCAACCAGTCTTATCAACATCTGCTCCATCATTCCTAAGTTGTCTAAAACGTCTTGTAATGTTTGTATTTTGTCCATTTGGTTAGAAGCCATCTTCTTTTTTTATTCTTTGCAGAATGGTTTGAACGACGAATACTATGGGTTCTTATACTTAAAGCGCGTACGTGAAGGAAAACATCCCCCTAAAACGTAAAATTGATCTTACCTAGATCATGACCAAACAACGCGCGAACGTGAAGGAAAACATCCCCCTACTTTTTCATTTCATATAATAAAACCCAAACTATACTTTTTCATTTCATATAATAAAAACCCAAACTATACTCTCCACATACGCTAAGAAACAATAAACAAAATCCATAATCTACTATCCACACAATCTTACGTGAGCGCTTACAAAACCCAAACTATACTCTTCACATACGCTAAGAACAATAAACAAATCCATAATCTACTATTCACACAATCGTACGTGAGCGGGTACAAACACAAACACAAACACACAAACACAAACACACAAGCACATACGCTAAGAACAATAAACTAATCCATAATCTACTATCCACACAATCGTACGTGAGCGCTTACAGAACCCTAACTATACTCTTCACCTACGCTAAGAAACAATAAAGAAACCCATAATCTACTATTCCCACAAACATACCTGAGCTCTTACAAGCACCAACACACAAACACATACCCTCACACTATCTTAAAAAAGAGTTAGTGTTTATAATCACACTACTCTACCTACACACATTGGCAAATCGATCGTTATTTCTTTTCTAGCGTATTGGGTAGCCCTGAAAAGGGCTGTTTTTTTTTGTTTGGAACTTCATGGACACCTGGTTAATGGTGGCACCTTCCAGGCCTGGCGCCGCATACACATCTTATCCCCCAATTACTTTTTACCTTTTGAGGGGAGAGAGCAGAGGCAGGATATGTCGCTTCAGAATCCCAATTTTCGCTCTCTGGGATTCTGAAATTTCTTCTTCTTCTCTCCTTTTCCTCCTCCTCCTCTTCTTTGCATCTTCTCTCCTCCTCTTTGTATCTTCTTTCCTCTTCTTTATATCTTCTCTCCTCCTCTTCTTTGTTTCTTCTTTCCTCCTCCTCTCTTATCCTTCCCTCCTCCACAATGGCTTCCGCGGCCAGTTCATTTAATATGCGCCTGGCATATTCCAGATGCACATGAAGTTCCAACAGTTTCTCCAGTCTCGTGTTCATTTTTGGTGTTGATCAATCAACAAGGGTAGCTGGACTGCCGAACGAGTTTCAATTTATAGTGAAAGCGCGGACGTGAACGAAAACATCCCCTAAAAACATAAAATTGATCTTACCTACATCATGACCATAAAACAACGCGCGGACCTAAAAGAAACACTCACTCACTTTTTATGCTACCCATCACTATTTTAAAATTTTTTATAAATCACTTCAATAGACTATCCACATACGCAAAGCAATCCAATCTAACCCCAAATTTACACCTCAAACACCAAAAAAAAAGACATCATTTTAATCTACTATCCATACCAACTTACTTAACCACTTACAAACACAAACACACAAACACATACCCTCACATTTTTTTAAAAAAGAGTTAGTGTTTATTTTCACACTACTCTACCTACACACATTGGCAAATCGATTGTTATTTCTTTTCTAGAGTATTGGGTAGCCCTGAAAAGGGCTGTTTTTTTTGTTTGCTATGGCATTCGTTTTAGTTTCTAAGAATGCGATGTCCTTTGAGGATAGACTTTCTGGCGATAGGTCTGCTTCTTCGGAAAGAGAAGAAGAACTCTTTGGTGTCGATACGACAATCGACAAAGCCTCTGTCAGCTTCAGGTTGCTCCTGCTCCTCTTGTTGTTGTTGTTGCTGCTGTCTCTGAAGTCTGTACTTCTCTGTCCATTCTTCTTTTTCCCTGTTCATTTCTTCTCTGAAGAGCTCTTCTATCAGGTCTTCAGTGATTTTTAACATTCTCACATTCTCTATTTCTTCTGGCTTCGGTATCAGACTGTGTCTGACCCTATGCAAATTCACGTAGGCTTCGTTGAGTTTAGCTAGTTTGGAGCACATCTTCTTAGGAGGATGAGTCGACAATGGATGGTTAGACTGGAAACTGCCCCGGTTCTTAAAGTCAAAGCGCGGACGTGAAAGAAAACATCCCCCACACGGTTTTTGAGTCGCAACGTTCAGTGAGTGTCATGAGAGGGATAGTAAGAAATGAAAGAGCATCAATCCAACATTCTTATAGCTAAACAAAAGACAAAGGCATTTTTTTCAAAACACAACATTTTTTATTCAAAAATCACTTAACACTAAACAACAACTCTAACATTTTTAACAATAATCCAACAATATAACATCAAACAATTTTTTCAAAACACAACATTTTTTATTCAAAAATCACCTAACACTAAACAACAACAACTCTAACATTTTTTAACAACAATGCAACACTAAAAGTTTCTCCACTAGGTAAAGAGGGATAACAGTCTTCCATGGTTTCTAGTAATCTAGGATGACTTCTCTCAAACTGTTGATTTCTATGGTATTATCGAATTCTGCATACAGGATGACGTTCACCGTTTCATCAGGGTCTCGGTCTTTAAACTGAATTTCCACACGAATCTGGCCGGATTTTATAGGGTGGAAATGTCCCTCGTCGCTGCCTTGGTCTGGAGTGAAATCGAAAGCCCACAAAGCGTAGCCTCCTGCATAATCCTCGTACGTAATACCGTGACTGGTATTGGTTCCTAACTGTCCGGTGGCTTCGTACAAGGACAAGTACGATCTCAAGTAATTCTTCTTTTTAAAGTCAGGTTCGAAAGGTCGGGTACACAAGGTCTTGCCATCGCGACTGACTTCGATTTTGGACACACCAAAGTGTTGAAAGTAGAAAGGATTTTTTTCGGCAGCTCCGTTGAAGGCTGTATTCTCGACGATACCAACGATCAAACGTTTGGGTAACTGTCCTTGGAACAGATGATCTTCGATCATGGATCGCTGTCCCTTGGGAATGGTGAAGGTTTTCACTTCCACGCGTCGTATGCGATACTTGGCGGTCGTTCTGCTCAACGTCTGACTGATGTCGTTTCCCACTTTAGGTAACACTTCCACACGGCGTACGTAGAGTCTGGCTTCTAGGATTTTGGTTTTGTAACCGTCACTATCAGCCATCAAATGGAAAGCGGCACTGCTACGATTCAGTCTCAGGCGGACATCCACCCCGTTCAGCAAATACTTTTCTTGCAACCACATGTCCAAATGCAAACGATCCATCAGTTCTAAACTTGTGTCGGCTCCCGTGATTCTCTTTCTTCGTTCTACAAATCCATCATTGTTGTCTTTCTTTTCATCAGTTTCCAATATTTCAAACTTGGTAGGTTCGTCAGCTTCCCATACCACACAGGCATTGAGATGAGTGTTCTTGGCATCTATTCCGTACGTCAAGAGATTTTCCAGGTAGGCACGATAAGGGTAAGTATCCATGCTGCTACTGACCAGTTTGTTATTCAAATACAAGTCCACTCCACTGAACAAGGAATGCATGAAATTGTTGACGGGAGCTACTGCTTCATCGTCTATAGCACCTCCAGTCTTATCTAGAATTTTGACTTTCAGGTACAAGTAACTGCTATTCAGATCGATGTAATCTTCGGGCTGTCCTTTGATTTCAAACTCGATGGGAGCGGAATCGGTCAGTGAGGAGACGGGGTGAAATTCCACCCACTGGGATTCTTGCATCGTCATCATCGTGGGGGGCATGGCAAACAGATCCAGTTCCGTCTTGGAACAAGCGCAAGATTCTCGGTGCATCATTTTTTTGTCTCTTTTCTCAATAATCGAAAACGTCTAAGTCTCGAATGGTTCTTCTTTTCTTGGCCTTTCTCGCTTGAAGTCTGGTGAAAGGGTGTTTTCTTCGTCGTCTCTTTCTGCCTTGTCCTTGCTGAATGCCTGACTCGGTAGCGTGCAGGGCATTTATAGGTGTTTCTCGTTGGCCTAAAATGTCTTTGCCCGTTTGCAGCAAGACATTTTTGCCTGCCCTCATGAAGGCTTCTTTAGGGTTTTGTTTGTCGATGATGACATTTTGGAGAAATTCTTTGCCTTGTGTCAGTGCCGCATCTTTCAAGGCGTGCAATCCGCGTGTCACCATCGGTTTCAACACCGGGGCCACCGAACGAAAGGCCGATTTTAACATATCTCCTAAGCCGTGTCCTCGCTGTCGAGCAACCCCTCGGTACACTGGATACATGACTTAAGAGTCGTGAGAGAACCGTTTTCGAAAATGGAGTTTCACCGTGACTTTTCCTTTGGTGAATGGAATATTTTGTCCCAGATCTCCTTTTATAGCAATGTTGACCGTGTCCAAATACGACTTACTGACAGGCAAATAGTGAGGATGGACAAATTCGCGGTGGACGTGGTAAGTGTTTCCACCTTCCTCGTCAGTGTTCGTGGCAGAATCCACTTTGAAAGGAATGACACGCAGTAACGGTACGGAGGTGTGTCCCACCACGTTGTACTCCACCACATCGGAATACACGAACATCAAATTCAGTCCTTGGTTCAGTTCTACCGGGGCACGAAATAACTTGCTAAAAGACTCGTTGTCGTAAACGATGGGTAATTCGTTTTTCTTGATCATGGTCTTTCTCATGTCCATGTCTCCGCCCAACATGTCAAACAATTCAGGACAAAATAAAATGGACAGGATTTTACTCCGTTCAAACTTCATCAAGAAGCGACGAGCTGCTTTGTGGTACTCCATGGTGACATTTTTGTTGACATGCTCCAAAGCTTTCAGAAACACGACATTAAACCTGGAGGTTATGGTGCTGACCAAATGTTGACCACTAAAATAATAGCCTGGGGGAATGAACAAGTGATAGGTGGTGTACTTTTGTGTACGGGTTTTCTTGTCATACTTGACATTGCTATCCATCCACTGTTGCATTTGCTCGTCATGAACTTCCACATCAAAAAAATTTTGATTGGGAAGGACATTGAGGACTTGGGTCGGGTGAATCATTTCTACTAAAGCCACTTCCCAATGGGCTTCGTGATCTAACTGGATGGCTTGAGGTAATTTGGCCGTGTAACAGCACAACGTGTTCTTGGGAAACACCTCCATGGAACTGTCACTGGGTAAGGTTAAGTAAAATTGGTTTTGGTGACTCATAATTCCAGAGTTCTGTGGCTGTCCGAGGGGTTACTGGACGTCAGAGGTGTGTCTCCGTCTAAAATGGGGTTCTGGTTGTGATTGAAGTGGTGACTGGCACTGGCACTGGACACAAGGTTCCCGGGGTTCCCGTTCGAGGTGAATTTCAGGGAGGGATTAGGAAGCAGGTAACCGATGCAACTGCTCAATAAAATGGTCCACAATTGTTTGTCTCCTTGTTGCAAACTCAAATTGGCGATGGCTGCCCCGATGACACAATACACCACGAAGATTTGGCAGAAAAAGACGATTTGCGTTTTAGGCACACGTTCTCCACACCACACCCACAAGGGTTGTTTTTGTAAATCTTGCACAGAAGAACTAGGTGAAGGAGGAGTGGTCGACGTAGCTGCGTCTGGTGTGTGAAAGGGCATGATGGTCACTTCTTTTTATAGTCGATGACTTGCGAAGCGTCGATCCAAGAATCAAAACTGGGTGGATATCCTTTCCAACGTACTTTGACTTCTTTGACACGTCGTTTGCCCACTTTACGGGTTCTGCGTTCGAGAATGCTTTCGATGTCGTACACGTCGTCTTCTTTTTTGGTGACACGTTGTAACTCGGGCAAATAAAACGTTCCTTTGAGCACTTCTCCGTTCATGTCTTCCAATTTATAGACGGCAGGATGACGGCCATGCACTCGTCCAGTGACGCGAAACAGTTCGGTCGTCCAGTTAGGTAAGTAACCTTTGTTGAAAGTGCGTTTGGTTTTGCCAATGCGCACCCAATCTCCTACGGCCAACTCTCCACTTTTCTTGGTGACAGCCCTCGTCGGGGACGTACCCAACAGGTGCTCAAACACCAACACTTCGTTGTCGGGAGTCACGTCTTGCGGGGCACGTCCGATGCTTCGATGGTAAGATTGGTTGTACGCTTGCACCAGGTGCGGTAAGATGTCGATGTACTTCAGAGTGTGGTGATGCGTAAAATATTTCCACATGCGTTCTTTCAAAGTGCGTTGAAAACGTTCCACGATGCTGGCTTTGGTTTCGGGATTCTCGGTGGTAAAAAAATGAATGTCACGTTTCTTTAATTCTTTTTGGAAAGCTTGGTTCAGAAATTCGGTGCCTTTGTCCGTTTGCCATCGAAGAGGGTGACGACCGCTTTGTTTCAACACCCGTTGCAGGGCTCGCACTAACTCGCTGCTCGATTTGGAAGTCAAGGGCACGACCCAGGCAAATTTGGAAAAGACGTCGATGACACAAAACAAATATTTGTAGCCACGATTGTAGCTGGCCAAATGAGAGACATCGGCTAAATCGGCTTGCCATTGATGATCGATGCCTTCCACTCGGGTGCGACTTCTGGCAAACTTGCGTCGAATGGGTTTGTGTAAAGTGTAGGTAGCTTGTTCTTGTAACCATCGTTGCACTTGAGGTAAACGGAGACTTTTCAGTTGCGTTTTGGCAGCACGATACAATTTTTGAACTCCTGCGTAACCTGCAGGATGGGAGGGATCGTAGTAAATGCTGGCTAAGACTTTTTCCATTTTTTTGTGTTGGTTGGTGTGTTAATAAGACACCCACTCTTGGAGGATGCTACTCTTTTTCTCTTGGGGTATTTTCTTGGATTGCAATGCTTTGCGTGTGCGGCCAGCAATAGGTGTCGAAGAGGAGAAGGATGTCTGAGCGGGGGATATCGGTTCTTGTTTCACTTCTGTCTTCAATTCTGTCTTCACTTTCTTTTTCTCTTGTGAGGAAGAAGGGGTGGCCATCATCTTTTTAATCCATCCAATTCTGGAGGTAGGTGGTGTTGTTAACTTGCGTACTTTTTCTGGTGGAGTTTGAAACCCTTCCTCTTCTTCTCCTTTTTCTGTCTTGGTCACGGGTACTGGTGGTACTGGTACTGGTACTGGTGATGGTGCTGGACTTTTCATCAAGGTCTTAAAATCTTTCAGAGTGGGTAGAGCTGTTTCGTCTAAAGCTTTCTGGTGAAAGAGTTGCAGTCGTTGCAAGAGTTGACCGTACTTTTGCGATTTTTCTGTTTCGGACAAATCTTGGCGATCCATCAAGGACTGCAATTCGTGTTGTAACTGGGACATCTCGCTCAAATGGGGATTGGGAGGTAATTGCGGGGTGTGTTGTTCTTGCCACCGATGGTATTCCATCCATCGTTTGTAAGGCACTAAAGCTAGTTTTCGTCCTTCCATGGGGTTGTCAGGGGTCAATTCTGAGATCTTGGGACTTCCGAGGCCTTTTTATCTTGCTCCCACCAGTCCTCCCAACATGGTTCCCAAGACTCCTTTCAGTATGGGGCCTAACAAGAGAGGTAAAATACCTCCACGTTGCACTAACATCTTCTTTTTTTGACGAATGGGAATTTTCTTTTGAACCATTTGGCGAAGAACGTGACGATGTTTGCCTAAACATTGTTTCTGGTGTTTGGACAAAGGGATAGTGCCTTTCAAAACGTTCAAACAACATTCGCACACGGTATCGATGACCTCTTTGGAGGCTGTTTGAATGAGTTTTTTTCGTAGGGGTGGAGAAGCTTTGGACAGGACAGATAACATGTCCCCATGTTTGGCTAAACGTGGTGGCAGTCCTTTCCTTTTCTTTCCTTGGGGTTTTCTGGAGGGTGACATCTTTGAGTCTTCAGGAGCACCAAAAAACACTGATACCCGACTTGGTCACAGGCCTTTTTTATACTGGAACGCGTCGCCACTGATTGTCTTTACGTCGTATTAGTTTGAGGACAGGCATGACACGTCGTGCAGGGGTACGTAACGGACTAAATCGAGCCAGTTCTTGCTTGGACAAATCCAGTAAACTTTGTAACATGCCCGACCTTTCTTGAACTTTGATTTTGGGAGAAGGTACTTTGTGAGCAGCAGCCACTGCCACTAAATTGGAAGGTCCTGCCACTGGGGAAGTTCTTTTGGGGGTCATCAACGGAGAAGTTCTTGGTGTGATCAACGTCTCCAAGTACTCTTCAGTTCGGGGTGTCATTAACGGAGAAGTGGACAAACGTGAAGCTGCCGGAGACGCAGTCACTGCCGTGGCAGGTCGTGGTTTGCGAGTGTAAGGTTGCGTCCTGGCCGAAGTGCCTCTCTTGCGACTAGTTTTCTGTGGACTTTTCTTTTTCTGGGGGCTTCTTTTCTTTTTCCGGGGTGGTGGTGGTGTCTGGTCAGAGGAGGGTCCTGCCACTGGAGAAGTTATCCTTGGGGACCTGGTCTTTTTCTTCTTGGGGCTTCGTTGGACTTTTTTCTTGGGGATAACTTTGGGGGCATTAGGATCCCATCTTAAGAGTGAGCGAATGATGACCCCTCCTAGAGTACCGCTCCCTCCAGGTTTCAAAATGATTTGTTTTTTGGTTTGAGTGTCGATGCGGGGATCGGCCAGTTGGACCAAAGCGACTTTGTTTCGATCGAAAAAGCGTTTGGTTTGATGAGGAATCTGAATGATTCCTTGGAGTAATTGACGTGCCGTCACCGTGAACCATCGTAAGACTTCTTTGAGACTAGCTTCTAAGACACGAGCTCGTGTTTGTGGATTTTTTCTCGACTGATGCCATACAAGGCACGAATCAATTTGACGGGAAGATGCGACTGAAGGGACGTCATTTTCGCACTATGTGAGACAGACGAAAAAGGGTCTGAGGTTTTTATAGATTTTTTTATAGGGAGTGAAATGAAGTCGAGGACGGAGACGTGTACAGGACAGGCCCTCCGTCTTGGCACCAGTGGTGAAACAAGTGGGTACGAAATCGCAAATCCTCGGGAGTCGTAGGTTTCAAATCGACGAGTAAATAGGCGTGTGGCGTTTGAGTGGCATCGTCGTACGCCTGAGTCAGCCAAGGCGTTCCTAACTGTTTGGCTAAGACTTGCACTTGCGATTTATCTCGAGGGCTTTTAAACAAGACCACGTAATGCGCATTGAGACTGATGGTGCGATGGGCTTTACTTTGTTGAAACAAATTTTGGGTGATGTAAACGACACTGGCATTACGGTGATGCCCTTTGCGCGTGAACCACAGTTTAATTTCTTCTTCGTCTTCTCCTAACATGTCGTCGAAAATGACCAAATGGGTTAGACGGGAGTCAGAGACGATGCCGTCGTCTTCTTTAGGAATGCCTTCCACAAACACGATGGAATCGCCTTGACTTTCTCGCAAGAGGCTGTACGCCGATTGCCACTCTTTGTAACACCACACAATTCGTTGAGGGGGTCGATCGATCAAATGATGTTTATGTTCGATCAAACGTTTGACGAATTCGGTTTTGCCTGAACCGCTAGGTCCAGCAATGAGCATGTTAAAGGGATGGCGAAGATACAAAGCCTCCCAACTGGCACGATCTAAGTGTTCGTCGATGACTTTGACAGTAGAGGAAGAGGGAGCAGAGACAGCAGAGGTAGCCATGGTGTGAGAAATGTCACTTGTGACACGAAAAACAAACAAGACAAGAGTTTATATACTTTTTCAGAACACGTTTATTGAATGTTTCAAACATAAATACGAAAGACAAAAATGCATAAAAGCCAAAGGCTTAAGTACAAGAATAAAAGGCACATGATAACCATGAACGTGGAATAAACACAAGTGTCTGTACAAGATGTTTTGGGTAAAGTTCTAACCAGTTCTATAGTAGGGGTAAGGTCACACAATTGTCCTCCCGAAAGGGTCTTTCAGGCCTGTCCACGACAGTCCTGTCCTGGGTGACGGGTTCTTCTGGAACCGTCACTAACACAGGTTGAAAAGTAACTTTTTTCCTTGAATAACTCTCGTGCATACTAGGCCACCTCTTGTGTCCAAGCCTCAAAACCCTGGTCTCGGTGATGTCCAACATTTGACTCCTAACCAATCTGGTTTCTTCTTCGTCAACGACATGGTAAGTTACTTCAATGAACAATGAACTATCGATCTTGCCTAGGGTTCCTTTTCATATACAGACCAATACCGACGTGACCGTACGGTAAGGTGAATAGATTGGGAAGTCGCACTCGCTTCTGGTATACAATTTGATAGACTTTTTCCAAGGGTCGACTGACGATGTGGTGAGTGGGTAAACGTACAATCTTGTTCGGTTGATAGGTGGTCACTTTAAAGTTTCCATCCTCTCCCGATTGCAAGGCTTCTTTCAATACCCCAAAGTTGACCACTCGACTGGTACGATGATTCAGAGTCAGTCCTTTCACTTTGCACGTCGTGTGCACTTCTCCTTGTTTGTCCCGGTATTCGTAGCCGTAATTTTTGGGACCACCACTGACGAAACTTAGAATCTTGTCGTCGGGATGCTCGTCTGTCCAGGCTCCTAAACGGTCTCCTTCGATGTCAGGGTGCTGTTGAATCGGGTGATGGATGTAAATGCAACTGTCCGTGTCAAAGTACAGGACGCGTTCTTCTAACAGTTCTAAAGCTTCGTACAATTTTAAGCTAGCATGAGCTGTCACGTAAGCCGCAATGATGACATTTCCAAAAGGGTCGTCTTGTACAAAGTCCAGATCTTCTTCGTAATTGATCAAGATCAAATCCTCTCGAACGACGTCCACGTGTTTCATGTATTTGGTTTTGTCGTGAATCATCTGGAAGTAGCGGGAAGGTTCTGTCAAATATTCCGTCTTGGGTAAACACGGTCGTTGTGCCATTTTACCCCACAAGTAATTTAACATCACTTTGGCAAACGATCGCCTGCCTTCGTTTTTTTCGATGTGGTCTAAAGAGATGCCTTCTTGTGCGTAGTATTTCTCTTTGAATTGTATTTGGTCTTCAGGAGTGTGACACCAGGAAGGATAGCCGCTGGCTTCTTGTTTCAGTTTCAAAAAGGCATCCACGTAGTCGGCGAAAATGCCTTTCTGAGTAGGGTCACCCTTGTGGTACTGTTGTGTCTTGGGAAAGTGGCAAATTTCGTACACTTCTAACAGTTGGTATCCCATGTCCAGAGCTTTGAACAATTCCACGCTGACCCAGGTTCCCGTCAAGGCACGTTCGTCCTGGCTGTGATGGCAAGGTTGGTCCTGGTTGCACGTTTCGGCACAAGTACGGCACAAGGGAAACATCAGTTTGCCTTGACAATGGTGAGGTAAGACGGGATGGTATAGGTTCGTGGGAGGCAAAACTTTACACTTGATCAAGCCTTCGTATTGTCGAATGTTTTTCAGGTCGATGTGTTCCGTCAACAATTGCGGGTGCCCTACAGGAAAGCGACAATATTTGCACACGTAGGGATACAGCGAACACACGTCCAAGTATTTGATTTCTTCTCCTTTCTCTTCGTCGGCTTGGTACAGCAAACAGGTGGCATTGGTCCTTCCTCCGTACAAACTATCCCTCGGGTTCAGCGGGTCCATGAACTGGTAACTTTCCACGAGGCGTTTAAACTCGGGATCGGTTTTCAAACGGTGATCGTACTCGTGTTCCCACATTTCCACCACTTGGTATCCTTGCTGTTCTAACTTTAGGCGTCGCTGACAAGTGTCCTGGTACAAGTCTTCCATGGTTCGTTGCAAAAACTGATTTTTAGTGTCACGGTCAGGGTAACAGACGGGACATCCGTGAAATAAGCAACCGTTAAACTCGTACACGATCTTGGGGTTTTCTAAGTCCCAGCCATCTACCGAATACGTTCCGATGGTCTTTTCGCCTCCTCCGTTGCGGGCATGCTGAATCCATTTGTCTTCCTTGTCGCACAAGTAATGTAACCAACGTAGGGCTTTGACAGAGTATTGACGCTTGACATAGTGGGTCGTTTGAGGACTGATGACAGCCACGGTGTTTTCAGGCATGAATCGTTGGCGGTACACTAAGGAACACGCTTTGGCAATGGTGCAAGCTTCTTTCAAAGGATCGACCCCTCCGTGTTCCATGAACAGTTCTCGAAATTTTCCACAGCAACGTCGTAAAATGTCCACGTCGGAACGACAATGCTTTAGCATTTCTTCCTGAAAGTCGAAAGGGTCGGAGGCATGAGCCTGGTACCAAGCGTAGAAAGCTTCTCGTTGTTCGGTACGCATGTTGTCGGGGTCGTAATAGTGAGCCTCAGGCAAATGGGGTAGAACGGCATGTTGATTGGCTTCCGTATTGAAAAAGTGTGGAAAGTACCCTTTAGCCATTTCTGTCATTCCAAACGTTTTAGGCATTCGACTCAAAGGTATGGCCAAGTAACTCATCGAATCTTTAAACTGTACTTGTCCCACTTGCATGAAAATGATTTTGGCTCCGTTCAAAGTGACTTTAGGACGCTCGGTGCCTTGTTCCGCATAGTACCTCAAAAGAAACTGTCCATCGTATCCGGAGAAATTGTGAGCCATCACCGTGGCATGACGATGACAATCTCCGTAACGTTCGATGTCCTCTTGGCTCCACGTCTTGTCGATGGGGTCTAAGACCCATTGGGCAAAATCGGCTAACGTGTTTGGTCCCCGAAAGATTTTTTCACGCCCTCCGGGAATCTTGCTGCAGTGAGGGCAATGACTGAAGATAGGTTCTTGAATGCACTTCTCGCACGCTCGATGAGCCACGCAGAAATTAGGAATGTGAATGCCGGTCTCTTGCATACATTCGAAATCGAAAAAGATGAAATTGCCTTTCTTCTTGTGACCGTCCTCTTTCTCTGGTGGGGGTTGGTATTTTTGCACGTAGCATTGGTGTTCCAAGTCCACGATGCGGTGACAAATGTGACATTTTTTTTTTCCTGAACATACGTGTGCCTTGGTACTATTGGTACGTATGCCTTGTCTACACGTAGGGCACAATCTCAAGAGTTGACAAGCACATTTCTGCTGTGAACCTTGCGTCTTCAGATGTTGTTGGTAACAGGTAGGACTGACAAACGTGCGCAAACAAGTCGAACAAGGCACTGGTCCTTCGCTCAGACAGGGTGGAGAGGCCAAACATCCTGGGCATTTTATTCCACAATGCTTGTGTTGCTCTCGATTGTTATAACCATAGTCACATTTCTCACAATAATAACCGTATCCCAGGAATCCAGTGATACTGGTAATGGTATCGAAATGGTCATCGTGATGATAGACATGAATGTATTTTCCGTCCTTAAAATCTTGGCCTCGAAACAACAGAGTTCCACGCATTTCTTGAGGGTGCACTTTCAAGGTGTAGCGTGGAGCTAGGGCATCTTGCAATTTTTGCATCTCAGGAATGCCACAGGGTGTGTCTTTGGACAGTCCGGCTTGTTGTAACAGGAGTTCTGCTTCGTTTCGTTGTTTGGCTCGATCGCATCGTTGAATAGTTTTCCAGGTTCTTTTCCATTCTACCGTGTCGTTCTTGTTGGCATAGGTTCGTCCCACCACGATGGCACGGGCTAAACACATCTGGTCTTGAGGGTTGTTAATTCGGACGAGACTCTTTTTGGTGTTGCGAAGGTCGTCCACCAATAACATCTTTTTGCATCCAGTTCCTTGAGGAGGAGAGACGTGGGCCATTTTCAGTGTGGCTTTACCATCGGTGATGTCAAACTGGTCATTAGATTGTTGCACCTGTTGTATCTTGTCCATGACTTTGGAAGGGGTCAGTTCTGCGGGTCTGCTAAACTCGATCCAAACAGGGGATTTCAAACCGTCGTGATCTATGGATAGTGTCAAGCGATCGTCTTCTTTGGCTTGACATTGTCGCTTGAGTGCGGTGAGCAAAGAATCCCACATCTCGGTGATGAACCCTTCTGCTTTCTCCAAGGGTACGTCGGCCTTGAAATCTTTAAACTTCACCGTGTAGGTGTAAGCCGTGGTTCTAAATTTTCTAGAGGAGCGCTTTTCCGTCTCTCGAATGGAATAGTACTTTTCAGGGTTGACTAAGGGTGGTGAACTTGGTTTAGAGGGTTCGGATTCTGGTTCACTCATGTCCTCTTCAAAATCACTGGCATGAATTTGTGCCAAGATTTCAGCCCTGGTTCGAGGCGATAGATCACGTTTCTGCCTCTTACTTTCTTCTTCTTCTTCTTTCTTCTCGAATGAATGGGATCGTTTCATCTTGAGTGCAAAACGTCAAATGACTCAAGTTTAAACACCATAGACTAATTTATAGTCTTGGCAAACCAGCGTATATAAAAAGGGTGTGTGTCTTGTCCTTTCACTATTCATTTCACTCTCAAGCCGAGCACAACGATGGAAGAGACTACCCAGATGGAACGTTTCGTCAGAGCTTTGCGAGGGGTCATTAGAAAATTCTCTTCAGACCAGCCGACGGACTACTCTCCTTCCTTTCGAGATAAAGGTCAAGATACTTGCTATATCTGTCAGAAGAAAGGGCATTGGTCTTCAGAGTGTCCAGACCGTCAAAAAAAAAACAGGGGCTAAAAAAGACAAAAGTCAAGATACCTGTTATTATTGTAAAGAAAAAGGACATTGGTCTCCAGATTGCCCAAAAAAGAAACAAGAGGAGTCAGAAGAAAAAAAGGATTCTTCAGAAGAAGAGAGGGATTCTTCGAAAGAAGAGAGGGATTCTTCAGAGGAAGAAGAGGAAGAAAGAAGACAATTCTATTTAAAAGAGGAAAAGAAACAGGAGAAGAAAAGAAGAAAGGAAGAAAATGAGGAAAAAACGGTGAAGAAATTGAAAAAACAGAGAGACTAAATAAGGAGAAAGAAGAAGTGTAAGAACTTTTTAAAGTGTTCTGTGGTGAATTGTGAATTGGATTGTAAAAAATGGATAAAAGAATACATGAATGATATAAGGTAAGTGTCTTTGAGTTTTGATTTTAAAATAAGAAGCTACACTCAAGCACTCATACACAGACACGTACTATAAGGGTAAAATGGGTGGGGTTTATTTTTGAGTTATTGGCAAATTGAAATTGTATTTCTTTTCGAGAAATGTGGGTGGCCCTGAAAAGGGCCTTTTTTCTTTATGGTGTAGGAGTGAGTTTAACCAATCAACTTTAACTGCCTTAAGCCTTTGCCACGGCCAAGGCCTACTTCTGATGATTGGGTTGAAATCACTAAGGGTGGTACGACAGGCTTAGTCACAGGGTTGGCGTGTTTAGCTCGGGAAGGTCGTATTCTCTTCGGTCGTGATAAAGAAGTCTGATACATTTGTTTCAGACTTCTTAACTCCGCTAAAATGTCCAACAGTACCGTAGCCGTTTGATTTTCACCCTCTTGTTTCTTTGCTGCTACTTCTTCTTGCTGTTGTTGCTGTTGTTTTTTTCTTACCTCTTCTTGTTGCTGTTGCTGTTGCTGTAGGAGAAAAGCTTGTTCCGCTTCCTTTTGTCGTTGCATAAATTTCTCCAGTTCTTCTTTCTGTCTCTGTCTAAAATTCTCCACTTGCGGTAATGAAGAAGGTAACGAAGGTTCCGGAACAAATTCTTGCGAGGTAAGAAAATCCACAAAATCCCAATGTACCTCTTCTGAAAGTAAGTCCGGGTTCCCTTGGGCGGTCTCCCCTGCTGGTGCACCCCAATGGATCGTTTTCTGAGTTTCCGTCATGTTGAATCACTGTCGCATAGATTGACTGCACACAAGCGCTAACGAATCTATATAGACCACGTGACGTCACAGACTGCTCTCTTCGGATTGGATGCGAGCTGACTGAATTTTGTAACGCGTGTTCGGATTGGTGAATGAATTCAATCCGTTTCAATCCTTCCTGTACCTATAAATAAGCGCAGTTCACTGCATTGATTCACTTGTTCTCGTCGCTTCAAGATGTGGACCGATGTGCAATCTTCTACGCTTGTGTCTTCCATGATGTTTAGGACGGACATGCTCATGTATGTCCGATCCAAGTGGACCATTGTCCACAGGACAAACACCAGCCTGTGGATACGTAGGATCTACGTTGAAAGACAAGGATGCCTGAAAAGAGTGCTGATTTACGGACCAACAGTGAGACGTAGCCTAAGGACAAGAAGAAGACCAATGCGGTACCATTTATGTTAATGAATACATTAACATAAACCCAAAGGCCCTTTTCAGGGCCAGCCATATTTCTCGAAAAGAGATAGCCTTTCCATTGCCTACCCCTTTTTTAAATTTAAATTTAAATTTAAATTTAAATTTAAATTTAAAAAAAAAAAATCCCAAAAGCCCGAACTCTATTCCCCATGTTAATTTCCCCTTGTCGCTAGACAGACCCACACTATAGTTCCATGTTAAATTCCCCTTGTCGCTAGAGTGACCCACGATTTATTCCCATGTTAATTTCCCTTGTCGCTAATCTGACCCACGATTTTTCGCCATGTTAAATTTCCATTGTCGCTAATCTGACCCAGGGGTCTCTGTAATGCTAATTCCCATTGTCGCTAATCTATCCCCATTTACTACTGTCAACTGATAAAATACCGGTAATATTTCATTGCCATTAATTATAAAACTATTGTGTATAATTTCCTTTTTTTTCTTCAAATCAGTGACGGGTCGGATGATGCTGTTGGGGTGCATAAAGCATCTGCTGAAAATTGCCAATTTTGCCCCTGGGGCCTAATGAGGGATACCGTAAATGGCGATTAGGATTTTCCAGGAAGTTCACAGTATCTACCACCGAGAAATTATACTTGAGGTTATCAACAACATTTTGAACATAATGCTTTATGATGAGGTTTTAGATAAAGTTGGTGTGCAATGTGACACCTAACATAACAGATAGAGATCATTCAAGTACATTGCAGATGAAATCGTAAACAGGATTGGAATCATAAAAGACAGTATCAGATTAAAAATAGAAATCTAAAACAATTATAAAAATTTGGTTGCGCGAGATTTCAGTATGAAAATAATACAATATAAAAAATAAAAAATAAAAATGGTTATGACGCAAGTTTCGAACTTGCGCCCTCTTGTTTGGCAGATGGGAGCCATACAACAAAGTTCAACATGAAAATAAAAAAAGATAAAAAAAAATGCAGAAATGGAACCAAGAGGTAAAATGACAGTCTCAATAAAAACGATAAAAAAAATATTAAAAAAATAAAAGAAAATTTGGATGCAGCGAGTTTCTGACTATACATTAAACAACATTTATAAACTAACATATTAGGATGCCACGAGTTTCGAACACAGGATCTCATGTTTGGCAGACGTTAGCCATAGGAGAAAGTTTCAAGAGTTACAAAAAATGGGATGCCACGAGTTTTCAACTCGCGAGTTCTTGTGAACGTTTCCACATAAATATCAAAACGTAAAAAATAACACACAAAATTGGAATGCGTGAGTTTAAAAGAAAGCTGAAACGAAAATGTAAAAAATGGGACCCCGCGAATTTCAAAACTCGTAAATCCTTGTTTGGCAGGCGGAAGTCATAAAATAAAGTTTTCACATAAAATGGTATATCAAACGTAAATGAAACATAAAAAGGTTGGGATGCGCGTGGTAAAAAGAATGTTTCAATATAAAAAAAGAAAAGTTTAAAAAATAACAAATTAGGATGCAACGAGTTTTGAACTAGTGACCTCGTGTTTGGCAGATTTTAGTCATAAAAGACAGTTTCAATATAATAAACAAAAATGGGATTCCGCGAGTTTCGAACTCGCGACATTTTGCGTGGCACACGTTCAGCAAGAAACAAAGTTTCAACGTATAAGTAAACATGTAAGAAAAAATATAATATAAAAAATTGGGATGAGCAAGATTAAAATAAATTTACCAACAATGTTTTTAAAATAAAAAAAAAATTATAACCAGATTGGAAACAAATTATGATGGTCGTGACCTCTTATTTGGCAGAGGGGCGTCATAAAAGAAAGTTCCAACATAAAAATAAAAAGGATCAACAAAAGGCAAATTACAAAAATTGGATGAGCTAGTTGAAAAGAAACTTGCAACATGTTATAAAAGAAAAGTAGAAAAATAAAAAAAAAAATAGATGTACGAGTTTAAAGGAAGAACATATAAAGTAAAAAAGTAAAAAAAAACTATATAAAATAAAAATTCAGATGCCACGACTTTTGAACTCTCTACCTCCTTTTTGGTAAGCCGGACACACAGACACATATGGATGTTTATATATACGATTGCAGTTGTTGATTGAAAATAGTCAGGAAATCATTAGTTAATATTATGGAGACGGTGGTTCAGGACTTGGACGCCATTTTGGTTTAATTTTCGTGTTGCTTTTGATGATAGTTTGTACCAATGTGGAGAGCATGAATAATCGGCTTTCTGGTCCATTTTATGCAGATTTTAAGCAATTAATAATGTCTTGACTGTAAACATGTTATCGGCAACATTCACCTCAAAAAATGTAAAGATAAATGAATACTAACTGGTACAAAACTGATGTGCACATTTTCAATATATTTTTAAGATTTATACCTACACACATTTTGTTCTCAGAATGCCTCCATTTATATAAACAGTACATTGAGTTTAGTCAATATTAATCTTGAAACCTGTTTCTACACAACTTGAATTTCTAGATTTGTGAAAATATCTGTACAATTTGAAAATATCAGCATCAGTCAGTATAGTAAATTGTCAATTATGGTAACTATTTTATATATAACTGTTAAACTGTTGAATAACTGTTAAATTCAACATTAAATGACTTATAATGCAATTGTTTCTGTGTTCTATGTTGCCAGGATAAATTGTTTATAATGCCGATCAACGTTGACACGTACACAACGACTATTATGCTGCATGATGACTTTTTATTCGATACCCTAAACATTCATAACACCATGAGTGATCTATCGAATAAAACGGCTTGAAAAGTCAGGTTTGCTTAAGTATTTAAAGGCCAACGTTTGAAGACCTAAACAGGTTAATATGGGAGAGTACCCCTTTCGAAAGCAAGATTGAGTTTCATATATTATCTCCCTTTCAAATGTCCATGCTGTCAGTCTTTTTATTCAAGATAACGCGGACGTTCTTGTTTAGCACAACGATGCGTGGAACGCCTTGATAATTGTTGGGATCATTTAATACAGTTATTTTTTTTTGGGTGACAGATAATAGTTGTTACCCCCACACGGATGCCATATTGAAATATAGAATTAGACAAATGGGTCAATATTTGAGTGGTTTCTGTCACAGTGTGTTTTAATATCTCATTGAACATACTCCAAAATAATTACGTATAGTATTAACGCTTTAAAGTATCTCGACATATTCATTGGAATATTGTTACTGCACAACAAATTGCTTGATATAGATATAAACTCATTGCTCCTTATTAAATTCCCCTATGTCTTAATTGGTCACATAAAGACAAAAACAGTGCAGACGTGGTGTCTTATTGTGGGCTTTTTTTTTGATCCGGGGAATTGACCATATATAAAACTGTAGTATTTCTTGTCATGAACTACCTCAAGTGAGAAGTATATATTAGAACAGACACAAGCGTGTTGCTTCCAAGACTATATTTTTTACAGTCACTCATATAAGCAATCCGCAAAAGCGGGTCCTTAACAGCGCATGCGTATACAAGTTGGAGAAAGATGTACACATGATGTCAATTGTATTGTCCATTTCAATAATACAACATTTCCCTTTTTTAACAAAATTAAATAAAGTTGTTTTATTTTTAAGGTAACATATTAAACAAGGCAACGAAATCTACATAATTCTGTAGAAATAGTTATTTTCAATGATAAAGATTTGACGTGAATCAGTATATCACATAATAACACTGAAAACGCAAGTAATGTCCAAAATATATTGAATGCGTTAATAATGTTGTTCATAGGCATCTTGGATAATCATTAACGTTTTGTTCCTATACCCCAAACAATCATCCTGCTTGACACGTACTTGTCAGTTGTTAACAGTCTCCACCGTTCCACATAAACGCCACTCGTGGGCATGTAAACATTTACAGTCAAGTGTCAGTTGAGTTCTCTGTATATAACCATCAATACTGCTTAATCCATGCATAATTTACATATAGCTTGTCAGGTTTCACATCTCTTCAAGACAGTGTTATATCTGGGACGTTTGACTTCAACGTCTTAGCTCCTGATTATGGAATAGTGTTATTGAAATGGGGTTATCTAGGGAAAAACTGTTTAAACTGGAGTATTTACATATTCCTGCTCGGGGTCAGCCAATAAGCGAGCAGTAAGTGGGGTCACATCTCACAGATTCTCCAGGCTTTATTAAGTAACCTTCGATTTTGGCTGTAAACACCACCATTCCCACTTTGTACAGAATATGACCTGCCGTTGTGAACTCTTATATCTTTGGCGGGTTTCCATACTTTGCCAAATAGAACTCTCACAAAATCATTTACAGAAAGGGGTTTAAGTAACTTTGCTGAATTGTCAAAGTACTGTTCTTATTTTGGTTTCGACTGCTGCATTTTCTTTTGAACAATAGTTGGGTAATCGGTCTGTGGTTTGAGAAGGTTTATGCGAATTTTTTAGGATGAAAATTGCGGTCCATTGTCGCTGACACAGACATCTAAAATACCGTTTCGTGACGTGTACTTTCAATTTCCTGATAATTGTGACACTTGTGAGTCAGGTAAAAAGTCTATCTAAAACAATCGACTGTTATAATCAACAGTCATGAGATAAAAAATAATCCATCTAACGCAAACAGGTCAGTACCATTTTTTTGTATATGGCCTTTGTGGGATGTCATGTGGGATTAAAGGCTCTTTAACATTGGAATCGTGGTGAGTGAGACATACCGAGCATTTTCATACATCTGTGATTTTATTGGACTTGACTGGTCAAACGATGATATCTTTCGCACGTTATAATGCCCTGTTTATTTCCAGATGACCAGTGGGCACACGTGGTATCATCTCCTGCCGGAAACCTTTAGGTACAATTAACTTTTGACCTGTGAAAATTAAGTCATCTTCTACAAATAGCTCATCCCTGTGATTCCACAACTTATACACATCTGGACTGCAGTCAGCCTGTGAACTAGACCATCCCTGAGTTATAGTCTTTATCAAAGTTTGCATTTGTGGGTCAAGTTTGATAACGCTCTTCAGACCTTCTAACCTTCGATCTGTGACAAACAAGTGTTGTTTGATCGTATGCACTTGAAGGTCGAGTCCTTAGATCAATGTAGGGTATGTGTCCCGAAGTGATTGTCTTGATTAATAACTAATGTGCAAATCTTTCCCTCGTACATGATGCACTTTAATATCGTACTGCTGAAGCTGCAACATGTGTTGAGGGGATGGAGGGGCTGCTGAAAGGGGGTTCCTCATGATCGACTATATCGGCTTGTTATGTATGTGCACACTAACTGGTATAGCAAAAACAATTGATGAAAACGGCTACAGCCAAATATTATTGCCACCATTTATGTTTTGATCTGAGCATACCCTATTTTATTTTGTGTTGGCTATTGGATGTGAATGCTATGGGGTAACCGTCTTGCATAATGCATGCCCCAATCCCATATTTGGAATCGTCTAATTCGAGCGTTAATGGCTTGGTCGAGTCAAAGTAAACCAGCACAGGGTGTCGCGTAATTATACCACTGACCTCTTGTAATGCCTTCGTCTAAGGTTCGTACCATAAAATGTCCACGTCTTTCTTCAAGAGGGCGCATATAAAGCTTGTAACCTCTGTTAACATTTTGGCGTTAACCATTCCTAATAGGGTTTTCTAATTTAGACCTGTTTTCGGGATCATCAAGTTTATGAATAGCCCCAACCTTGTTTTGATTGGGTTTTAAACCTGACGAGTTTATTGTATGGCCAAAAAAAGATACGCACCTTACGCCTCTTACGCATGTGTCTAGGCTGAGACGCATACACTATGAACGTGCACCTACACGTGTCAACATGTCGTTATGTTCCTTGCGAGAGCATCCACCCACCAATATGTCCTCTACTATACACGTGACATTTGGTAAGCCCTCAAAGTTTTAATCCATTATCATTTGAAATATATCTTGTGAACTTTTTATCCCAAAGGTAACCTAAGTTATGGGTACCGTCCGAAAGTCGTACTGAATGTAATTAGGTATGAAGATTCTTCTTCAAGTTTCACACTCGATTAGCCATGTGTACAGTCGAACGTGCTGAAGTACTTTGCATCGGTTAGTTTAGTTGTAATATCATCGATTGTCAGCATAAAATAGTAGGGCCTAAGGACTGAAACGTTTAACGCCTTTGGGTATAGGCTAATACGCAATTTATCCGATAAAGGTTTCTCTTTTATTATAAGGGAGTTGAACCAATCGATGGGCTATGTAACCCTTTCAATACATTTTTTGCATTATTCCATTCTTGTGAGTTCTTCTTAAACTTTGACTTTAGTGCTTCTGGTACCCTTCGCTACTACTGGTATTGCATCGGGTTTAAAATGCAGCTTGCACTAACTGGGAAACAGACCTATCCCATAAAATAGGTCACTGTACATAATTGTAACAGCTGATTTATGTAAGCCAGACTCATTATATATAGCCTGTGTGAGCTGAACTAACTGTAACTCATGTGACGTTTGAAGGAAAATGAAAGCTGCGGCCTGACTATCTACAATGTAAAAATATGCTTTTACAGTTTTGCCGTTGTGAGAGCAGGAATGCATTATTTACTGAGATCAAATCCACTGTGTTCAATACAAGCTTACTGTCGAGATGTATTACGGGTTTTTAATACTGAGCGTTTAGTACGACTCTAGTGGAAGAATGTTTACTTTGACCCGGTTTCTATTTTAAATTTATATGGGATTTGGGAAGGACCAATACGTAATTGGAAAAATGCACGGTATGGAGATGAGATATATGAATGCCTTACCGTATATATGTAAAATGCATTGTCATTATGTGTATTCCGTTATAATGAAATCCTTGGTCACTGTTAGATATATTTTGCACAGTTTTGGACCTGCACATTTTTGAAGAATGATTAAGTTTGCCACACTCTCTGCAAGTCATACCTCTAGCCGGACACTGCGAGTTGTTCGACAGGTGATTCCTGTTTCCACAATTCCCACATGTGAACTGCTTGGGCCTTGCACTTTTGAGATGTTGGTTCTGATGCGTCTGCGTTGACTTCAGGGATTGTTGCCAGTGATATCCCCTAGGTTTGTTTCCACCACGTATCTGCATTATGTTTCTCCTTTTTATCGACAGCGTCCACATCCTTGTTTGGAGTGCCATTTGAAATCGACATTGATTTTAATTGCTGATGACAATATTCAAAGTTTTGAAGGTTCTGGATAGCTTTGTTTAATGTCAACTTGTCTCCTTCATTAATCAGTTTTTCTCAGACACTCTGACCGATGCCCCAAATACCCTTATCATATCATCGGCATCATGAAAGATGCATTCTCTGGCTTTGAGTCTTAGCCGTGTGACGTAGGAGTCAATTGATTCCGCCCCTTGCATTTCGGTATTGAAACGATACCGCGCATATATGGGGTTTTACAATGCTTGCACTTGCGCCTTGAAACGGTCATAGAATGTTTGGAGCTTCGTCGCATCTTCATTTCATCAGTCCACGTTTGGTAGACGTATCTCCCTTTTTCCCCAACCCACAACAAAAAGTAAGACACCTTTTCGGCTTCTGCTTTTTCTTTAAGTGGTCCATTAAAAATCAGCGTGATATGTAGTTTAAACGTTTCCCACTGTTTCGGCAAGTTCATAGCCTCCTAGTCCATGACTGGTGGCGGAATACTCCTTAAATCCATGGCTGATGTTTTCAAACCTTAACTAATGCTGACACTTCGACTTTTTGCGCAACTCAAAGTGAATGCACAAATCCAACTTAATTTCTGACACCATGTTGTGTTTCTAGTCATGAAGTATCTCAATTGAGATGTATATTTTGGAACAGACGCACGCGTGTTGATTCCAAGACTTTATTTCTTAGTGTGACTCATATGTAGTTCATTCATCAAGTCGATGAGGACCACATTAGTTATCCAGTGTTTTTATCGGGAACAAATGGTATGTGGGTGCGTAGGTGTCCGATGATGCCGATGTACGCCATGAATGTTTTGTGGCATTGTAGACATGTGATGGTAACAATGCTGATCGTGGGGTTACTGACTTGGGAGTCCCTGGCCCGCCTCCGTTGTTCTGCAAAGGCTGTCTTGTTGGAATCGCAAGCTACAACACCATTAGTGATGGAAGAGCGCCACAAGACCCTGTCCTGGGCGGTGTGCTACCATGTGTCATAACTAATGTCAAAATTCTTCAATGACGACTTTAGCGTGTCCTTTTATCGTTTTATATGGCCTTCTTTGTTGCGTTGTCCTTGAACATGCTCGTCATAAAAGAGATTTTTTTCTTTTGGAATCCGGTGGTCTGGCATGAGAGCGACATGGCCTGCCCATCGCAACTGTTCCTGGGCATGGACCTCATTCTTCATGATCGTGTCTTGCCACTTCTTTGTATGACGCTGGTACACTGTCCAGGTTTCGCAGGCGTACAATAACACAGTAAGTACTATCGCTCTGTACACCTTTAACTTTGTCTGAAGACTAATGCCTCTTACATTCCAGACCTTGACTTGTAGGATGCCCAATGCCACGCTGGCCTATGCAATCATGGCATTAACTTCGTCATCCAAAACCACATTCTGGGACAGCGTGCTGCCAAGATATGTGAAACTGTTCAATGCGTACATTTTGGAGCCGTTGACTGTGACTTTTGGCTCAGCATACGGGTTTCCTGTTGCTCACTGATACATTATTTCAGTCTTCTTTGTGTTGATCGTAGGGCTTAAATTTGTGCAAGCATCAGAGAACTTGTCGATGCTGTATTGCATGTCAGCTTCAGCGTTAAGGTCACATTCATCATCAAATAGCAAGTCTATGTAGATGTATGTTGTGACCTTAATTTTTGATTGGAGCATCCTGAGATTGAACAGTTTGCCGTTAATTTGGTATATGATGCTGATTCCCACGTAAACATCTCCAAAGGTGTCAGTAAGCTTGAATGAGCACATGAGACTGAAATGTGTCGCCGCCAATACACAGCCTCCGTTTGACACTGGAAATGGATCTGATGTCTCACCATTATTCCGGACTCCAGCTTCCATACCATCGTGGAATTGCTGCTTCATGGTGATACATTTCCTTAGGCATCCGTACTTGTCCATGATTTTCCACAAGCCCTGTCTGCTAACAGTGTCGAAGGCCTTGGTCAGGTCGACATAGGAACAGAAATGGTCAGTTCACTGTTCTAAGATTTTCTCTTGCAACTGCCTAGCAGCAAACACCATGTCGATGATTCCACGCTCCTTTCGGAATGCACACTGGCTTTCTGGTAGGAGTCCATTATCAAGGTGTGACGTTAGATGGTTGAGGAGAATCCTGGCGAGTATCTTGCCTGCGATCGAGAGCAAATAGATACCTCATTAGTTGTCACAAGCCTGAATATCTCCTTTGCGCTTATACAAGTGTATAATAGTAGCATCCATGAGTTACTGTGGGATCGTCTCTTTTTTCCACATGATATGAAACAACTGAAGGAGATTTTCAGTCAGAGCTGCACCAGTCTTCACAGGCTTGAGTAGTCAAGCCCTGACTCACCTTCGGTTTCAAACCCGTTGGCCAGTCGAAGCGGTGTACCGGGGTGTACCTGCTGAGCATGTTACAGCTCATTGGAGCCACAGGTGAGAGCTGGGTGCAATTGGGGACCAAAGGTGGGCGAGCTACCCCAAAGAAGGCACGTATGTTCCCTCACCAGAAGTGCTACCCCTCCAATAAACTCCCGTACACCCCAAGTGACTTATATAAACAATCGACAAAGGGGATCCCTAACAGCGCATGCGTATATAATTTGGATAAAGATGTACACATGATGTAGACTGTATAGTCCATTTCAATAATACAACAAACACGGCACAAAATATATAAATGATGATGTATGGTTGACTTTTCGCTATACAATCCTAAACATATTCAATAGAATATAGGATACTGACACTACAATAAATCATCGACAAAGCTGTTGTTTTTGTGTCTAAGAAAAGTTTGAATGTGTGTCTGTACCTACAAATATTACAGTCCGGACACGTATATAAGCTAAATAATTCCAATTATTGTTGCAGAGGCCATGACATGTCAACTAAAAACATAGCTGACTTGATTACAATTTCCTCGTGGTACATTAATGTTAATCGATCATCAAATTTAAAGTCCAGACTAAGAAACAGATTACATAATTGCATTTCTTATGTTCTTGACCAATATCATGCACGCCGGGTCACATTATGTATCTGGGGAATAATTTTCTTTCAGCATCTCAATAAAGATTGCAATGGTATGGACCGAATAATCTATAAGAAAACAGACAGACAGAAGGATGGACAATGCCTTAACATAGCATGCCCGTCTTGAAACGAGTACGATAATTCAGTGCTTGATAAAGGTCACTATGTACACTTATTGAGTGAAAACGCATTCACACGTGAACACCTTAGAAACTTATACCTCGTATAATTTAGGATAGCGATTGTTTTTTTTTATATTCTGACCATATACCCGCGCTTATGCATGTTTACATGTCTCATTTCTTTGAATTGAACCTTACGATTAATGCAAAAATGAACCGTGGCAGACTGAATGGTACACCTCAAAACAAAGTTAATATTCATAAATATTATACATGAGCTGACATCTTACCTTATTTAGGGTCATGGGCTAAAAACAAGAACAATTTTCTAAGTATGGTGTCATGAATAAAAAATTGTGAAAATAACCAATCATTACTTGAGGATACTCCTATGGGAAGGTGAAATGAAGGTACAATTAGACATTGCAGTGTTTGGAGGACTTGAAAGTAAATAGTCTGGGAGATATATCATCGCAATGTATAAGAAAACTATTCTGAATTTCCCGACAATACCGTGAACGCGCTGGTTGTTACTTTAAAAATGGTAATTATACTCAAAATAGACCTTGCACCATCTGCATCTGGTTCTTCTTACTTAAAGAAAAAATACCCGTCCTAGTACTTACCTGTTCTCGTATTTCTTCCTGAAAAATAAAGTCAAGGTGATATTAGAAATGCAATATAAAATTTGCAAATTTCATTTAAAAAGGTGCACATGTATATCTCTATACATGTAAACAGCAATGTGATGTATGTTATTACTTTACCTGAGTATTCCACAATAACTGCATCCTAAACTAATATCATGTTATAGTTGCCTAGCAACTAAATCTTTTTATTTCGACATTTTATATTTATCTTACGTGAAGAAATAACCATTAAGTGCTGTAAGATAGCTCTCAAACAGAGGAACTTTGTCTCTCTGCATTTTGTGTTATTTTTTAACCTGAAAATAAATATACAATCTGCAATACATTTCACAATTTCCTGTTTTGTTCGTATCAGAAACATGACAATAAGAACTAGTAAATCCAAAATTGGTGTTCTTCTGGACTGTCCAATTCAAACACTGTACTATCCCATTCAAAACGTTGTACTATCCAATTCAAACCCTTCTGTGAAAATACAATACAGAAATAGGATCTTGATCTATGTGTAGATTCATCTACGTTTATGTTAAGGTTATACTTATCAATATAATATATCTTAAGTGATTTATTTATATTAGTAGTGAAGGGGGCCACCCTAGGGACAATGGGAATTAGCATTACAGACCCACCTGGGCCACTCTAGGGACATTGGAAATTTAACATGGAGAAAACCCTGGGCCACTCTAGGGACAATGGGAATTTAACATGGGGAATAGAGTTTGGGCTTGTCTAGGGACAAGGAGAATTGAACATGGGGAATAGAGTTTGGGCTTGTCTAGGGACAAGGGAAATTGAACATGGGAATAGAGTTTGGGCTTGTTTAGGGACAAGGGGAATTTAACATGGGAGAAAAAAAAAACTATTACTTTAGGGACAAGGGGAATTTAACATGGGATTTTTTTTTTAAAATTTAAAAAAGGGTAGGCAATCGAAAGTCAATCTCTTTTCGAGAAATGTGGGTGGCCCTGAAAAGGGCCTTTGGGTTTATGTTAATGTATCCATTAACATAAAGGGCACCGCATTGGTCTTCTTCTTGTCCTTAGGCTGCGTCTCACTGTTGGACCGTAAATCAGCACTCTTTTGAGGCATTCTTGTCTTTCTACGTAGATCCTACGTATCCACAGACTGGTGTCTGTCCTCTGGACAACGGTCCACTTGGATCGGACATACATTAGCATGTCCGTCCTAAACATCATTGAAGACACAAGGGTGGATGATTCAACTGTGGTCCACATCTTGAGGCGACGAGAACAGGTGAATCAATGCAGTGAACTGCGCTTATTTATAGGTAGAGGAAGGATTGAAACGGATTGAGTTCATTCACCAATCCAAACACGTGTTACAAAATTCAGTCAGCCCGCATCCAATCCGAAGAGAACAGTCTGTGACGTCACGTGGTCTATATAGATTCGTTAGCGCCTGTGTAGTCAATCTATGTGACAGTAATTCAACATGATGGAAACTCAGAAAACGATCCATTGGGGTGCACCAGCAGTGGATACCGCCCAAGGGAACCCGGACTTACTTTCAGAAGAGGTAAATTGGGATTTTGTGGATTTTCTTTCCTCGCAAGAATTTGTTCCCGAACCTTCGTTACCTTCTTCATTACCGCAAGTGGAGAATTTTAGACAGAGAAAGAAAGAAGAATTGGAGAAATTTATACAACGACAAAAGGAAGCGGAACAAGCTTTTCTCCTACAGCAACAGCAGCAAGAAGAAGAAGTAAGAAAAAAACAACAACAACAACAACAAGTAGCAGCAAAGAAACAAGAGGGTGAAAATCAAACGGTCACGGTACTGTTGGACATTTTAGCGGAGTTAAGAAGTCTGAAACAAATGTATCAGACTTCTTTATTACGACCAAAGAGAATACGACCTTCCCGAGCTAAACACGTCAACCCTGTGACTAAGCCTACCGTACCACCCTTAGTGATTTCAACCAAATCATCATCATCATCAACAGTACGCAGTCCAGAAGTAGGCCTCGGCCGTGGCAAATGCTTAAGACGGTTAAAGTTGATTGCTTAAACTCACCCCTACACCAAAAAAACCAAAGGACCTTTTCAGGGCCACCCACGTCTCTCGAAAAGAAATACAATTTCAATTGCCAATAACTCAAAAAAAAAAACATTTTACCCCTATACTACGTGTATATGAGTGCGTGAGTGTACGTTCTTATTTTAAAATCAAAACTCAAAGACGCTTACCTTATATAATTAATGTATTCTTTTATCCATAGTTACAATCCAATTCACAATTCACAACATAGCACTTTAAAAAGTTCATAAACTTCTTCTGTCTCATTGTTTACTCTCTCTGTTTTTTAAATTTCTTCACCCTCACAGGCTTTTCCTCTTCTTCCTCCTCACTGTCTTCCCTTCTTCTTTTCTTCTCTTGTTTCTTTTTCTTTACCTGGCTGCTTTCTTCCTCTGAAGAATCCCTCTCTTCCTCTGAAGAATCCCTCTTTTCTTCTGACTCCTCTTGTTTCTTTTTGGGGCAATCTCGAGACCAATGTCCTTTTTCTTGACAATAATAACAGGTATCTTGACTTTTGTCTTTTCTAGCCCCTGTTTTTCTTTTTTGATGGTCTGGACACTCTGAAGACCAATGCCCTTTCTTCTGACAGATATAGCAAGTATCTTGACTTTTATCTCGAAAGGAAGGAGGGTAGTCCGTCGGCTGGTCTGAAGAGAATTTTCTAATGACCCCTCGCAAAGCTCTGATGAAACGTTCCATCTCGGTAGTCTCTTCCATCGTTGTGCTCGGTTTGAGAGTGAAATGAATAGTGAAAGGACAAGACACACACCCTTTTATATACGTTGGTCTGCCATGACTATAAATTAGTTTATAGTGTTTGAACTTGAGTCATTTGACGTTTTGCACTCAAGATGAAACGATCCAATTCATTCGAGAAGAAAGAAGAAGAAAGTAAGAGGCAGAAACGTGATCTATCGCCTCGTACCAGGGCTGAGGTCTTGGCACAAATTCATGCCAGTGATTTTGAAGAGGACATGAGTGAACCAGAATTCGAACCCTCTAAACAAAGTTCGCCACCCTTAGTCAACCCTGAAAAATACTATTCCATTCGAGAGACGGAAAAGCGCTCCTCTAGAAAATTTAGAACCACGGCTTACAAATACACGGTGAAGTTTAAAGATTTCAAGTCCGACGTACCGTTAGAGAAAGCAGAAGGGTTCATCACCGGAGTGTGGGATTCTTTCCTCACCACACTCAAGCGACAATGTCAACCCAAAGAAGACGATCGCTTGAAACTTTCCATACAACACGACGGTTTGAAATCCCCTGTTTGGATCGAGTTTAGCACCCATGCAGAATTGACCACTTCCAAAGTCATGGACAAAATTCAACACGTACAACAATCTAATGACCAGTTTGACATCACCGATGGAAAAGCCACACTGGACATGACCCACCTCTCTCCTCCTCAAGGGACTGGACGCAAAAAGATGTTATTGGTGAACGAGCTTCGCAACACCAAAACAAGTCTCGTCCGAATTAACAACCCTCAAGACCAGATGTGTTTAGCCAGGGTTATCGTGGTGGGACGAACCTATGCCAACAAGAACGACACGGTAGAATGGAAAAGAGCCGGGTAAACTATTCGAAAATCAGACCGAGCCAAACAACGAAGTGAAGCAGAACTCCTGTTGCAACAAGCCGGACTGTCCAAAGACACACCCTGTGGCATTCCTGAAATGCAAAAATTGCAAGACGTCCTAGCTCCACGCTACACCTTGAAAGTGTACCCTCAAGAAACGCGCGGGCCTCTGTTGTTTCGAGGGAAAGACTTTAAGGACGGAAAATACATTCATGTCTATTATCACGATGACCATTTCGATACCATTACCAGTATCACCGAATTCCTTAGATACAGATATTACTGTGAGAAATGTGACCATGGTTATAATAATCGAGAGCAACACAAGTATTGTGGATCGAAATGTTCAGGATGTTTGGCCTCTCCACTCTGTCTGAGCGAAGGACGAGTGCCTTGTTCAACTTGTCTGCGCACGTTTGTCAGCCCTACCTGTTACCAACAACATTTGAAGACGCAAGGTTCACAGCAGAAATGTGCTTGTCAACTGCTGAGATTGTGCCCTACGTGTGGACAAGGCATAGGTACCAATGATGCCAAGGCACACGTATGTTCAGGAAAAAAAAAATGTCACATTTGTCACGACATCGTGGACTTGGAACATCAATGTTATATGCAAAAATACCAGAGAAAGAGGATGGTCACAAGAATAAAGGAAATGTCATCTTTTTCGATTTCGAATGCATGCAAGAGACCGGCATTCACATTCCTAATTTCTGCGTGGCTCATCGAGCGTGCGAGAAGTGCATTCAGGAACCTATCTTCAGTCATTGCCCTCACTGCAGCAAGATTCCCGGAGGGCGTGAAAAAATCTTTCGAGGACCGAACACGTTAGCCGATTTTGCCCAATGTGTCTTAGACCCTATCGACAAGACGTGGAGCCAAGAGGACATCGAACGTTACGGAGATTGTCATCGTCATGCCACGGTGATGGCTCACTATTTCTCCGGATACGATGGACAGTTTCTTTTGAGATACTATACGGAACAAGGCACCGAGCGTCCTAAAGTCACTTTGAACGGAGCCAAAATCATTTTCATGCAAGTGGGACAAGTACAGTTTAAAGATTCGACGAGTTACTTGGCCATGCCTTTGAGCCGAATGCCTAAAACGTTTGGAATGACAGAAATGGCTAAAGGGTACTTTCCACACTTTTTCAATACGGAAGCCAATCAACACGCCGTTCTACCCCATTTGCCTGAGGCTCATTATTACGACCCCGACAACATGCGTACCGAACAACGAGAAGCTTTCTACGCTTGGTACCAGGCTCACGCCTCCGACCCTTTCGACTTTCAGGAAGAAATGTTAAAGTATTGTCGTTCCGACGTGGACATTTTACGGCGTTGCTGTGGAAAATTTCGAGAACTGTTCATGGAACACGGAGGGGTCGATCCTTTGAAAGAAGCTTGCACCATTGCCAAAGCGTGTTCCTTAGTGTATCGACAACGATTCATGCCTGAAAACAGCGTGGCTGTCATCAGCCCTCAATCGACCAACTATGTCAAACGTCAATACTCGGTCAAAGCCCTACGTTGGTTACATTACTTGTGCGACAAGGAAAACAAATGGATTCAGCATGCCCGCAACGGAGGAGGCGAAAAGACCATCGGAACGTATTCGGTCGATGGCTGGGACTTAGAAAACCCCAAGATCGTGTACGAGTTTAACGGTTGCTTATTTCACGGATGTCCCGTCTGCTACCCTGATCGTAGCACTAAAAATCAGTTTTTACAACGAACCATGGAAGACTTGTACCAGGACACTTGTCAGCGACGCATAAAGTTAGAACAGCAAGGATACCAAGTGGTGGAAATGTGGGAACACGAGCACGATCACCGTTTGAAAACCGATCCCGAGTTTAAACGCCTCGTGGAAAGTTACAAGCTGATGGACCTCCTGAACCCGAGTGATAGTTTGTACGGAGGAAAGACCAATGCCACCTGTTTGCTGTACCAAGCCGACGAAGAGAAAGGAGAAGAAATCAAATACTTGGACGTGTGTTCGCTGTATCCCTACGTGTGCAAATATTGTCGCTTTCCTGTAGGGCACCAACAATTGCTGACGGAACACATCGACCTGAAAAACATTCGACAATACGAAGGTCTGATCAACTATAAAGTTTTGCCTCCCACGGACTTGTACCATCCCGTGTTACCTCACCATTGCCAAGGCAAACTAATGTTTCCTTTGTGCCGTACTTGTGCCGAAACGTGCAACCAAGACCAGCCTTGCCATCACACCCAGGACGAACGGGCTTTGACGGGGACGTGGGTCAGCGTGGAATTGTTCAAAGCTCTGGACATGGGATATCAACTGTTAGAAGTGTACGAAATTTGTCACTTTCCCAAGACAAAACAATACCACAAGGGTGACCCCACGCAGAAAGGCATTTTCGCTGACTACGTGGATGCCTTTTTGAAACTGAAGCAAGAAGCCAGCGGCTATCCTTCCTGGTGTCACACTCCCGAAGACCAAATAAAATTCAAAGAGAAATACTATGAACAAGAAGGCATCACTTTAGATCACATCGAGAAAAACGAAGGCAGGCGATTGTTTGCCAAAGTGATGTTAAATTGCTTGTGTGGTAAAATGGCACAACGACCGTGTTTACCCAAAACGGAATATTTGACAGAACCTTCCCGCTACTTCCAGATGATTCACAACAAAACCAAATACATGAAACACGTGGACGTCGTTCGGGAGGATTTGATCTTGGTCAATTACGAAGAAGATCTGGACTTTGTACAAGACGACCCTTTTGGAAATGTCATCATTGCGGCTTACGTGACAGCTCATGCTCGCTTAAAATTGTACGAAGCTTTAGAACTGTTAGGGGAACGCGTCCTGTACTTTAACACGGACAGTTGCATCTACATCGATCACCCGAGTCAACAGCACCCTGACATCGAAGAAGACCGTTTAGGAGCCTGGACAGACGAGCATCCCGACGACAAGATTCTAAGTTTCGCCAGTGGCGGTCCAAAAAATTACAGCTACGAATACCGGGACAAACAAGGAGAAGTACACACGACGTGCAAAGTGAAAGGATTGACTCTGAATTATCGTACCAGTCGAGTGGTCAACTTTGGGGTACTGAAAGAAGCCTTGCAATCCGGAGAGGATGAACATTTTAAAGTGACCACCTATCAACCGAACAAGATTGTACGTTTACCCACTCACCACATCGTCAGTCGACCCTTGGAAAAAGTCTATCAAATCGTGTACCAGAAGCGATTGCGACTACCCAACCACTTTACTTTGCCGTATGGACACGATGGTATAAAACATTGGTTGTAAGAGGATAGTCACCCACTAGAAGGATGACTTCGCCACAGCAAGAATCGAGTGAGAAACCCGATGAGAACTCCAAGTTCAAACCCTACCATTTTCCAGTCTTCTTACCTGACTATTGTGATTGTGCCCGTCGATTGGACACGTTTCAGAAATGGCCTACGGACAGGGAAGGATTACCTTCTTCGCATGTTTTAGCTAGAACAGGATTTGTCTACTTGGGACCTGAGTCAGGATTGGGATATGAAGTACAGTGTTTCGCTTGTGGCCTGAAGTTACGAATGGATCTATGTATCTATAAAGATTCAGCTATTCTGGAACATACTCGATGGTCTCCGGACTACCCTTACCTTTATATGGCCTTTCCACCTATGACATTACGGTACAATGATGACGGTACCTTAGACACGGTACCTTCCAAAACAAGACATAAAAAACATAAGAAAGGAAAGATGTACAAGCTGGAGACTGCATTGCGACTAGTATATAAAGAGGCTATGGTCAAGATCGATAGTTCATTGGGACTACCAAGACCGAGCGAACAAGATGAATACTTTCAGAGAAACACAAAACAAGTTTAGACAGGTACAATTCAAGTGTGGGGCTTCGGAAGTGGAATGCGATTGTGAGCCTTGCGATGGGTACGATGTTGTACGTTGTGACCTTAGCGATGCCGTAAAGCATCATGGGAACTTTAGTGTCACTACCCCTATCATGGAAAGTGATGCTGTGCGTGTCAAACCTAAGGGATGCGAAAGCGATGCCGCTCGTCCTCTTGGACATTTTACTGGGTTTCGTTTTAAAGGGGGATGTTCACCTTCACGTTTACCTCCCTACGGATGTCATCCAGCCCTGAGCAAACTCCTGTCCATGTCACCCAACCCTCATCGAAACGAACCTGTGAAAGACGAATATTCGTTTCCTGTGCGTTTGTCGGAATACTGCGATTTTGAAAATCGTCTTCAATCGTTCAAAGGAAAATGGCCTAAGTATCTGGGAGGACCGACCCCCGAAGAATTAGCCAGAGCCGGATTTTTCTACTCGGGCGAAGGAGATAAAGTCAAGTGCTTCAGTTGCGGTGTGTCACTGGGAACCACAAGATTCGGCCTACCTAGAACATGCTCGATGGTCACCGAATTGTCATTACTTACCCTTAGTGGGACCGAGACATTAAAGTAACTTACCATGTCGTTGACGAAGAAGAAACCAGTTTGGCTAGGAGTCAAATGTTGGACATCACCGAGACCAGTATTTAAACTTCATTTCAAAAACGATATTGAATCATTACCTAAAGAACTGCAAGAGAAGATTTACAAGGAAGTTTGGCAGGGACTTGCCAGAGTGAAATCTCAATGGGTCACTGTAGAACTTTTGTGCCGAGAAATTCACAAGAGGAAAGTGAAAAAGTCAACCAGTGTGTTAGATTTCTTTGGGTCAAGTGTGCGTTCGTCCTATTGTATTACTCTAGACCGTTTACATCAAAAGAGTTCAGTGACATTCTTGGACGTTACCCTGCATGGCAGTGGCCAGAAATTATTCACTATGTGGATTACTTTTGCTCTAGGAGAAGATTGTGAATTGTACAGACTGACCTATTCATGGATACTTTACAAGAGAACATTGTGCTTTGCCTGTGGAATTGAGAGAACGCATTTACCGAGAGCTGGTCAAAATACAAGTCAAACGTAAAGAACAATTGCATCCGTTACGTCACCAGATCTTTAACCACTGGTACCTGAATGGTATAAAAGAACTGATTCGTCAGAAATTGTTTCAGAGGTCAGACCTTGTTCAATACTTCCAGGGCCCCGATGATCCACGTGTTGATCATTTTGGCTACTTCGAGATTCACCTAGTGCAACGCATTGAGAAAGACAAGTTAAAGGATTACCGACATATTTTACGTGGAATCTACTTAGCGGAAGAGGAAACTTCTAAACAAACTCTGACGTTTAGGTTACAGTATGCAACATTTAGATTCCCCACTGGAGAACGAAGATCTCTGGCTAGAAAGTACGTGTATTGTTTCCGAAACAAAGAGACTATAAAAACAGATTCCGTGGAAGGATTCAAACCGTGGATCATTACCATCAATTATTACAAGAACTGAATCCATTCAATTTGGGACGACACATAGTGTGTGTCTTAGTGACTTGTTTTCTGGGATTTCGTTTACCAGCCGATTCCTTGTGGACTCTTTACGAACAGTATTTGCCACCCCATTCAACATGAAAGTGGTGCCTTTAAATGTTCACGATTGACTCCTTTTGCTCAAAGCCTTGCGTTTTCATCTGGATACTTCTCGACCTCTACGGGAAAAAAAGATTCGTCAACTTTTAGCTACCGAAGACGTGTATGACGATGTGTGTGTAGCTTGTGACTTACACCCCCTTTGGACAGATCTCCGTGACTGGAAAAAGAGGGGTTTTGAGGCTTGGACCCAAGAAGTGGCCCAGTATGCACGAGAGTTGTGATCCTTCCTTTCAACGTCCAAAGAAAAAAGTTACTTTTCAACCTGTGTTAGTGACGGTGCCAGAAGAACCCGTCACCCAGGACAGGACTGTCGTGGACAGGACTGAAAGACTCTTTCGGTAGGACACTTGTGTGACCTTACCCTCTATAGAACTGGTCAGAACATTACCCAAAACATGTTGTACAGACACTTGTGTTTATTCCACAATGATGGTTATCATGTGCCTTTTATCCTTGTACTTAAGCCTTTGGCTTTTATGTATTTTTGTCTTTCGTATTCATGTTAAAAACATTCAATAAACGTGTCCTGAAAAAAGTATATAAACTCTCGTCTTGTTTGTTTTCGTGTCACAAGTGACATTCCTCACACTATGGCTACCTCTGCTGTCTCTGCTCCCTCTTCCTCTACTTTCAAACTCATCGACGAACACTTAGATCGTGCCAGTTGGGAGGCTTTGTATCTTCACCATCCCTTTAACATGCTTATTGCTGGACCTAGCGGTTCAGGCAAAACCGAATTCGTCAAACGTTTGATCGAACATAAACATCATTTGATCGATCGGCCACATCAGCGGATCGTGTGGTGTTACAAAGAGTGGCAATCGGCGTATAGCCTCTTGCGAGAAAGTCAAGGCGATTCCATCGTGTTTGTGGAAGGCATTCCTAAAGAAGACGACGGCATCGTCTCTGACTCCCGTCAAACCCATCTGGTCATTTTTGACGACATGTTAGGAGAAGACGAAGAAGAAATTAAACTGTGGTTCACGCGCAAAGGGCATCACCGTAATGCCAGTGTCGTTTACATCACCCAAAATTTGTTTCAACAAAGTAAAGCTCATCGCACCATCAGTCTCAATGCGCATTACGTGGTCTTGTTTAAAAGCTCTCGAGATAAATCTTAGCCAATCTTAGTGCAAGTCTTAGCCAAACAGTTAGGATCGCTTTGGCTGACTCAGGCGTACGACGATGCCACTCAAACTCCATACGCCTATTTACTCGTCGATTTGAAACCTACGACCCACGATGATTTGCGATTTCGTACCCACTTGTTTCACCACTGGTGCCAAGACGGAGGGCCTGTCCTGTACACGTCTCCGTCCTCGACTTAATTTCACTCCACAAAAAAAATCTATAAAAACCTCAGACCCTTTTCGTCTGTCTCACACACATTTTGAACATGACGTCCCTTCAGTCGCATCTTCCCGTCAAATTGATTCGTGCCTTGTATGGCATCAGTCGAGAAAAAAATCCACAAATACGATCTCATGTCTTAGAAGCTAGTCTCAGAGAAGTCTTACGATGGTTCACGGTGACGGCACATCAAATACTCCAAGGAATCATTCAGATTCCTCATCAAAGCAAACGCTTTTTCGATCGAAACAAAGTCGCTTTGGTCCAACTGGCCGATCCCCGCATCGACACTCAAACCAATAAACAAATCATTCTGAAACCTGGAGGGAGCGGTACTCTAGGAGGGGTCATCATTCGCCCTCTCTTAAGATGGGATCCTAATGCCCCCAAACTTCTCCCCAAGAAAAAAGTCAAACGAAGGTCCAAGAAGAAGAAAAAGACCAGACCCCCAAGGAGAACTTCTCCAGTGGCGGGACACTCCTGTTACCAGACACCACCCCGGAAAAAGAAAAGAAGTCCCCAGAAAAAGAAACAGAGAAAAAGTCCCCAGAAAAAGAAAAGCCCACAGAAGAAAACTACTCGCAAGAGAGGCACTTCTTCGGCCAGGACGCAAACTTACACTCGCAAACCACGACCTGCCACGGCGGTGACTGCGTCTCCGGCAGCCTCACGTTCATCCACTTCTCCGTTGATGACACCAAGAACTGAAGAGTACTTGGAGGCGTTGATCACACCAAGAACTTCTCCGTTGATGACCCCAAAAAGAACTTCCCCAGTGGCAGGACCCTCCAATGTAGTGGCAGTGGCTGCTGCTCACAAAGTACCTTCTCCCAAAATCAAAGTCCAAGAAAGATCGGGCATGTTACAAAGTTTACTGGATTTGTCAAAGCAAGAACTGGCTCGATTTAGTCCGTTACGTACCCCTGCACGACGTGTCATGCCTGTCCTCAAGTTGATACGACGTAAAGACAATCAGTGGCGACGCGTTCCAGTATAAAAAAAGGCCAGTGACCAAGTCGGGTATCAGTGTTTTGGTGCTCCTGAAGATTCACCCTCCAGAAAACATCCCTCTTCTAAACAACCCCAAGGAAAGAAAAGGAAAGGACTGCCTCCTCGTTTAGTCAAACATGGGGACATGTTATATGTCCTGTCCAAAGCTTCTCCACCTCTACGAAAAAAACTCATTCAATCGGCCTCCAAAGAGGTCATCGATACCGTGTGCGAATGTTGTTTGAACGTCTTGAAAGGCACGATCCTTTTGTCCAAGCACCAGAAACAATGCTTAGGCAAACATCGTCACGTTCTTCGCCAAATGGTTCAAAAGAAAATTCCCATTCGTCAAAAGAAGAAGATGTTGGTCCAACGTGGGGGCATTTTGCCCCTCTTGTTAGGCCCCTTACTGAAAGGAGTCTTGGGAACGATGTTGGGAGGACTGGTGGGAGCAAGATAAAAAGGCCCTCTGAATTCCCAAGATCTCAGAATCGACCCTTGACAACCCCATGGAAGGACGAAAACTAGCTTTAGTGCCTTACAAACGATGGATGGAATACCATCGTTGGCAAGAACAACGCACCCCGCATTTACCTCCCAATCCAAATTTGAGCGAGATGTCCCAGTTACAACACGAATTGCAGTCCTTGATGGATCGCCAAGATTTGTCCGAAACAGAAAAATCGCAAAAGTACGGTCAACTCTTGCAACGACTGCAACTCTTTCACCAGAAAGCTTTAGACGAAACAGCTCTACCCACTTTGAAAGATTTTAAGACCTTGATGAAAAGTCCAGCACCATCATCACTACCACCACCACCACCACCACTACTACCATCCCCAGGGGTCACCAGAGCTACCCCACGAAGACCTCAGGAAGAAGAGATGCGAGAAGTGTTTCAAATACCGTCAGCAGCTCCCATTTCGAGTAAGATTGCAACATCCTTGTTGACCCCGTCCCCCCACACCCCAACGAGAAGAAATGAAAGCTTGGGTTAAAAAGATGATGTCCACTCCTCCTTCGACAGAAGTGAAAAAGAAAGAAGGGAAACCACAAGTGAAAAAAGAAAAGAAGACCAAAGCCATTACATTGCCACCTCCACCACCACCACTACCTTCGACTTCTACTCCCGTAGCCCATCGGACACGTAAATCCGTTTCCAAACCACCCTTTCGTTGCACCCAAAGTAGCATCACCGAAGAGTGGGTGACTTATTAATACACAAACAAACACAAAAAATGGAAAAAGTCTTAGCCAGCATTTACTACGATCCCTCGCATCCTGCAGGTTACGCAGGAGTTCAAAAATTGTATCGTGCTGCCAAAATGCGACTGAAAAGTCTCCGTTTACCTCAAGTGCAACGATGGTTACAAGAACAAGCTACCTACACTTTACACAAACCTATTCGACGCAAGTTTGCCAGAAGTCGCACCCAAGTGGAAGGCATCGATCATCAATGGCAAGCCGATTTAGCCGATGTCTCTCATTTGGCCAGCTACAATCGTGGCTACAAATATTTGTTTTGTGTCATCGACGTCTTTTCCAAATTTGCCTGGGTCGTGCCCTTGACTTCCAAATCGAGCAGCGAGTTAGTGCGAGCCCTGCAACGAGTGTTGAAACAAAGTGGTCGTCACCCTCTTCGATGGCAAACGGACAAAGGCACCGAATTTCTGAACCGAGCTTTCCAAAAAGAATTAAAGAAACGTGACATTCATTTTTTTACCAACGAGAATCCCGAAACCAAAGCCAGTATCGTGGAACGTTTTCAACGCACTTTGAAAGAACGCATGTGGAAATATTTTACGCATCACCACACTCTGAAGTACATCGACATCTTACCGCACCTTGTGCAAGCGTACAACCAATCTTACCATCGAAGCATCGGACGTGCCCCGCAAGAAGTGACTCCCGAGAACGAAGTGTTGGTGTTTGAGTGCCTGTTTGGTACGTCCCCGACGAGGGCTGTCCCCAAGAAAAGTGGAGAGTTGACCGTAGGAGACTGGGTGCGCATTGGCAAAACCAAACGCACTTTCGACAAAGGTTACTTACCTAACTGGACGACCGAATTGTTTCGTGTCACTGGACGAGTGCATAGTCGAAAGCATTCTCGAACGGAGAACCCGTAAAGTGGGCAAACGACGTGTCAAAGAAGTCAAAGTATGTTGGAAAGGATATCCACCCAGTTTTGATTTTTGGATCGACGCTTCGCAAGTCATCGACTATAAAAAGAAGTGAACATCATGCCCTTTCACACAGACGCAGCTACTAAGGCTACCAATCCTTCACCCAGTTCTTCTGTGCAAGGTTTACAAAAACAACCCTTGCGGATGTGGTGCGGAGAACGTGTGCCTAAAACGCAAATCGTCTTTTTCTGCCAAATCTTCGTGGTGTATTGTGTCATCGGGGCAGCCATTGCCAATTTGAGTTTGCAACAAGGAGACAAACAATTGTGGACCATTTTATTGAGCAGTTGCATCGGTTACCTGCTTCCCAATCCCTCCCTGAGATTCTCTTCGAACGGGAACCACGGGAACCTTGTGTCCAGTGCCAGTGTCAGTCACCACTCCAATAACAACAACAACAACCCCATTTTAGGCGGAGACACGCCTCTGACGTCCAGTAACCCCTCGGACAGCCACAGAACTCTGGAATTATGAGTCACCAAAACCAATTTTACTTAACCTTTCCCAGTGACAGTTCCATGGAGGTGTTTCCCAACAACACGTTGTGCTGTTACACGGCCAAATTACCTCAGGCCATCCCATTAGATCACGAAGCCCATTGGGAAGTGGCTTTAGTAGAAATCATTCACCCGACCCAAGTCCTCAATGTCCTTCCCAATCAAAATTTTTTTGATGTGGAAGTTCATGACGAACCATTGCAAAAGTACTGGGATACCCATGTCAAATATGACAAGAAAATCTATGATGACAAAACTCAAAAGTGGACCTACCACTTGTTCATTCCTCCACGTTATTATTTTAGTTGTCAACATTTGGTCAGCACCATAGCCACCAGGTTTAATGGCGTGTTTCTTAAAGCTTTGGAGAATGTCAGAAAAAATGACACCATGGAATACCACAAAGCAGCTCGTCGCTTCTCGATGAAATTTGAGGGGAGCAAAAACGTGTCCATTTTATTTTGTCCTGAATTGTTTGACATGTTGGGCGGAGACATGAACATGAGAATGGCCATGATCAAGAAAAAGGAATTACCAATCATTTACGACAATGAGTCTTTTAGCAAGTTATTTCGTGCCCCGGTAGAACTGAACCAAGGACTGAATTTGATGTTTGTGTACTCCGATGTGGTGGAGTTCAACGTGGTGGGACACACCTCTGTACCGTTACTGCGTGTCATTCCTTTCAAAGTGGATTCTGCCACGAACGCTGACGAGGAAGGTGGAAACACTTATCACGTCCACCGTAAATTTGTACATCCTTACTATTTACCTGTCAGCAAGTCGTATTTGGACACGGTCAACATTGCTATAAAAGGAGATTTGGGACAAAATATTCCATTCGCCAAAGGAAAAGTCACGGTGAAACTCCATTTTCGAAAACAGTTCTCTCACGACTCGTAAGTCATGTATCCAGTGTACCGAGGGGTTGCTCGACAGCGAGGACACGGTTTAGGAGATATGTTAAAATCGGCCTTTCGTTCGGTGGTCCCGGTGTTGAAACCGATGGTGACACGCGGATTGCACGCCTTGAAAGATGCGGCACTGACGCAAGGCAAAGAATTTCTCCAAAATGTCATCATCGACAAACAAAACCCTAAAGAAGCCTTCATGAGGGCTGGCAAAAATGTCTTGCTGCAAACGGGCAAAGACCTTTTGGGCCGCCGAGAAACACCTATAAATGCCCTGTACGCTACCGAGTCAGGCATTCAGCAAGGACAAGGCAGAAAGAGACGACGAAGAAAACACCCTTTCACCAGACTTCACACTTCTAAAGCTAGAAAGACAAAGAAAGAAGAACCGTTCGAGACTTAGACGTTTTCGATTATTGAGAAAGAGAAAAAAATGATGCACCGAGAATCTTGCGCTTGTTCCAAGACGGAACTGGATCTGTTTGCCATGCCACCCACCATGATGACGATGCAAGAATCCCAGTGGGTGGAATTTCATCCCGTCTCCTCACTGACTGATTCCGCTCCCATCGAGTTTGAAATCAAAGTTCAGCCCGAAGATTACATCGATCTGAATAGTTGTTACCTGTACTTGAAAGTGAAAGTGATCGAACCACCCAACACTAACCTAGACGCTGATGAAGCAGTAGCTCCCGTCAATAATTTCATGCATTCCTTGTTTAGCTCAGTGGACTTGTACTTGAATAACAAACTGGTCAGCAGCAGCATGGATACTAACCCGTACCGAGCGTACCTGGAAAATCTCTTGACGTACGGAAAAGAAGCCAAGAACACTCATCTGGATGCTTGCGTGGTATGGAAACCTGACCAAGCGACTAAGTTCAGCGGCATTACACTTGCTGGGAATACTTCAAATCCAACGGGATTTGTAGAACGACAAAAGAAAATTGCTGGAAGTCGTAGTTTGGAACTCATGGATCGCTTGCATCTAGACATGTGGTTGCAAGAGAAATATTTGCTGAACGGGGTGGATGTCCGCCTGAGACTGAATCGCAGCAGTGCCGCTTTCCATTTGATGGCTGCTCATGATGCCACTTACAAAACCGTCATCGAAGAAGCCAAACTCGACGTGCGTCGTGTGGAAGTGTTACCTAAAGTGGGAAACGACGTCAGTCAGACGTTGAGCAGAACGACCGCCAAGTATCCGATCCGACGCGTGGAAGTGAAAACGTTAACCATTCCTGCTGGACAGCGATCTATGATCCAAGATCATCTCTTCCAAGGACAGTTACCCAAACGTTTGATCCTTGGTATCGTCAAGAATCCAGCCTTCAACGGAGCCTTCGCTGAAAATCTTTTCAACTTTCAACATTACAATGTGTCAAAAATCGAAGTCAGTCGCGACGGCAAGACCTTGTGTACCCCACCTTTTGAGCCTAAGTTTGGTCACAAGAGTTATTTGAGATCGTACTTGTCCCTGTACGAAGCCACGGGACAGTTAGGAACCAACACCAGTCACGGTATTTCGTACGACGATTATGCAGGAGGCTACGCTTTGTGGGCTTTCGATTTCACTCCAGACAAAGGCAGCGACCAGGGATATTTCCACCCCATAAAATCCGGCCAGATTCGTGTGGAAATTCAGTTTGCGAGTGCACTGGAGGCAGGGAACACAGTGAACGTCATCCTGTATGCGGAGTTTGATAATACCATAGAAATCAACAGTTTGAGAGAAGTCATTCTAGATTATTAGAAGCTATGGAAGACTGTTATCCCTCTTTACCTAGTGGAGAAACTTTGAAGATGGAATGTGAGGAAACTGTGGAAGAAGAATCCCAAGACAAAGACGAAGAAGTTATCATGATGAAGTCAAGATGGCCAGAACAAGAAGCCCATTTAGTTTCCTGTTTTGCTACATTCCTGACAGATATAATGAAAGAATTGATCAAGGAAGAGTGCTATGGATGTCACAACGATCATCCCAGTCAAATTCAACACGACAAATGTCTGATGTTGAGCCAAGAAGAAAAATTGGACGAATATCTGGACAAAGCTTGGGGTGTCATCGATATAGAATTCGTGTTGAACGAGTGGTATAAAGGCTTGGATAAACATTCTTCTCCTCCATTAACGTCTCTGGAGCGCCGTCGCATCGAATCTCTCTTGGACCAGAATAAGAAGTCGGAGCCAAACGCCTTTTACTTGTCAGACATTTTCAAGCAAAAAGTCAGGATCGAATTGATCACTTATCATTACCTGTGAAGAAAAAAACCACACAAATAAATGGATACCTGGGAACTTTATTACCTTTTGAACCACAGTTCGTATACGGCTTCTTGGAATCCTGTCGTCTGTGCTAAAGATGAACTCCCTCATCGCAAACCTCAAGACCATCCAGCTTATGTGATCAACACGGACGACAGTCATCTCCCAGGAACCCACTGGGTAGCCGTCTACTTTCCTCAAGAAGGATGTGTGGAATATTTCGATTCGTACGGATTGCCCCCTTTGGAAGACGATATCATCGACTTTATGAGAAGAAATGCTCAGACCACCCGATTCAATAATGTGAAATTACAAGGCACAGATTCCTTGGTGTGTGGACAATATTGTGTGTATTTTCTGCATCATCGCAACCTGGGCTATTCCTTAGAACATGTAGTGATTCATTTTAATCCTCGTTCTTCTTCAACAAACGATGTGAAAGTAGATCGATGGTTTTGTGACCAGTATGCTTATCTTTTGTCTCAAGCTAGGAAACGTAGTGTCCATCAATGGCCTAATGACTTCCAACAATGGAAATCACAATTTCATTCACAACGTTGTCAGCCCTGTTTAAAGTAGAGTGTGAATTGAAAAAATGTTTGTGATTTGAAAAAAATGTTTGATGTTATATTGTTGGATTATTGTTAAAAAATGTTAGAGTTGTTGTTGGTTAGTGTTAAGTGATTTTGAATAAAAAATGTTGTGTTTTGAAAAAAATGCCTTTGTCTTTTGTTTGGCTATAAGGATGTTGATTCATGCTCTTTGACTTCTTACTATCCCTCTCATGACACTCATTGAACGTTCCGGCTCGAAAACCGTAGAGGGATGTTTTCCTTCACGTCCGCGCTTTGACTTTAAGAACCGGGGAAGTTTCCAGTCTAACCATCCATTGTCGACTCATCCTGCTACGAAGATGTGCTCCAAACTAGCTAAGTTAAACGAAGCCTACGTGAATTTGCATAGGGTCAGACACAGTCTGATACCGAAGCCAGAAGAGATAGAGAATGTGAGAATGTTAAAAGTCACTGAAGACCTGATAGAAGAGCTCTTCAGGGAAGAAGTGAACAGGGAGAAAGAAGAATGGATAGAGAAGTACAGACTTCAGAGACATCAGCAACAGCAACAACAACAACAGCAGCAGGAGCAGGAACCTGAACCTCACAGAGGCTTTGTCGATCGTCGTATCAACACCAAAGAGTTCTTCTTCTCTTTCCGAAGAAGCAGACCTATCGTCAGAAAGTCTATCCTCAAAGGACGTCGCATTCTTAGAAACTAAAAGATTGCCATAGCAAACAAAAAAAAACAGCCCTTTTCAGGGCTACCCCAATACTCTAGAAAAGAAATAACAATCGATTTGCCAATGTGTGTAGGTAGAGTAGTGTGAATATAAACACTAACTCTTTTTTATAGTGAGAGGGTATGTGTTTGTGTATAGGATTGTGTGTTTGTAAGTGCTCGCGTAAGTTGGTGTGGATAGTAGATTAAGATCATGTCTTTTTTGCTGTTAGAGGTGTGGGGAGAGTAGATTTGGGGTTTGATTGGATTGCTTTGCGTATGTGGATAGTATATTGAAGTGATTAATGAAAATCTTTTAGAATAGTGATGGGTAGTATAAAAAAGTGAGTGTTTCTTTTAGGTCCGCGCGTTTGTTAGGCCATGATCTAGGTAAGATCAATTTTACGTTTTTAGGGGGATGTTTTCCATCACGTCCGCGCTTTCACTATAAATTGAAACTCGCTGGGCAATCTAGCTACCCTGTTCATTCGTTGACAAGACGATGAATACCAGAATTGTGAAACTGCTAGAACTCCAGATGCACCTGGAATATGCCAGGCGCATACTAAATGAACTGGCCGCGGAGGCCATTGTCGAAGAGGCAAGGATGAAAGAGGAGGAGGAAAGAAGAAAAAAAGAAGAGGAGGAAAATGAGAGAGGAAATTTCAGAATCCCAGAGACAGAAAATTGGGATTCTGAAGCCACTTATCCCGCCTCTGCACTCCCAAGAAGAAAGGTAAAAGGAGACTGGGGAAGAAGATGTGTGTGTGGTGCCAGGCCTGGAAGGTGCCATCATTAGATAGGTGCATCTGGAGTTAAAAACAAACAGCCCTTTTCAGGGCTAACCAATACTCTAGAAAAGAAATAACAATCGATTTGCCAATGTGTATGCAGAGTAGTGTGACTATAAACAATGACTCTTTTTTTCCTAGTGTGAAGGTATGTGTTTGTGTTTGTATTTGTGTGTTTGTGTTTGTAAGCGCTCACGTACGTTTGTGTGAATAGTAGATTATGGGTTTGTTTATTGTTTCTTAGCGTATGTGAAGAGTATAGTTAGGGTTTTGTAACCGCTCACGTACGGATGTGTGGATAGTAGATTATGGATTTCGTTTTAATGATTTGCGTGTATAAATAATAGATTTGGGGTTTGTTTATTGCTGGTTAAAGTATGTGGATACTAGATGATATGAAATGAGAAAAGTAAGGGATGTTTTCCTTCACGTCCGCGCGTTGTTTGGTCATGATCTAGGTAATATCAATTTTATGTCTTAGGGGCATGTTTTCCATCACGTCCACGCTTTCACTATAAGAACCCACAGTATTCGTCGTTCAAACCATTCTACAGAGAAGATGGCTTCAAATCACCTGGATAAAATGCAAACATTGCAAGACGTCCTGGACAATTTGGGCATGATGGAACAAATGCTAGTGAGGTTAAATGAAGATCACTATTCTTATAGCCCCCATCGAGTGAAGATGGAGATTAACAACTTAAGAAAAGTAAAGGAAATGATAAGTGCTGTGATGAAAGAAATAAAGGAGGAGAAGGAGGATGAAGAGGAAAGGATAAGGATAAGAGCATGGAATGAAAAAATTGAAAAAGAAGAAGAAAATGAGAAGAGGAAGAAAGAAGAGGAGGAGAAGAAGAAAGAAGAGAAAAAAAGGAAGAAAAGAAAGAAAAGAAGAGAAAGAGTGTAAGAGAGAAAAAAAGAAGTTGGTGGAGAAATAGAAGAAATTAGAAACAGAAGAAACCCAAAGGCCCTTTTCAGGGCCACCCACATTTCTCGAAAAGAGATCGACTTTCGATTGCCTACCCATTTTTAAAATTTAAAAAAAAAATATCCCATGTTAAATTCCCCTTGTCCCTAAAGTAGTAGCTTTTTCTCCCATGTTAAATTCCCCTTGTCCCTAAACAAGCCCAAACTCTATTCCCATGTTCAATTTCCCTTGCCCCTAGACAAACCCAAACTATATTCCCCATGTTCAATTCCCCTTGTCCCTAGACAAGCCCAAACTCTATTTCCCATGTTAAATTCCCATTGTCCCTAGAGTGGACCAGGGGTTTTCTCCATGTTAAATTTCCATTGTCCCTAGAGTGGCCGGGGGGGGGGTCTGTAATGCTAATTCCCATTGTCCCTAGGGTGGCCCCCTTCACTACTTATATTTGAAGTTTTACATCTTCCTTACAACGCGTTTGTTATGAGTCACATCAATGAAGCCTCATCCATTTAAGGGTCATGGCTATATCCGGCTTAACTGAATTAAAAAACAATAAGTTGAATGGCATGTGAATGTGGTTCTTTTTAATACCTGCATGTTTCATTACACCTTTTACTCCTATGAACTGTCAGTGTTTAAGTATAGTGTTGCAAGTAGTGAAGTGGGGCACCCTACGTACAATGGAAATTAGCATTACAGGGACCTCCGGGCAAATCTACGTACAATGGAAATTTAACATGGCGAAAAATCGTGGGCAAATCTACGTACAAGGGGAATTAACATGGGAATAAATCGTGGGCCACTTTACGTACAAGGGGAATTTAACATGGGGAATAGAGTTTGGGCTTGTTTAGGGACAAGGGGAATTGAACATGGGATTTTTTTTATTTTTTTTTTTAAATTTTGAAAAAAAAGAGGTAGGCAATCGAAAAGTCATTCTCTTTTCGAGAAATATGGCTGGCCCTGAAAAGGGCCTTTGGGTTTATGTTAATGTATCCATTAACATAAAGGGCACCGCATTGGTCTTCTTCTTGTCCTTAGGCTGCGTCTCACTGTAGGACCGTAAATCAGGACTCTTTTGAGGCATCCTTGTCTTTCTACGTAGATCCTACGTATCCACAGACTGGTGTTTGTCCTGTGGACAACGGTCCACTTGGATCGGACATACATGGGTATGTCCGTCCGGAACATCATGGAAGACACAAGCGTAGAAGATTGCACATCGGTCCACATCTTGAAGCGACGAGAACAGGTGAATCAATGCACTGAACTGCGCTTATTTATAGGTAGAGGTAGGATTGAAACGGATTGAGTTCATTCACCAATCCAAACACGCGTTACAAAATTCAGTCAGCCCTCATCCAATCCGAAGAGAGTAGTCTGTGACGTCAGTTGGTCTATATAGATTCGCTAGCGCTTGTGTGCAGTCAATCTATGCGACAGTGATTCAACATGACGGAAATTCAGAAAACGATCCATTGGGGTGCACCAACAGGGGAGACTACTCAAGGGAACCCGGACTTACTTTCTGAAGAGGTGAATTGGGATTTTGTGGATTTTCTTTCCTCGCAAGAATTTGTTCCGGAACCTTCGTTACCTTCTTCATTACCGCAAGTGGAGAATCTTAGACAGAGAAAGAAAGAAGAATTGGAGAAATTTATACAACGACAAAAGGAAGCGGAACAAGCTTTTCTCCTACAGCAACAGCAGCAAGAAGAAGAGGTAAGAAAAAAACAACAGCAACAACAGCAAGAAGAAGTAGCAGCAAAGAAACAAGATGGTGAAAATCAAACGGTCACGGTACTGTTGGACATTTTAGCGGAGTTAAGAAGTCTGAAACAAATGTATCAGACTTCTTTATTACGACCGAAGAGAATACGACCTTCCCGAGCTAAACACGTCAACCCTGTGACTAAGCCTACCGTACCGCCCTTAGTGATTTCAACCCAATCATCATCATCATCAACGTTACGCAGTCCAGAAGTAGGCCTTGGCCGTGGCAAAGGCTTAAGGCAGTTAAAGTTGATTGCTTAAACTCACCCCTACACCAAAATAAAAAGGCCCTTTTCAGGGCCACCCACATTTCTCGAAAAGAAATACAATTTCAATTTGCCAATAACTGAAAAAAAAACAACAAAAAAAACAAACAGCTCATTTTACCAGTATAGTACGTGTCTTTGTATGAGTGCGTGAGTGTAGCTTCTTATTTTAAAATCAAAACTCAAAGACACTTACCTTATATCATTAATTTATTCTTTTATCCATTTTTACAATCCAATTCACAGTTCACAACAGAACACTTTAATATAAAGTTCATTGACTTCTTTCTTCCCTTCTTCTTTTCTTCTCCTGTTTCTTTGCCTCTTGTAAATAGAATTGTCTTCTTTCTTCCTCTTCTTCCTCTGAAGAATCCCTCTCTTCCTCTGAAGAATTCCTCTTTTCTTCTGACTCCTCTTGTTTCTTTTTTGGGCAATCTGGAGACCAATGTCCTTTTTCTTGACAATAATAACAGGTATCTTGACTTTTGTCTTTTTTAGCCCCTGTTTTTGTTCTTTTTTGACGGTCTGGACACTCTGAAGACCAATGTCCTTTCTTCTGACAGATATAGCAAGTATCTTGACTTTTATCTCGAAAGGAAGGAGAGTAGTCCGTCGGCTGGTCTGAAGAGAATTTTCTAATGACCCCTCGCAAAGCTCTGACGAAACGTTCGATTTGGTTAGTCTCTTCCATCGTTGTGCTCGGCTTGAGAGTGAAATGAATAGTGAAAGGACAAGACACACACCCTTTTATATATGCTGGTCTGCCATGACTATAAATTAGTCTATGGTGTTTAAACTTGAGTCATTTGACGTTTTTCACTCAAGATGAAACGATCCTATTCATTCGAGAAGAAAGAAGAAAGTAAGAGGCAGAAACGTGATCTATCGCCTCGTACCAGAGCTGAAATCTTGGCACAAATTCATGCCAGTGATTTTGAAGAGGACATGAGTGAACCAGAATCCGAACCCTCTAAACCAAGTTCACCACCTTTAGTCAACCCTGAAAAGTACTATTCCATTCGAGAGACGGAAAAGCGCTCCTCTAGAAAATTTAGAACCACGGCTTACACCTACACGGTGAAGTTTAAACATTTCAAGGCTGACGTACCATTGGAGAAAGCAGAAGGGTTTATCACCGAGATGTGGGATTCTTTGCTCACCGCACTCAAGTGACAATGTCAACCCAAAGAAGACGATCGCTTGACACTATCCACAGATCACGAAAGTTTGAAATCCCCTGTTTGGATCGAGTTTAGCAGACCCGCAGAACTAACCCCTTCCAAAGTCATGGACAAGATTCAACACGTACAACAATCTAATGATCAGTTTGACATCACCGATGGTAAAGCCACACTGAAAATGGCCCACGTCTCTCCTCCTCAAGGGACTGGACGCAAAAAGATGTTTTTGGTGGACGATCTTCGCAACACCAAAACAAGTCTCGTCCGAATTAACAACACTCATTACCAGATGTGTTTAGCCCGTGCCATCGTGGTGGGACGAACCTATGCCAACAAGAACGACACGGTAGAATGGAAAAGAACCTGGAACACTATTCAACGTTCCTATCGAGCCAAACAACGAAACGAAGCAGAAGTCCTGTTGCAACAAGCCGGCCTGTCCAAAGACACACCCTGTGGCATTCCTGAGATGCAAAAATTGCAAGATGTCCTAGCTCCACGATACACCTTGAAAGTGCACCCTCAAGAAATGCGCGGGCCTCTGTTGTTTCGAGGCCAATATTTTAAGGACGGAAAATACATTCATGTTTATTATCACGATGACCATTTCGATACCATTACCAGTATCACCGGATTCCTGGGATACAGTTATTATTGTGAGAAATGTGATTATGGTTATAACAATCGAGAGCAACACAAGCATTGTGGATCGAAATGCCCAGGATGTTTGGCCTCTCCACCCTGTATGAGCGAAGAACCAGTGCCTTGTTCAACTTGTCTGCGCACGTTTGTCAGCCCTACCTGTTACCAACAACATTTGAAAACACAAGGTTCACAGAAGAAATGTGCTTGTCAACTCCTGAAATTGTGCCCTACCTGTGGACAAGGCATACTTACCAATAATGCCAAGGCACACGTATGTCGAGGAAAGAAAAAAATGTCACATTTGTCATCACATCGTGGACTTGGAACATCAATGCTACGTGCAAAAATACCAACCCCCACCAGAGAAAGAGGACGGTTACAAGAAGAAAGGCAATTTCATCTTTTTCGATTTCGAATGCATGCAAGAGACCGGCATTCACATTCCTAATTTCTGCGTGGCTCATCGAGCGTGCGAGAAGTGCATTCAAGAACCTATTTTCAGTCATTGCCCTCACTGCAGCAAGATGCCTGGAGGGCGTGAAAAAATCTTTCGGGGACCGAACACGTTAGCCGATTTTGCCCAATGGGTTTTAGACCCCATCGACAAGACGTGGAGCCAAGAGGACATCGAACGTTACGGAGATTGTCATCGTCATGCCACGGTGATGGCTCACAATTTCTCCGGATACGATGGACAGTTTCTTTTGAGATACTATACGGAACAAGGCACCGAGAGTCCTAAAGTGACTTTGAACGGAGCCAAAATCATTTTCATGCAAGTGGGACAAGTACAGTTTAAAGATTCGATGAGCTACTTGGCCATGCCTTTGAGTCGAATGCCTTAAACGTTTGGAATGACAGAAATGGCTAAAGGGTACTTTCCACACTTTTTCAATACGGAAGCCAATCAACACGCCGTTCTACACCATTTACCTGAGGCTCACTATTACGACCCCGACAACATGCGTACCGAACAGCGAGAAGCTTTCTACGCTTGGTACCAGGCTCACGCCTCGGACCCCTTCGACTTTCAGGAAGAAATGCTAAAGTATTGTCGTTCCGACGTGGACATTTTACGGCGTTGCTGTGGAAAATTTCGAGAACTGTTCATGGAACACGGAGGGGTCGATCCTTTGAAAGAAGCTTGCACCATTGCCAAAGCGTGTTCCTTAGTGTATCGACAACGATTCATGCCTGAAAACACCGTGGCTGTCATCAGCCCTCAAACGACCCACTTTGTCAAACGTCAATACTCGGTCAAAGCCCTACGCTGGTTACATTACTTGTGCGACAAGGAAGACAAGTGGATTCAGCATGCCCGCAACGGAGGGGGTGAAAAGACCATCGGAACGTATTCGGTCGATGGCTGGGACTTAGAAAACCCCAAGATCGTGTACGAGTTTAACGGTTGCTTATTTCACGGATGTCCCGTCTGTTACCCTGATCGTAGCACTAAAAATCAGTTTTTGCAACGAACCATGGAAGACTTGTACCAGGACACTTGTCAGAGACGCCTAAAGTTAGAACAGCAAGGATACCAAGTGGTGGAAATGTGGGAACACGAGTACAATCACCGTATGAAAACCGATCACGAGTTTAAACGCCTCGTGGAAAGTTACCAGTTCATGGACCCGTTGAACCCGAGGGATAGTTTGTACGGAGGAAGGACCAATGCCACCTGTTTGCTGTACCAAGCCGACGAAGAGAAAGGAGAAGAAATCAAATACTTGGATGTGTGTTCGCTGTATCCCTACGTGTGCAAATATTGTCACTTTCCTACAGGACACCCGCAATTGCTGACGGAACACATCGACCTGAAAAACATTCGACAATACGAAGGCTTGATCAAGTGTAAAGTATTGCCTCCCACGAACCTGTACCATCCCGTGTTACCTCACCATTGCCAAGAGAAACTGATGTTTCCCTTGTGCCGTTCTTGTGCCGAAACGTGCAACCAAGACCAGCCTTGTCAGCACACCCAGGAAGAACGGGCCTTGACGGGAACCTGGGTCAGCGTAGAATTGTTCAAAGCTCTGGACATGGGATACCAACTGTTAGAAGTGTACGAAATTTGCCACTTTCCTAAGACACAACAGTACCACAAGGGTGATCCCAGTCAGAAAGGCATTTTCGCAGACTACGTGGATGCCTTTTTGAAACTAAAACAAGAAGCCAGCGGCTATCCGTCCTGGTGTCACACTCCCCAAGACCAAATACAATTCAAAGAGAAATACTATGAACAAGAAGGCATCACTTTAGACCACATCGAGAAAAACGAAGGCAGGCGATCGTTTGCCAAAGTGATGTTAAATTGCTTGTGGGGTAAAATGGCACAACGACCGTGTTTACCCAAGACGGAATATTTGACAGAACCTTCCCGCTACTTCCAGATGATTCACGACAAAACCAAATACATGAAACACGTGGACGTCGTTTGAGAGAATTTGATCTTGGTCAATTACGAAGAAGATCTGGACTTTGTAGAAGACGACCCTTTTGGAAATGTCATCATTGCGGCTTACGTGACAGCTCATGCTCGCTTAAAATTGTACGAAGCTTTAGAACTGTTAGGGGAACGCGTCCTGTACTTTGACACGGACAGTTGCATTTACATCCATCACCCGAGTCAACATCACCATGACATCGAAGGAGACCGTTTAGGAGCCTGGACAGACGAGCACCCCGGCGACAAGATTCTAAGTCTCGTCAGTGGCGGTCCCAAAAATTACGGCTACGAATACCGTGACAAACAAGGAGAAGTGCACACGACGTGCAAAGTGAAAGGACTGACTCTGAATCATCGTACCAGTCGTGTGGTCAACTTTGGGGTATTGAAAGTAGCCTTGCAATCGGGAGAGGATGGAAACTTTAAAGTGACCACCTATCAACCCAACAGGATTGTACGTTTACCCACTCACCACATCGTCAGTCGACCCTTGGAAAAAGTCTATCAAATCGTGTACCAGAAGCGAGTGCGACTACCCAACCACTTTACTTTGCCGTATGGACACGTTGGTATAAAACACTGGTTGTAAGAGGATAGTCACACGCTAGAAGGATGACTTCGCCACAGCAAGAATCGAGTGAGAAACCCGATGAGAACTCCAAGTTCAAACCATACCATTTTCCAGCCTTCTTACCTGACTATTGTGATTGTGCCCGTCGATTGGACACGTTTCAGAAATGGCCTACGGATAGGGAAGGATTACCTTCTTCGCATGTTTTAGCTAGAACAGGATTTGTCTACTTGGGACCTGATTCAGGATTGGGATACGAGGTACAGTGTTTCGCTTGCGGACTGAAGTTACGAATGGATCTATGTATCTATAAAGATTCAGCTATTCTGGAACATACTTGATGGCGTCCGCATTGCCCTTACCTTTCTATGGCCTTTCCACCCATCACACTACGGTACAATGTTGACGGTACCTTAGAGACAGTACCTTCCGAAACAAGACATAAAAAACGTAAAAAAGGAAAGATGTACAAGCTGGAGACTGCATTTCGACTAGTATAAAAAGGGGGCTATGGTGAAGATCGATAGTTCATTGGGACTACCAAGACCGAGCAAACAAGATGAATACTTTCAGAGAAACACAGAACAAGTTGTTTAGAAAGGCACAATTCAAGTGTGAGGCTTCGGAAGTGGAATGCGATTGTGAGCCTTGCGATGGGTACGATGCTGTACGTTGTGACCTTAGCGATGCCGTAAAGCATCATGGGAACTTTAGTGTCACTACCCCTATCATGGAAAGTGATGCTGTGCGTGTCAAACCTGAGGGATGCGAAAGCGATGCCGCTCGTCCTCTTGGACATTTTACTGGGTTTCGTTTTAAAGGGGAATGTTCACCTTCACGTCTACCCCCCTACGGATGTCATCCAGCCCTGAGCAAACTCCTGCTCATGTCACTCAACCCTCATCGAAACGAACCTGTGAAAGACGAATATTCGTTTCCTGTGCGTTTGTCGGAATACTGCGACTTTGAAAATCGTCTTCAATCGTTCAAAGGAAAATGGCCTAAGTATCTGGGAGGACCGACCCCCGAAGAATTAGCCAGAGCCGGATTTTTCTACTTGGGCGAAGGAGATAAAGTCAAGTGCTTCAGTTGCGGTGTGTCACTTCACCACTGGGAACCGCAAGATTCGGCCTACGTAGAACATGATCGATGGTCATCGAATTGTCATTACTTACCCTTAGTGGGACCGAGACATTGAAGTAACTTCTTACCATAATCTGTTCATGGATACTTTACAAGAGAACATTCGTGCTTTGCCTGTGGAGTTGAGAGAACGCATTTACCGAGAGCTGGTCAAAATACAAGTGAAACGTAAAGAACAATTGCATCCGTTACGTCACCGGTGTTTGAACCACTGGTACCTGAATGCTATACAAGGACTGATTGAGTTGAAACTGTTCCATTGGACAGACATTGATCAACGACCTCCTGGTTATAAAAAGGAATGGTTTGGTATTGACGATTCTATCTACTACATTGTAAACGTACTGCATCGAATTCCAGAGTAAGAGTTAACGAATTACCAACATCTTTCACGCAATGTCAACTTGGTGAAAGAGGAAACTTCTGAACGAATTGTAATGTGTAGATTAGTGGTGAAACGATTTAGATTCGACAATGAATTAAAACCATGTTTGTGCAAACAGTACATTTCTTGTGTCAGACCAAAGAGGATTTAGTATGACCTATTCATGGATACTTTGCTAGAGAACATTCCTGCTTTGCCTGTGGAGTTGAGAGAACGCATTTACCGAGAGCTGGTCAAAATACAAGTGAAACGTAAAGAACAATTGCATCCGTTACGTCACCAGATCTTTAAGCACTGGTACCTGAATGGTATAAGAGAACTGATTCGTCAGAAATTGTTTCAGTGGTCAGACCTTGTTCAATACTTCCAGGCCCCCGATGATTCACGTGTTGATCATTTTGGTTACTTCGAGATTCACCTAGTACAACACATTGAGGAAGACAAGGTAAAGGATTACAGACATATTTTACGTGGAATCTACTTAGCGGAAGAGGAAACTTCTAAACGAAGTCGGACGTTTCGGTTACAGTATGCAACATTTAGATTCCCTACTGGAGAACGAAGATGTCTGGCTAGAAAGTACGTGTATTGTTTCCGAAACAAAGAGACTATAAAAACAGGCTGCCATGCCACGACTTTTATCGCATGTAATCCAACAGATTCCGTGGAAGGAACTCAATGACCATATTCAAACCGTGGATCATTACCATCGATTATTACAAGAACTGTATCCATTCAATTTGGGTCGACAAGTGGTGTGTGTCTTAGTGACTTGTTTTCTGGGATTTCGTTTACCAGCTGATTCTTTGTGGACTCTTTACGATCAGTACTTACCACCTCAATGGTATTAAATGGTCACGAAAAACTCCTTTTGCTCAAAGCCTTGCGTTTTCATCTGGATACTTCTCGACCTCAACAGGAAAAAAAGATTCGTCAACTTTTAGCTACCCAAGACGTGTATGACGATGTGTGTGTAGCTTGTGACTTACATCCCCATTGGACAGATGTCCGTGCCTGGAAAGAATGGGATTTTGAGGCTTGGACCCAAGAAGTGGCCCAGTATGCACGAGAGTTGTTCAAGGAAAAAAGTTACTTTTCAACCCCTGTTAGTGACGGTGCCAGAAGAACCCGTCACCCAGGACGGGACTGTCGTGGACAGGCCTGAAAGACCCTTTCGGGAGGACACTTGTGTGACCTTACCCCCTACTACAGAACTGGTTAGAACATTACCCAAAACATGTTGTACAGACACTTGTTTTTATTCCACGTTAATGGTTATCATGTGCCTTTTATCCTTGTACTTAAGCCTTTGGCTTTTATGTATTTTTGTCTTTCGGATTCATGTTTGAAAAAAAAACATTCAATAAACGTGTTCTGAAAAAAAGTATATAAACTCTTGTCTTGTTTGTTCTCGTGTCACAAGTGACATTCCTCACACAATGGCTACCTCTGCTATCTCTGCTCCCTCTTCCTCTACTGTCAAAGTCATCGACGAACACTTAGATCGTGCCAGTTGGGAGGCTTTGTATCTTCGCCATCCCTTTAACATGCTCATTGCTGGACCTAGCGGTTCAGGCAAAACCGAATTCGTCAAACGTTTGATCGAACATAAACATCAATTGATCGATCGACCACCTCAACGGATCGTGTGGTGTTACAAAGAGTGGCAATCGGCGTATAGCCTCTTGCGAGAAAGTCAAGGCGATTCCATCGTGTTTGTGGAAGGCATTCCTAAAGAAGACGACGGCATCGTCTCTGACTCCCGTCAGACCCATTTGGTCATTTTTGACGACATGTTAGGAGAAGACGAAGAAGAAATTAAACTGTGGTTCACGCGCAAAGGGCATCACCGTAATGCCAGTGTCGTTTACATCATTCAAAATTTGTTTCAACAAAGTAAAGCCCATCGCACCATCAGTCTCAATGCGCATTACGTGGTCTTGTTTAAAAGCCCTCGAGATAAATCGCAAGTGCAAGTCTTAGCCAAACAGTTAGGAACGCCTTGGCTGACTCAGGCGTACGACGATGCCACTCAAACGCCACACGCCTATTTACTCGTCGATTTGAAACCTACGACCCCCGAGGATTTGCGATTTCGTACACACTTGTTTCACCACTGGTGCCAAGACGGAGGGCCTGTCCTGTACACGTCTACGTCCTCGACTTCATTTCACTCCCCATAAAAAATCTATAAAAACCTCAGGCCCTTTTTCGTCTGTCTCACACACAGTGTGAACAGGACGTCCCTTCAGTCGCATCTTCCCGTCAAATTGATTCGTGCCTTGTATGGCATCAGTCGAGAAAAAAATCCACAAATACGAGCTCGTGTCTCAGAAGCTAGTCTCAAAGAAGTCGTACGATGGTTCACGGTGACGGCACGTCAAATACTCCAAGGAATCATTCAGATTCCTCATCAAACCAAACGCTTTTTCGATCGAAACAAAGTCGCTTTGGTCCAACTGGCCGATCTCCGCATCGACACTCAAACCAAACAACAAATCATTTTGAAACCTGGAGGGAGCAGTACTCTAGGAGGGGTCATCATTCGCTCACTCTTAAGATGGGATCCTAATGCCCCCAAAGTTATCCCCAAGAAAAAAGTCCAACGAAGCGCCAAGAAGAAAAAGAAAAAGACCAGGTCCCCAAGAAGAACTTCTCCAGTGGCGGGACCCTCCTCTGACCAGACACCACCCCGGAAAAAGAAAAGAAGCCCCAAGAAAAAGAAAAGTCCACAGAAGAAAACTAGTCGCAAGAGAGGCACTTCGGCCAGGACGCAACCTTACACTCGCAAACCACGATCTGCCACGGCAGTGACTGCGTCTCCGGCAGCCTCACGTTCATCCACTTCTCCATTAATGACACCAAGAACTGAAGAGTACTTAGAGACGTTGATCACACCAAGAACTTCTCCGTTAATGACCCCAAAAAGAACTTCCCCAGTGGCAGGACCCTCCAATTTAGTGGCAGTGGATGCTGCTCACAAAGTACCTTCTCCCAAAATCAAAGTCCAAGTAAGATCGGGCATATTACAAAGTATACTGTATTTGTCCATGCAAGAACTGGCTCGATTTAGTCCGTTGCGTACCCATGCACGACGTGTCATGCCTGTCCTCAAGTTGATACGACGTAAAGACAATCAGTGGCGACGCGTTCCAGTATAAAAAAAGACCTGTGACCAAGTCGGGGGTATCAGTGTTTTTTGGTACTCCTGAAGACTCAAAGATGTCACCCTCCAGAAAACCCCAAGGAAAGAAAAGGAAAGGACTCCCACCACGTTTAGTCAAACATTGGGACATGTTATCTATCCTGTCCAAAGCTTCTCCACCTCTACGAAAAAAACTCATTCAATCGGCCTCCAAAGAGGTCATCAATACCGTGTGTGAATGTTGTTTGGACGTCTTGAAAGGCACGATCCCTTTGTCCAAACACCGGAAACAATGCTTAAGCAAACATCGTCACGTTCTTCGCCAAATGGTTCAAAAGAAAATTCCCATTCGTCAAAAGAAGATGTTGGTCCAACGTGGAGGCATTTTGCCTCTCTTGTTAGGCCCCATACTGAAAGGAGTCTTGGGAACCATGTTGGGAGGACTGGTGGGAGCAAGATAAAAAGGCCCTCGGAAGTCCCAAGATCTCAGAATCAACCCCTGACAACCCCATGGAAGGACGAAAACTAGCTTTAGTGCCTTACAAACGATGGATGGAATACCATCGTTGGCAAGAACAACGCACCCCGCATTTACCTCCCAATCCAAATTTGAGCGAGATGTCCCAGTTACAACACGAATTGCAGTCCTTGATGGATCGCCAAGATTTGTCCGAAACAGAAAAATCGCAAAAGTACGGTCAACTCTTGCAACGACTGCAACTCTTTCACCAGAAAGCTTTAGACGAAACAGCTCTACCCACTTTGAAAGATTTTAAGACCTTGATGAAAAGTCCAGCACCATCATCACTACCACCACCACCACAACCACTACTACCATCCCCAGGGGTCACCAGAGCTACCCCACGAAGACCTCAGGAAGAAGAGATGCGAGAAGTGTTTCAAATACCGTCAGCAGCTCCCATTTCGAGTAAGATTGCAACATCCTTGTTGACCCCGTCCCCCCACACCCCAACGAGAAGAAATGAAAGCTTGGGTTAAAAAGATGATGTCCACTCCTCCTTCGACAGAAGTGAAAAAGAAAGAAGGGAAACCACAAGTGAAAAAAGAAAAGAAGACCAAAGCCATTACATTGCCACCTCCACCACCACCACTACCTTCGACTTCTACTCCCGTAGCCCATCAGACACGTAAATCCGTTTCCAAACCACCCTTTCGTTGCACCCAAAGTAGCATCACCGAAGAGTGGGTGACTTATTAATACACAAACAAACACAAAAAATGGAAAAAGTCTTAGCCAGCATTTACTACGATCCCTCGCATCCTGCAGGTTATGCAGGAGTTCAAAAATTGTATCGTGCTGCCAAAATGCGACTGAAAAGTCTCCGTTTACCTCAAGTGCAACGATGGTTACAAGAACAAGCTACCTACACTTTACACAAACCCATTCGACGCAAGTTTGCCAGAAGTCGCACCCAAGTGGAAGGCATCGATCATCAATGGCAAGCCGATTTAGCCGATGTCTCTCATTTGGCCAGCTACAATCGTGGCTACAAATATTTGTTTTGTGTCGTCTTTTCCAAATATGCGTGGGTCGTGCCCTTGACTTCCAAATCGAGCAGCGAGTTAGTGCGAGCCCTGCAACGAGTGTTGAAACAAAGTGGTCGTCACCCTCTTCGATGGCAAACGGACAAAGGCACCGAATTTCTGAACCGAGCTTTCCAAAAAGAATTAAAGAAACGTGACATTCATTTTTTTACCAACGAGAATCCCGAAACCAAAGCCAGCATCGTGGAACGTTTTCAACGCACTTTGAAAGAACGCATGTGGAAATATTTTACGCATCACCACACTCTGAAGTACATCGACATCTTACCGCACCTTGTGCAAGCGTACAACCAATCTTACCATCGAAGCATCGGACGTGCCCCGCAAGAAGTGACTCCCGAGAACGAAGTGTTGGTGTTTGAGTGCCTGTTTGGTACGTCCCCGACGAGGGCTGTCCCCAAGAAAAGTGGAGAGTTGACCGTGGGAGACTGGGTGCGCATTGGCAAAACCAAACGCACTTTCGACAAAGGTTACTTACCTAACTGGACGACCGAATTGTTTCGTGTCACTGGACGAGTGCATAGTCGAAAGCATTCTCGAACGGAGAACCCGTAAAGTGGGCAAACGACGTGTCAAAGAAGTCAAAGTACGTTGGAAAGGATATCCACCCAGTTTTGATTTTTGGATCGACGCTTCGCAAGTCATCGACTATAAAAAGAAGTGAACATCATGCCCTTTCACACAGACGCAGCTACTACGGCTACCAATCCTTCACCCAGTTCTTCTGTGCAAGGTTTACAAAAACAACCCTTGCGGATGTGGTGCGGAGAACGTGTGCCTAAAACGCAAATCGTCTTTTTCTGCCAAATCTTCGTGGTGTATTGTGTCATCGGGGCAGCCATTGCCAATTTGAATTTGCAACAAGGAGACAAACAATTGTGGACCATTTTATTGAGCAGTTGCATCGGTTACCTGCTTCCCAATCTCTCCCTGAGATTCTCTTCGAACGGGAACCACGGGAACCTTGTGTCCAGTACCAGTGTCAGTCACCACTCCAATAACAACAACAACAACCCCATTTTAGGCGGAGACACGCCTCTGACGTCCAGTAACCCCTCGGACAGCCACAGAACTCTGGAATTATGAGTCACCAAAACCAATTTTACTTAACCTTTCCCAGTGACAGTTCCATGGAGGTGTTTCCCAACAACACGTTGTGCTGTTACACGGCCAAATTACCTCAGGCCATCCCATTAGATCACGAAGCCCATTGGGAAGTGGCTTTAGTAGAAATCATTCACCCGACCCAAGTCCTCAATGTCCTTCCCAATCAAAATTTTTTTGATGTGGAAGTTCATGACGAACCATTGCAAAAGTACTGGGATACCCATGTCAAATATGACAAGAAAATCTATGATGACAAAACTCAAAAGTGGACCTACCACTTGTTCATTCCTCCACGTTATTATTTTAGTTGTCAACATTTGGTCAGCACCATAGCCACCAGGTTTAATGGCGTGTTTCTTAAAGCTTTGGAGAATGTCAGAAAAAATGACACCATGGAATACCACAAAGCAGCTCGTCGCTTCTCGATGAAATTTGAGGGGAGCAAAAACGTGTCCATTTTATTTTGTCCTGAATTGTTTGACATGTTGGGCGGAGACATGAACATGAGAATGGCCATGATCAAGAAAAAGGAATTACCAATCATTTACGACAATGAGTCTTTTAGCAAGTTATTTCGTGCCCCGGTAGAACTGAACCAAGGACTGAATTTGATGTTTGTGTACTCCGATGTGGTGGAGTTCAACGTGGTGGGACACACCTCTGTACCGTTACTGCGTGTCATTCCTTTCAAAGTGGATTCTGCCACGAACGCTGACGAGGAAGGTGGAAACACTTATCACGTCCACCGTAAATTTGTACATCCTTACTATTTACCTGTCAGCAAGTCGTATTTGGACACGGTCAACATTGTTATAAAAGGAGATTTGGGACAAAATATTCCATTCGCCAAAGGAAAAGTCACGGTGAAACTCCATTTTCGAAAACAGTTCTCTCACGACTCGTAAGTCATGTATCCAGTGTACCGAGGGGTTGTTCGACAGCGAGGACACGGTTTAGGAGATATGTTAAAATCGGCCTTTCGTTCGGTGGTCCCCGTTTTGAAACCGATGGAGACACGCGGATTGCACGCCTTGAAAGATGCGGTACTGACGCAAGGCAAAGAATTTCTCCAAAATGTCATCATCGACAAACAAAACCCTAAAGAAGCCTTCATGAGGGCTGGCAAAAATGTCTTGCTGCAAACGGGCAAAGACCTTTTGGGCCGCCGAGAAACACCTATAAATGCCCTGTACGCTACCGAGTCAGGCATTCAGCAAGGACAAGGCAGAAAGAGACGACGAAGAAAACACCCTTTCACCAGACTTCACACTTCTAAAGCTAGAAAGACAAAGAAAGAAGAACCGTTCGAGACTTAGACGTTTTCGATTATTGAGAAAGAGAAAAAAATGATGCACCGAGAATCTTGCGCTTGTTCCAAGACGGAACTGGATCTGTTTGCCATGCCACCCACCATGATGACGATGCAAGAATCCCAGTGGGTGGAATTTCATCCCGTCTCCTCACTGACTGATTCCGCTCCCATCGAGTTTGAAATCAAAGTTCAGCCCGAAGATTACATCGATCTGAATAGTTGTTACCTGTACTTGAAAGTGAAAGTGATCGAACCACCCAACACTAACCTAGACGCTGATGAAGCAGTAGCTCCCGTCAATAATTTCATGCATTCCTTGTTTAGCTCAGTGGACTTGTACTTGAATAACAAACTGGTCAGCAGCAGCATGGATACTAACCCGTACCGAGCGTACCTGGAAAATCTCTTGACGTACGGAAAAGAAGCCAAGAACACTCATCTGGATGCTTGCGTGGTATGGAAACCTGACCAAGCGACTAAGTTCAGCGGCATTACACTTGCTGGGAATACTTCAAATCCAACGGGATTTGTAGAACGACAAAAGAAAATTGCTGGAAGTCGTAGTTTGGAACTCATGGATCGCTTGCATCTAGACATGTGGTTGCAAGAGAAATATTTGCTGAACGGGGTGGATGTCCGCCTGAGACTGAATCGCAGCAGTGCCGCTTTCCATTTGATGGCTGCTCATGATGCCACTTACAAAACCGTCATCGAAGAAGCCAAACTCGACGTGCGTCGTGTGGAAGTGTTACCTAAAGTGGGAAACGACGTCAGTCAGACGTTGAGCAGAACGACCGCCAAGTATCCGATCCGACGCGTGGAAGTGAAAACGTTAACCATTCCTGCTGGACAGCGATCCATGATCCAAGATCATCTCTTCCAAGGACAGTTACCCAAACGTTTGATCCTTGGTATCGTCAAGAATCCAGCCTTCAACGGAGCCTTCGCTGAAAATCTTTTCAACTTTCAACATTACAATGTGTCAAAAATCGAAGTCAGTCGCGACGGCAAGACCTTGTGTACCCGACCTTTTGAGCCTAAGTTTGGTCACAAGAGTTATTTGAGATCGTACTTGTCCCTGTACGAAGCCACGGGACAGTTAGGAACCAACACCAGTCACGGTATTTCGTACGACGATTATGCAGGAGGCTACTCTTTGTGGGCTTTCGATTTCACTCCAGACAAAGGCAGCGACCAGGGATATTTCCACCCCATAAAATCCGGCCAGATTCGTGTGGAAATTCAGTTTGCGAGTGCACTGGAGGCAGGGAACACAGTGAACGTCATCCTGTATGCGGAGTTTGATAATACCATAGAAATCAACAGTTTGAGAGAAGTCATTCTAGATTATTAGAAGCTATGGAAGACTGTTATCCCTCTTTACCTAGTGGAGAAACTTTGAAGATGGAATGTGAGGAAACTGTGGAAGAAGAATCCCAAGACAAAGACGAAGAAGTTATCATGATGAAGTCAAGATGGCCAGAACAAGAAGCCCATTTAGTTTCCTGTTTTGCTACATTCCTGACAGATATAATGAAAGAATTGATCAAGGAAGAGTGCTATGGATGTCACAACGATCATCCCAGTCAAATTCAACACGACAAATGTCTGATGTTGAGCCAAGAAGAAAAATCGGACGAATATCTGGACAAAGCTTGGGGTGTCATCGAGATAGAATTCGTGTTGAACGAGTGGTATAAAGGCTTGGATAAACATTCTTCTCCTCCATTAACGTCTCTGGAGCGCCGTCGCATCGAATCTCTCTTGGACCAGAATAAGAAGTCGGAGCCAAACGCCTTTTACTTGTCAGACATTTTCAAGCAAAAAGTCAGGATCGAATTGATCACTTATCATTACCTGTGAAGAAAAAAACCACACAAATAAATGGATACCTGGGAACTTTATTACCTTTTGAACCACAGTTCGTATACGGCTTCTTGGAATCCTGTCGTCTGTGCTAAAGATGAACTCCCTCATCGCAAACCTCAAGACCATCCAGCTTATGTGATCAACACGGACGACAGTCATCTCCCAGGAACCCACTGGGTAGCCGTCTACTTTCCTCAAGAAGGATGTGTGGAATATTTCGATTCGTACGGATTGCCCCCTTTGGAAGACGATATCATCGACTTTATGAGAAGAAATGCTCAGACCACCCGATTCAATAATGTGAAATTACAAGGCACAGATTCCTTGGTGTGTGGACAATATTGTGTGTATTTTCTGCATCATCGCAACCTGGGCTATTCCTTAGAACATGTAGTGATTCATTTTGATCCTCGTTCTTCTTCAACAAACGATGTGAAAGTAGATCGATGGTTTTGTGACCTGTATGCTTATCTTTTGTCTCAAGCTAGGAAACGTAGTGTCCATCAATGGCCTAATGACTTCCAACAATGGAAATCACAATTTCATTCACAACGTTGTCAGCCCTGTTTAAAGTAGAGTGTGAATTGAAAAAATGTTTGTGATTTGAAAAAAATGTTTGATGTTATATTGTTGGATTATTGTTAAAAAATGTTAGAGTTGTTGTTGGTTAGTGTTAAGTGATTTTGAATAAAAAATGTTGTGTTTTGAAAAAAATGCCTTTGTCTTTTGTTTGGCTATAAGGATGTTGATTCATGCTCTTTGACTTCTTACTATCCCTCTCATGACACTCATTGAACGTTCCGGCTCGAAAACCGTAGAGGGATGTTTTCCTTCACGTCCGCGCTTTGACTTTAAGAACCGGGGAAGTTTCCAGTCTAACCATCCATTGTCGACTCATCCTGCTACGAAGATGTGCTCCAAACTAGCTAAGCTAAACGAAGCCTACGTGAATTTGCATAGGGTCAGACACAGTCTGATACCGAAGCCAGAAGAGATAGAGAATGTGAGAATGTTAAAAGTCACTGAAGACCTGATAGAAGAGCTCTTCAGGGAAGAAGTGAACAGGGAGAAAGAAGAATGGATAGAGAAGTACAGACTTCAGAGACATCAGCAACAGCAACAACAACAACAGCAGCAGCAGCAGGAACCTGAACCTGACAGAGGCTTTGTCGATCGTCGTATCAACACCAAAGAGTTCTTCTTCTCTTTCCGAAGAAGCAGACCTATCGTCAGAAAGTCTATCCTCAAAGGACGTCGCATTCTTAGAAACTAAAAGATTGCCATAGCAAACAAAAAAAACAGCCCTTTTCAGGGCTACCCCAATACTCTAGAAAAGAAATAACAATCGATTTGCCAATGTGTGTAGGTAGAGTAGTGTGAATATAAACACTAACTCTTTTTTATAGTGAGAGGGTATGTGTTTGTGTATAGGATTGTGTGTTTGTAAGTACTCGCGTAAGTTGGTGTGGATAGTAGATTAAGATCATGTCTTTTTTGCTGTTAGAGGTGTGGGGAGAGTAGATTTGGGGTTTGATTGGATTGCTTTGCGTATGTGGATAGTATATTGAAGTGATTAATGAAAATCTTTTAGAATAGTGATGGGTAGTATAAAAAAGTGAGTGAGTGTTTCTTTTAGGTCCGCGCGTTTGTTAGGCCATGATCTAGGTAAGATCAATTTTACGTTGTTAGGGGGATGTTTTCCATCACGTCCGCGCTTTCACTATAAATTGAAACTCGCTGGGCAATCTAGCTACCCTGTTCATTCGTTGACAAGACGATGAATACCAGAATTGTGAAACTGCTAGAACTCCAGATGCACCTGGAATATGCCAGGCGCATACTAAATGAACTGGCCGCGGAGGCCATTGTCGAAGAGGCAAGGATGAAAGAGGAGGAGGAAAGAAGAAAAAAAAAAAAAGGAGGAAAATGAGAGAGGAAATTTCAGAATCCCAGAGACAGAAAATTGGGATTCTGAAGCCACTTATCCCGCCTCTGCACTCCCAAGAAGAAAGGTAAAAGGAGACTGGGGAAGAAGATGTGTGTGTGGTGCCAGGCCTGGAAGGTGCCATCATTAGATAGGTGCATCTGGAGTTAAAAACAAACAGCCCTTTTCAGGGCTAACCAATACTCTAGAAAAGAAATAACAATCGATTTGCCAATGTGTATGTAGAGTAGTGTGAATATAAACAATGACTCTTTTTTTCCTAGTGTGAAGGTATGTGTTTGTGTTTGTGTTTGTGTGTTTGTGTTTGTAAGCGCTCACGTACGTTTGTGTGAATAGTAGATTATGGGTTTGTTTATTGTTTCTTAGCGTATGTGAAGAGTATAGTTAGGGTTTTGTAACCGCTCACGTACGGATGTGTGGATAGTAGATTATGGATTTCGTTTTAATGATTTGCGTGTATAAATAATAGATTTGGGGTTTGTTTATTGCTGGTTAAAGTATGTGGATACTAGATGATATGAAATGAGAAAAGTAGGGGATGTTTTCCTTCACGTCCGCGCGTTGTTTGGTCATGATCTAGGTAATGTCAATTTTATGTCTTAGGGGCATGTTTTCCATCACGTCCACGCTTTCACTATAAGAACCCACAGTATTCGTCGTTCAAACCATTCTACAGAGAAGATGGCTTCAAATCACCTGGATAAAATGCAAACATTGCAAGACGTCCTGGACAATTTGGGCATGATGGAACAAATGCTAGTGAGGTTAAATGAAGATCACTATTCTTATAGCCCCCATCGAGTGAAGATGGAGATTAACAACTTAAGAAAAGTAAAGGAAATGATAAGTGCTGTGATGAAAGAAATAAAGGAGGAGAAGGAGGATGAAGAGGAAAGGATAAGGATAAGAGCATGGAATGAAAAAATTGAAAAAGAAGAAGAAAATGAGAAGAGGAAGAAAGAAGAGGAGGAGAAGAAGAAAGAAGAGAAAAAAAGGAAGAAAAGAAAGAAAAGAAGAGAAAGAGTGTAAGAGAGAAAAAAAGAAGTTGGTGGAGAAATAGAAGAAATTAGAAACAGAAGAAACCCAAAGGCCCTTTTCAGGGCCACCCACATTTCTCGAAAAGAGATCGACTTTCGATTGCCTACCCTTTTTTAAAATTTAAAAAAAAAAAATCCCATGTTAAATTCCCCTTGTCCCTAAAGTAGTAGTTTTTTCTCCCATGTTAAATTCCCCTTGTCCCTAAACAAGCCCAAACTCTATTCCCATGTTCAATTTCCCTTGCCCCTAGACAAGCCCAAACTATATTCCCCATGTTCAATTCCCCTTGTCCCTAGACAAGCCCAAACTCTATTTCCCATGTTAAATTCCCATTGTCCCTAGAGTGGACCAGGGGTTTTCTCCATGTTAAATTTCCATTGTCCCTAGAGTGGCCGGGGGGGGGGGGGTCTGTAATGCTAATTCCCATTGTCCCTAGGGTGGCCCCCTTCACTACTTATATTTGAAGTTTTACATCTTCCTTACAACGCGTTTGTTATGAGTCACATCAATGAAGCCTCATCCATTTAAGGGTCATGGCTATATCCGGCTTAACTGAATTAAAAAACAATAAGTTGAATGGCATGTGAATGTGGTTCTTTTTAATACCTGCATGTTTCATTACACCTTTTACTCCTATGAACTGTCAGTGTTTAAGTATAGTGTTGCAAGTAGTGAAGTGGGGCACCCTACGTACAATGGAAATTAGCATTACAGGGACCTCCGGGCAAATCTACGTACAATGGAAATTTAACATGGCGAAAAATCGTGGGCAAATCTACGTACAAGGGGAATTAACATGGGAATAAATCGTGGACCACTTTACGTACAAGGGGAATTTAACATGGGGAATAGAGTTTGGGCTTGTTTAGGGACAAGGGGAATTGAACATGGGATTTTTTTTATTTTTTTTTTTAAATTTTGAAAAAAAAGAGGTAGGCAATCGAAAAGTCATTCTCTTTTCGAGAAATATGGCTGGCCCTGAAAAGGGCCTTTGGGTTTATGTTAATGTATCCATTAACATAAAGGGCACCGCATTGGTCTTCTTCTTGTCCTTAGGCTGCGTCTCACTGTAGGACCGTAAATCAGGACTCTTTTGAGGCATCCTTGTCTTTCTACGTAGATCCTACGTATCCACAGACTGGTGTTTGTCCTGTGGACAACGGTCCACTTGGATCGGACATACATGGGTATGTCCGTCCGGAACATCATGGAAGACACAAGCGTAGAAGATTGCACATCGGTCCACATCTTGAAGCGACGAGAACAGGTGAATCAATGCACTGAACTGCGCTTATTTATAGGTAGAGGTAGGATTGAAACGGATTGAGTTCATTCACCAATCCAAACACGCGTTACAAAATTCAGTCAGCCCTCATCCAATCCGAAGAGAGTAGTCTGTGACGTCAGTTGGTCTATATAGATTCGCTAGCGCTTGTGTGCAGTCAATCTATGCGACAGTGATTCAACATGACGGAAATTCAGAAAACGATCCATTGGGGTGCACCAACAGGGGAGACTACTCAAGGGAACCCGGACTTACTTTCTGAAGAGGTGAATTGGGATTTTGTGGATTTTCTTTCCTCGCAAGAATTTGTTCCGGAACCTTCGTTACCTTCTTCATTACCGCAAGTGGAGAATCTTAGACAGAGAAAGAAAGAAGAATTGGAGAAATTTATACAACGACAAAAGGAAGCGGAACAAGCTTTTCTCCTACAGCAACAGCAGCAAGAAGAAGAGGTAAGAAAAAAACAACAGCAACAACAGCAAGAAGAAGTAGCAGCAAAGAAACAAGATGGTGAAAATCAAACGGTCACGGTACTGTTGGACATTTTAGCGGAGTTAAGAAGTCTGAAACAAATGTATCAGACTTCTTTATTACGACCGAAGAGAATACGACCTTCCCGAGCTAAACACGTCAACCCTGTGACTAAGCCTACCGTACCGCCCTTAGTGATTTCAACCCAATCATCATCATCATCAACGTTACGCAGTCCAGAAGTAGGCCTTGGCCGTGGCAAAGGCTTAAGGCAGTTAAAGTTGATTGCTTAAACTCACCCCTACACCAAAATAAAAAGGCCCTTTTCAGGGCCACCCACATTTCTCGAAAAGAAATACAATTTCAATTTGCCAATAACTGAAAAAAAACAACAAAAAAAACAAACAGCTCATTTTACCAGTATAGTACGTGTCTTTGTATGAGTGCGTGAGTGTAGCTTCTTATTTTAAAATCAAAACTCAAAGACACTTACCTTATATCATTAATTTATTCTTTTATCCATTTTACAATCCAATTCACAGTTCACAACAGAACACTTTAATATAAAGTTCATTGACTTCTTTCTCCTTTTTTAGTCTCTCTTTTTTTTTAATTTCTTCACCTTCTTTTCCTCATTTTCTTCCCTTCTTCTTTTCTTCTCCTGTTTCTTTGCCTCTTGTAAATAGAATTGTCTTCTTTCTTCCTCTTCTTCCTCTGAAGAATCCCTCTCTTCCTCTGAAGAATTCCTCTTTTCTTCTGACTCCTCTTGTTTCTTTTTTGGGCAATCTGGAGACCAATGTCCTTTTTCTTGACAATAATAACAGGTATCTTGACTTTTGTCTTTTTTAGCCCCTGTTTTTGTTCTTTTTTGACGGTCTGGACACTCTGAAGACCAATGTCCTTTCTTCTGACAGATATAGCAAGTATCTTGACTTTTATCTCGAAAGGAAGGAGAGTAGTCCGTCGGCTGGTCTGAAGAGAATTTTCTAATGACCCCTCGCAAAGCTCTGACGAAACGTTCGATTTGGTTAGTCTCTTCCATCGTTGTGCTCGGCTTGAGAGTGAAATGAATAGTGAAAGGACAAGACACACACCCTTTTATATATGCTGGTCTGCCATGACTATAAATTAGTCTATGGTGTTTAAACTTGAGTCATTTGACGTTTTTCACTCAAGATGAAACGATCCTATTCATTCGAGAAAAAAGAAGAAAGTAAGAGGCAGAAACGTGATCTATCGCCTCGTACCAGAGCTGAAATCTTGGCACAAATTCATGCCAGTGATTTTGAAGAGGACATGAGTGAACCAGAATCCGAACCCTCTAAACCAAGTTCACCACCTTTAGTCAACCCTGAAAAGTACTATTCCATTCGAGAGACGGAAAAGCGCTCCTCTAGAAAATTTAGAACCACGGCTTACACCTACACGGTGAAGTTTAAACATTTCAAGGCTGACGTACCATTGGAGAAAGCAGAAGGGTTTATCACCGAGATGTGGGATTCTTTGCTCACCGCACTCAAGTGACAATGTCAACCCAAAGAAGACGATCGCTTGACACTATCCACAGATCACGAAAGTTTGAAATCCCCTGTTTGGATCGAGTTTAGCAGACCCGCAGAACTAACCCCTTCCAAAGTCATGGACAAGATTCAACACGTACAACAATCTAATGATCAGTTTGACATCACCGATGGTAAAGCCACACTGAAAATGGCCCACGTCTCTCCTCCTCAAGGGACTGGACGCAAAAAGATGTTTTTGGTGGACGATCTTCGCAACACCAAAACAAGTCTCGTCCGAATTAACAACACTCATTACCAGATGTGTTTAGCCCGTGCCATCGTGGTGGGACGAACCTATGCCAACAAGAACGACACGGTAGAATGGAAAAGAACCTGGAACACTATTCAACGTTCCTATCGAGCCAAACAACGAAACGAAGCAGAAGTCCTGTTGCAACAAGCCGGCCTGTCCAAAGACACACCCTGTGGCATTCCTGAGATGCAAAAATTGCAAGATGTCCTAGCTCCACGATACACCTTGAAAGTGCACCCTCAAGAAATGCGCGGGCCTCTGTTGTTTCGAGGCCAATATTTTAAGGACGGAAAATACATTCATGTTTATTATCACGATGACCATTTCGATACCATTACCAGTATCACCGGATTCCTGGGATACAGTTATTATTGTGAGAAATGTGATTATGGTTATAACAATCGAGAGCAACACAAGCATTGTGGATCGAAATGCCCAGGATGTTTGGCCTCTCCACCCTGTATGAGCGAAGAACCAGTGCCTTGTTCAACTTGTCTGCGCACGTTTGTCAGCCCTACCTGTTACCAACAACATTTGAAAACACAAGGTTCACAGAAGAAATGTGCTTGTCAACTCCTGAAATTGTGCCCTACCTGTGGACAAGGCATACTTACCAATAATGCCAAGGCACACGTATGTCGAGGAAAGAAAAAAATGTCACATTTGTCATCACATCGTGGACTTGGAACATCAATGCTACGTGCAAAAATACCAACCCCCACCAGAGAAAGAGGACGGTTACAAGAAGAAAGGCAATTTCATCTTTTTCGATTTCGAATGCATGCAAGAGACCGGCATTCACATTCCTAATTTCTGCGTGGCTCATCGAGCGTGCGAGAAGTGCATTCAAGAACCTATTTTCAGTCATTGCCCTCACTGCAGCAAGATGCCTGGAGGGCGTGAAAAAATCTTTCGGGGACCGAACACGTTAGCCGATTTTGCCCAATGGGTTTTAGACCCCATCGACAAGACGTGGAGCCAAGAGGACATCGAACGTTACGGAGATTGTCATCGTCATGCCACGGTGATGGCTCACAATTTCTCCGGATACGATGGACAGTTTCTTTTGAGATACTATACGGAACAAGGCACCGAGAGTCCTAAAGTGACTTTGAACGGAGCCAAAATCATTTTCATGCAAGTGGGACAAGTACAGTTTAAAGATTCGATGAGCTACTTGGCCATGCCTTTGAGTCGAATGCCTTAAACGTTTGGAATGACAGAAATGGCTAAAGGGTACTTTCCACACTTTTTCAATACGGAAGCCAATCAACACGCCGTTCTACACCATTTACCTGAGGCTCACTATTACGACCCCGACAACATGCGTACCGAACAGCGAGAAGCTTTCTACGCTTGGTACCAGGCTCACGCCTCGGACCCCTTCGACTTTCAGGAAGAAATGCTAAAGTATTGTCGTTCCGACGTGGACATTTTACGGCGTTGCTGTGGAAAATTTCGAGAACTGTTCATGGAACACGGAGGGGTCGATCCTTTGAAAGAAGCTTGCACCATTGCCAAAGCGTGTTCCTTAGTGTATCGACAACGATTCATGCCTGAAAACACCGTGGCTGTCATCAGCCCTCAAACGACCCACTTTGTCAAACGTCAATACTCGGTCAAAGCCCTACGCTGGTTACATTACTTGTGCGACAAGGAAGACAAGTGGATTCAGCATGCCCGCAACGGAGGGGGTGAAAAGACCATCGGAACGTATTCGGTCGATGGCTGGGACTTAGAAAACCCCAAGATCGTGTACGAGTTTAACGGTTGCTTATTTCACGGATGTCCCGTCTGTTACCCTGATCGTAGCACTAAAAATCAGTTTTTGCAACGAACCATGGAAGACTTGTACCAGGACACTTGTCAGAGACGCCTAAAGTTAGAACAGCAAGGATACCAAGTGGTGGAAATGTGGGAACACGAGTACAATCACCGTATGAAAACCGATCCCGAGTTTAAACGCCTCGTGGAAAGTTACCAGTTCATGGACCCGTTGAACCCGAGGGATAGTTTGTACGGAGGAAGGACCAATGCCACCTGTTTGCTGTACCAAGCCGACGAAGAGAAAGGAGAAGAAATCAAATACTTGGATGTGTGTTCGCTGTATCCCTACGTGTGCAAATATTGTCACTTTCCTACAGGACACCCGCAATTGCTGACGGAACACATCGACCTGAAAAACATTCGACAATACGAAGGCTTGATCAAGTGTAAAGTATTGCCTCCCACGAACCTGTACCATCCCGTGTTACCTCACCATTGCCAAGAGAAACTGATGTTTCCCTTGTGCCGTTCTTGTGCCGAAACGTGCAACCAAGACCAGCCTTGTCAGCACACCCAGGAAGAACGGGCCTTGACGGGAACCTGGGTCAGCGTAGAATTGTTCAAAGCTCTGGACATGGGATACCAACTGTTAGAAGTGTACGAAATTTGCCACTTTCCTAAGACACAACAGTACCACAAGGGTGATCCCAGTCAGAAAGGCATTTTCGCCGACTACGTGGATGCCTTTTTGAAACTAAAACAAGAAGCCAGCGGCTATCCGTCCTGGTGTCACACTCCCCAAGACCAAATACAATTCAAAGAGAAATACTATGAACAAGAAGGCATCACTTTAGACCACATCGAGAAAAACGAAGGCAGGCGATCGTTTGCCAAAGTGATGTTAAATTGCTTGTGGGGTAAAATGGCACAACGACCGTGTTTACCCAAGACGGAATATTTGACAGAACCTTCCCGCTACTTCCAGATGATTCACGACAAAACCAAATACATGAAACACGTGGACGTCGTTCGAGAGAATTTGATCTTGGTCAATTACGAAGAAGATCTGGACTTTGTAGAAGACGACCCTTTTGGAAATGTCATCATTGCGGCTTACGTGACAGCTCATGCTCGCTTAAAATTGTACGAAGCTTTAGAACTGTTAGGGGAACGCGTCCTGTACTTTGACACGGACAGTTGCATTTACATCCATCACCCGAGTCAACATCACCATGACATCGAAGGAGACCGTTTAGGAGCCTGGACAGACGAGCACCCCGGCGACAAGATTCTAAGTCTCGTCAGTGGCGGTCCCAAAAATTACGGCTACGAATACCGTGACAAACAAGGAGAAGTGCACACGACGTGCAAAGTGAAAGGACTGACTCTGAATCATCGTACCAGTCGTGTGGTCAACTTTGGGGTATTGAAAGTAGCCTTGCAATCGGGAGAGGATGGAAACTTTAAAGTGACCACCTATCAACCCAACAGGATTGTACGTTTACCCACTCACCACATCGTCAGTCGACCCTTGGAAAAAGTCTATCAAATCGTGTACCAGAAGCGAGTGCGACTACCCAACCACTTTACTTTGCCGTATGGACACGTTGGTATAAAACACTGGTTGTAAGAGGATAGTCACACGCTAGAAGGATGACTTCGCCACAGCAAGAATCGAGTGAGAAACCCGATGAGAACTCCAAGTTCAAACCATACCATTTTCCAGCCTTCTTACCTGACTATTGTGATTGTGCCCGTCGATTGGACACGTTTCAGAAATGGCCTACGGATAGGGAAGGATTACCTTCTTCGCATGTTTTAGCTAGAACAGGATTTGTCTACTTGGGACCTGATTCAGGATTGGGATACGAGGTACAGTGTTTCGCTTGCGGACTGAAGTTACGAATGGATCTATGTATCTATAAAGATTCAGCTATTCTGGAACATACTTGATGGTGTCCGCATTGCCCTTACCTTTCTATGGCCTTTCCACCCATCACACTACGGTACAATGTTGACGGTACCTTAGAGACAGTACCTTCCGAAACAAGACATAAAAAACGTAAAAAAGGAAAGATGTACAAGCTGGAGACTGCATTTCGACTAGTATAAAAAGGGGGCTATGGTGAAGATCGATAGTTCATTGGGACTACCAAGACCGAGCAAACAAGATGAATACTTTCAGAGAAACACAGAACAAGTTGTTTAGAAAGGCACAATTCAAGTGTGAGGCTTCGGAAGTGGAATGCGATTGTGAGCCTTGCGATGGGTACGATGCTGTACGTTGTGACCTTAGCGATGCCGTAAAGCATCATGGGAACTTTAGTGTCACTACCCCTATCATGGAAAGTGATGCTGTGCGTGTCAAACCTGAGGGATGCGAAAGCGATGCCGCTCGTCCTCTTGGACATTTTACTGGGTTTCGCTTTAAAGGGGAATGTTCACCTTCACGTCTACCCCCCTACGGATGTCATCCAGCCCTGAGCAAACTCCTGCTCATGTCACTCAACCCTCATCGAAACGAACCTGTGAAAGACGAATATTCGTTTCCTGTGCGTTTGTCGGAATACTGCGACTTTGAAAATCGTCTTCAATCGTTCAAAGGAAAATGGCCTAAGTATCTGGGAGGACCGACCCCCGAAGAATTAGCCAGAGCCGGATTTTTCTACTTGGGCGAAGGAGATAAAGTCAAGTGCTTCAGTTGCGGTGTGTCACTTCACCACTGGGAACCGCAAGATTCGGCCTACGTAGAACATGATCGATGGTCATCGAATTGTCATTACTTACCCTTAGTGGGACCGAGACATTGAAGTAACTTCTTACCATAATCTGTTCATGGATACTTTACAAGAGAACATTCGTGCTTTGCCTGTGGAGTTGAGAGAACGCATTTACCGAGAGCTGGTCAAAATACAAGTGAAACGTAAAGAACAATTGCATCCGTTACGTCACCGGTGTTTGAACCACTGGTACCTGAATGCTATACAAGGACTGATTGAGTTGAAACTGTTCCATTGGACAGACATTGATCAACGACCTCCTGGTTATAAAAAGGAATGGTTTGGTATTGACGATTCTATCTACTACATTGTAAACGTACTGCATCGAATTCCAGAGTAAGAGTTAACGAATTACCAACATCTTTCACGCAATGTCAACTTGGTGAAAGAGGAAACTTCTGAACGAATTGTAATGTGTAGATTAGTGGTGAAACGATTTAGATTCGACAATGAATTAAAACCATGTTTGTGCAAACAGTACATTTCTTGTGTCAGACCAAAGAGGATTTAGTATGACCTATTCATGGATACTTTGCTAGAGAACATTCCTGCTTTGCCTGTGGAGTTGAGAGAACGCATTTACCGAGAGCTGGTCAAAATACAAGTGAAACGTAAAGAACAATTGCATCCGTTACGTCACCAGATCTTTAAGCACTGGTACCTGAATGGTATAAGAGAACTGATTCGTCAGAAATTGTTTCAGTGGTCAGACCTTGTTCAATACTTCCAGGCCCCCGATGATTCACGTGTTGATCATTTTGGTTACTTCGAGATTCACCTAGTACAACACATTGAGGAAGACAAGGTAAAGGATTACAGACATATTTTACGTGGAATCTACTTAGCGGAAGAGGAAACTTCTAAACGAAGTCGGACGTTTCGGTTACAGTATGCAACATTTAGATTCCCTACTGGAGAACGAAGATGTCTGGCTAGAAAGTACGTGTATTGTTTCCGAAACAAAGAGACTATAAAAACAGGCTGCCATGCCACGACTTTTATCGCATGTAATCCAACAGATTCCGTGGAAGGAACTCAATGACCATATTCAAACCGTGGATCATTACCATCGATTATTACAAGAACTGTATCCATTCAATTTGGGTCGACAAGTGGTGTGTGTCTTAGTGACTTGTTTTCTGGGATTTCGTTTACCAGCTGATTCTTTGTGGACTCTTTACGATCAGTACTTACCACCTCAATGGTATTAAATGGTCACGAAAAACTCCTTTTGCTCAAAGCTTTGCGTTTTCATCTGGATACTTCTCGACCTCAACAGGAAAAAAAGATTCGTCAACTTTTAGCTACCCAAGACGTGTATGACGATGTGTGTGTAGCTTGTGACTTACATCCCCATTGGACAGATGTCCGTGCCTGGAAAGAATGGGATTTTGAGGCTTGGACCCAAGAAGTGGCCCAGTATGCACGAGAGTTGTTCAAGGAAAAAAGTTACTTTTCAACCCCTGTTAGTGACGGTGCCAGAAGAACCCGTCACCCAGGACGGGACTGTCGTGGACAGGCCTGAAAGACCCTTTCGGGAGGACACTTGTGTGACCTTACCCCCTACTACAGAACTGGTTAGAACATTACCCAAAACATGTTGTACAGACACTTGTTTTTATTCCACGTTAATGGTTATCATGTGCCTTTTATCCTTGTACTTAAGCCTTTGGCTTTTATGTATTTTTGTCTTTCGGATTCATGTTTGAAAAAAAAACATTCAATAAACGTGTTCTGAAAAAAAGTATATAAACTCTTGTCTTGTTTGTTCTCGTGTCACAAGTGACATTCCTCACACAATGGCTACCTCTGCTATCTCTGCTCCCTCTTCCTCTACTGTCAAAGTCATCGACGAACACTTAGATCGTGCCAGTTGGGAGGCTTTGTATCTTCGCCATCCCTTTAACATGCTCATTGCTGGACCTAGCGGTTCAGGCAAAACCGAATTCGTCAAACGTTTGATCGAACATAAACATCAATTGATCGATCGACCACCTCAACGGATCGTGTGGTGTTACAAAGAGTGGCAATCGGCGTATAGCCTCTTGCGAGAAAGTCAAGGCGATTCCATCGTGTTTGTGGAAGGCATTCCTAAAGAAGACGACGGCATCGTCTCTGACTCCCGTCAGACCCATTTGGTCATTTTTGACGACATGTTAGGAGAAGACGAAGAAGAAATTAAACTGTGGTTCACGCGCAAAGGGCATCACCGTAATGCCAGTGTCGTTTACATCATTCAAAATTTGTTTCAACAAAGTAAAGCCCATCGCACCATCAGTCTCAATGCGCATTACGTGGTCTTGTTTAAAAGCCCTCGAGATAAATCGCAAGTGCAAGTCTTAGCCAAACAGTTAGGAACGCCTTGGCTGACTCAGGCGTACGACGATGCCACTCAAACGCCACACGCCTATTTACTCGTCGATTTGAAACCTACGACCCCCGAGGATTTGCGATTTCGTACACACTTGTTTCACCACTGGTGCCAAGACGGAGGGCCTGTCCTGTACACGTCTACGTCCTCGACTTCATTTCACTCCCCATAAAAAATCTATAAAAACCTCAGGCCCTTTTTCGTCTGTCTCACACACAGTGTGAACAGGACGTCCCTTCAGTCGCATCTTCCCGTCAAATTGATTCGTGCCTTGTATGGCATCAGTCGAGAAAAAAATCCACAAATACGAGCTCGTGTCTCAGAAGCTAGTCTCAAAGAAGTCGTACGATGGTTCACGGTGACGGCACGTCAAATACTCCAAGGAATCATTCAGATTCCTCATCAAACCAAACGCTTTTTCGATCGAAACAAAGTCGCTTTGGTCCAACTGGCCGATCTCCGCATCGACACTCAAACCAAACAACAAATCATTTTGAAACCTGGAGGGAGCAGTACTCTAGGAGGGGTCATCATTCGCTCACTCTTAAGATGGGATCCTAATGCCCCCAAAGTTATCCCCAAGAAAAAAGTCCAACGAAGCGCCAAGAAGAAAAAGAAAAAGACCAGGTCCCCAAGAAGAACTTCTCCAGTGGCGGGACCCTCCTCTGACCAGACACCACCCCGGAAAAAGAAAAGAAGCCCCAAGAAAAAGAAAAGTCCACAGAAGAAAACTAGTCGCAAGAGAGGCACTTCGGCCAGGACGCAACCTTACACTCGCAAACCACGATCTGCCACGGCAGTGACTGCGTCTCCGGCAGCCTCACGTTCATCCACTTCTCCATTAATGACACCAAGAACTGAAGAGTACTTAGAGACGTTGATCACACCAAGAACTTCTCCGTTAATGACCCCAAAAAGAACTTCCCCAGTGGCAGGACCCTCCAATTTAGTGGCAGTGGATGCTGCTCACAAAGTACCTTCTCCCAAAATCAAAGTCCAAGAAAGATCGGGCATGTTACAAAGTTTACTGGATTTGTCCAAGCAAGAACTGGCTCGATTTAGTCCGTTGCGTACCCATGCACAACGTGTCATGCCTGTCCTCAAGTTGATACGACGTAAAGACAATCAGTGGCGACGCGTTCCAGTATAAAAAAAGACCTGTGACCAAGTCGGGGGTATCAGTGTTTTTTGGTACTCCTGAAGACTCAAAGATGTCACCCTCCAGAAAACCCCAAGGAAAGAAAAGGAAAGGACTCCCACCACGTTTAGTCAAACATTGGGACATGTTATCTATCCTGTCCAAAGCTTCTCCACCTCTACGAAAAAAACTCATTCAATCGGCCTCCAAAGAGGTCATCAATACCGTGTGTGAATGTTGTTTGGACGTCTTGAAAGGCACGATCCCTTTGTCCAAACACCGGAAACAATGCTTAAGCAAACATCGTCACGTTCTTCGCCAAATGGTTCAAAAGAAAATTCCCATTCGTCAAAAGAAGATGTTGGTCCAACGTGGAGGCATTTTGCCTCTCTTGTTAGGCCCCATACTGAAAGGAGTCTTGGGAACCATGTTGGGAGGACTGGTGGGAGCAAGATAAAAAGGCCCTCGGAAGTCCCAAGATCTCAGAATCAACCCCTGACAACCCCATGGAAGGACGAAAACTAGCTTTAGTGCCTTACAAACGATGGATGGAATACCATCGGTGGCAAGAACAACGCACCCCGCATTTACCTCCCAATCCCAATTTGAGCGAGATGTCCCAGTTATAACACGAATTGCAGTCCTTGATGGATCGCCAAGATTTGTCCGAAACAGAAAAATCGCAAAAGTACGGTCAACTCTTGCAACGACTGCAACTCTTTCACCAGAAAGCTTTAGACGAAACAGCTCTACCCACTTTGAAAGATTTTAAGACCTTGATGAAAAGTCCAGCACCATCACCAGTACCAATACCAGTACCAGTACCAGTACCACCAGTACCAGTGACCAAGACAGAAAAAGGAAAAGAAGAAGAAGAAGAAGGGTTTCAAACTCCACCAGAAAAAGTACGCAAGTTAACAACACCACCTACCTCCAGAATTGGATGGATTAAAAAGATGATGGCCACCCCTTCTTCGTCACAAGAGAAAAAGAAAGTGAAGACAGAAGTGAAGACAGAAGTGAAACAAGAACCGATAGCCCCCGCTCAGACATCCTCCTCTTCAACACCTATTGCCGGTCGCACACGCAAAGCATTGCAATCCAAGAAAATACCCCAAGAGAAAAAGAGTAGCATCCTCCAAGAGTGGGTGTCTTATTAACACACCACTCAACACAAAAAAATAAATAAAAAATGGAAAAAGTCTTAGCCAGCATTTACTACGATCCCTCGCATCCTGCAGGTTACGCAGGAGTTCAAAAATTGTATCGTACTGCCAAAACGCGACTGAAAAGTCTCCGTTTACCTCAAGTGCAACGATGGTTACAAGAACAAGCTACCTACACTTTACACAAACCCATTCGACGCAAGTTTGCCAGAAGTCGCACCCGAGTGGAAGGCATCGATCATCAATGGCAAGCCGATTTAGCCGATGTCTCTCATTTGGCCAGCTACAATCGTGGCTACAAATATTTGTTTTGTGTCATCGACGTCTTTTCCAAATTTGCCTGGGTCGTGCCCTTGACTTCCAAATCCAGCAGCGAGTTAGTGCGAGCCCTGCAACGGGTGTTGAAACAAAGCGGTCGTCACCCTCTTCGATGGCAAACGGACAAAGGCACCGAATTTCTGAACCAAGCTTTCCAAAAAAAATTAAAGAAACGTGACATTCATTTTTTTTTTCCACCGAGAATCCCGAAACCAAAGCAGCATTGTGGAACGTTTTCAACGCGCTTTGAAAGAACGCATGTGGAAATATTTTACGCATCACCACACTCTGAAGTACATCGACATCTTACCACACCTGGTGCAAGCGTACAACCAATCTTACCATCGAAGCATCGGACGTGCCCCGCAAGACGTGACTCCCGACAACGAAGTGTTGGTGTTTGAGCGCCTGTTTGGTACGTCCCCGACGAGGGCTGTCCCCAAGAAAAGTGGAGAGTTGGCCGTAGGAGATTGGGTGCGCATTGGCAAAACCAAACGCACTTTCGACAAAGGTTACTTACCTAACTGGACGACCGAAATGTTTCGCGTCACTGGACGAGTGCATGGCCGTCATCCTGCCGTCTATAAATTGGAAAACATGAACGGAGAAGTGCTCAAAGGAACGTTTTAATTGCCCGAGTTACAACGTGTCACCAGAAAAGAAGACGACGTGTACGACATCGAAAGCATTCTCGAACGCAGAACCCGTAAAGTGGGCAAACGACGTGTCAAAGAAGTCAAAGTACGTTGGAAAGGATATCCACCCAGTTTTGATTTTTGGATCGACGCTTCGCAAGTCATCGACTATAAAAAGAAGTGACCATCATGCCCTTTCACACAGACGCAGCTACGTCGACCACTGCTTCACCTAGTTCTTCTGTGCAAGATTTACAAAAACAACCCTTGTGGGTGTGGTGTGGAGAACGTGTGCCTAAAACGCAAATCGTCTTTTTCTGCCAAATCTTCGTGGTGTATTGTGTCATCGGGGCAGCCATTGCCAATTTGAGTCTGCAACAAGGAGACAAATAATTGTGGACCATTTTATTGAGCAGTTGCATCGGCTACCTACTTCCCAATCCCTCCCTGAAATTCTCCTCGAACGGGAACCACGGGAACTTTGTGTCCAGTGCCAGTGCCAGTCACCAGTCCAACCACAACCAGAACCCCATTTTGGGCGGAGACACGCCTCTGACGTCCAGTAACCCCTCGGACAGCCACAGAACTCTGGAATAATGAGACACCAAAACCAATTTTACTTAACCTTACCCAGTGACAGTTCCATGGAGGTGTTTCCCAACAACACGTTGTGCTGTTACACGGCCAAATTACCTCAGGCCATCCCCTTAGATCACGAAGCCCATTGGGAAGTGGCTTTGGTAGAAATGATTCACCCAACACAAATCAAAAACATCACTGAAACTCAAAACACTTTTGACGTCGAAATTCTGGACCCAGCACTGCAGCAAAAGATGACGGGCAGTCCTCAACATAACTCACATCTTGCAAAGGACCTGTTACCCCGCAGCAGTGACTCTTCTTCTCCTCCTCTTTTCGTTTATCGCTTTAAAATTAACCCAGGCCATTATTTTAGTGGTCAACATCTGGTGGAAGCCATCGCTGACAAATTCTATGCAACCTTTGACAAAGTTCTGACCAAAGAAGGTAAACGTGTCACCATCGAGTACCACAAACTGTCTCACCGTCTACTCATCAAATTTGAAAGTGAGGAAAGAAGTATACGTATTAAATTTTGCCCTGAATTGTATGACATTTTGGGTGGAGACCTCAAAATGGTCACGGATACGGACACCAAAAAAATTAAAATGGCAGACATTGACAACGACATGCATTTTGCAAGTTATTTTCGTTACCCGGTAGAACTGAACCAAGGACTGAATTTGATCTTCGTGTACTCCGATATGGTGGAGTACAACGTGGTGGGACACACCTCCGTACCATTACTGCGTGTCATTCCTTTCAAAGTAAATTCTGCCACGGCCACTGACGAGGAAGGTGGGAACACTTACCACGTCCACCGCGAATTTGTCCATCCTCATTATTTACCCGTCAGCAAGTCGTACTTGGACACGGTCAACATTGCTATAAAAGGAGATCTGGGACAAAATATTCCATTCACCAAAGGAAAAGTCACGGTGAAACTGCATTTTCGAAAACGGTTTTCTCACGACTCGTAAGTCATGTATCCAGTGTACCGAGGGGTTGCTCGACAGCGAGGACACGGTTTAGGAGATATGTTAAAGTCGGCCTTTTTTTCGGTGGCGCCGGTGTTGAAACCGATGGTGACACGCGGATTGCACGCTTTGAAAGATGCGGCACTGACGCAAGGCAAAGAATTTCTCCAAAATGTCATCATCGACAAACAAAACCCTAATGAAGCCTTCATGAGGGCTGGCAAAAATGTCTTGCTGCAAACAGGTAAAGACCTTTTGAGCCGACGAGACACACCTATAAATGCCATGCACGCTACCGAGTCAGGCATTCAGAAAGAGACGACGAAGAAAACACCCTTTCACCAGACTTCAAGCTAGAAAGGCCAAGAAAAGAAGAACCGTTCGAGACTTAGACGTTTTCGATTATTGAGAAAGAACAGAACAAAATGATGCACCGAGAGTCTTGCGCTTGTTCCAAGACGGAACTGGATCTGTTTGCCATGCCACCCACCATGATGACGATGCAAGAATCCCAGTGGGTGGAATTTCACCCCGTCTCCTCACTGACCGATTCCGCTCCCATCGAGTTTGAAATCAAAGGACAACCCGAAGATTACATCGATCTGAATAGCAGTTACTTGTACTTGAAAGTCAAAGTTCTAGATAAGGATAATGGTGAAGTAGCAGACACTGAGAATATAGCTCCCGTCAACAATTTCATGCATTCCTTGTTCAGCTCAGTGGACTTGTACTTGAACAACAAACTGGTTAGCAGCAGCATGGATACTTACCCTTACCGTGCCTACCTGGAAAATCTCTTGACGTACGGAATAGATGCCAAGAATACTCATCTCAATGCCTGTGTGCTATGGGAACCTGACGAAGCGAAGGCGTTTGAGGAAACAGATAAAGACAACGACGGCTTTGTGGAAAGACGAAGCAAAATCCTAGGTGGAAAGAGTTTAGAACTGATGGATCGTTTGCATTTGGACATGTGTTTGCAAGAGAAATATTTGTTGAACGGGGTCAATGTCCGCTTGAGACTGAATCGTAGCAGTGCCGCTTTCCATTTGTTGGCTGATACTGCTGCTGGCAATCCTAAAAGCAAAATCGAGGAGGCCAAACTCTACGTACGACGCGTGGACGTGTTACCCAAAGTAGGTAACGAAATCAGTCAAACGTTGAGCAGAACGACCGCCAAGTATCCCATACGACGTGTGGAAGTGAAAACGTTCACCATTCCCAAGGGACAGCATTCTATGATCGAAGATCATCTGTTTCAAGGACAGTTACCCAAGCGTTTAATCCTTGGTATGGTCTCGAATTCAGCCTTCAACGGAGCCTTCGCTGAAAATCCTTTCAACTTTAAACACTTCGACGTTAAGAAAATCGAAGTCAGTCGCGATGGCAAGACCTTGTGTACCCGACCTTTCGAACCTGACTTTGATCCCACAAAAATGAATTACTTGAGATCGTACTTGTCCCTGTACGAAGCCACCGGCCAGGTAGGAACCAACACCAGTCACGGCATTACGTACGACGATTACGCAGGAGGCTATGCTTTGTGGGCTTTCGATTTCACTCCAGACCAAGGCAGCGACGAGGGACATTTCCACCCTATAAAATCTGGCTAGATTCGTGTGGAACTTCAGTTTGCAAAAGAACTACCAGCAACAGTGAACGTCATCCTGTATGCCGAATTCGATAATACCATAGAAATCAACAGTTTGAGAGAAGTCATTCTAGATTTTTAGAAGCCATGGAAGACTGTTATCCCTCTTTACCTAGTGGAGAAACTTTAAAGATGGAATGTGAGGAGACCGTGGAAAAAGAAGAAGAAGTGATCATGATGAAATCGAGATGGCCAGAACAAGAGGCCCATTTAGTCTCCTGTTTTGCCAAACACTTGGTCGAAAAAATGACAGAATTGATCAAGAAAAATTGCTATGGATGTCAAAACGCTCATCCCAGTCAAATTCAAAACGATAAATGCCTGATGTTCAGTCAAGAAGAAAAATTGGACGAGTATCTGGACGAGGCTTGGAGTCTCATCTCGGACGAAGACGTGTTACACCAGTGGTATAAAGACTTGCGTGAACATTCTTGTCCACCATTAACCACTCAAGAGATCCATCGTATCGAAGCTCTCCTGAATCAGAGTGAGGAGACGAAACGAAGAAACGGTTATTTGTCAGACATTTTCAAGCAAAAAGTCAGGATCGAATTGACGACTTATTATTACCTGTGAAGAAGAAAAAACAACACAAATGGATACCTGGGAACTTTATTACCTTTTGAACCACAGTTCATATACGTCTTCTTGGAATCCTGTTGTCTGTGCTAAAGATGAACTCCCTCATCGCAAACCTAAAGACCATCCAGCTTACGTGATCAACACGGACGACAGTCATCTCCCAGGAACCCACTGGGTAGCCGTCTACTTTCCTCAAGAAGGATGTGTGGAATATTTCGATTCGTACGGATTGCCTCCTTTGGAAGACGATATCATTGACTTTATGAGAAGAAATGCTCAGACCACCCGATTCAATAATGTGAAATTACAAGGCACAGATTCCTTGGTGTGTGGACAGTACTGTGTGTATTTTCTGCATCATCGCAGCCTAGGTTATTCCTTAGAACATTTAGTGACTCATTTTGATCCTCGTTCTTCTTCAACAAACGATGTGAAAGTAGATCGATGGTTTTGTGACCAGTATGCTTATCTTTTGTCTCAAGCTAGGAAACGTAGTGTCCATCAATGGCCTAATGATTTCCAACAGTGGAAATCACAATTTCATTCACAACGTTGTCAGCCCTGTTTAAAGTAGACTGTATTTGAAGAAAAAATGTTTGATGTTATCATGTTGGATTATTGTTTAAAATATGTTAGAGTTGTTGTTGGTTAGTGTTAAGTGATTTTTGAATAAAAAATGTTGTGTTTTGAAAAAAATGCCTTTGTGGTTTGTTTACCTATAAGAATGTTGGATTCATGCTCTTTCATTTCTTACTATCCCTCTCATGACACTCACTGAACGTTGCGACTCGAAATCCGTGTGGGGGATGTTTTCCATCACGTCCGCGCTTTGACTTTAAGAACCGGGGGTTGTTTCCAGTCTAACCATCCATTGTCGACTCATCCTCCTACGAAGATGTGCTCCAAACTAGCTAAGCTCAACGAAGCCTACGTGAATTTGCATAGGGTCAGACACAGTCTGATACCGAAGCCAGAAGAGATAGAGAATGTGAGAATGTTAAAAGTCACTGAAGACCTGATAGAAGAGCTCTTCAGAGAAGAAGTGAACAGGGAGAAAGAAGAATGGACAGAGAAGTACATACTTCAGAGACAGCAGCAGCAGCAGCAACAGCAGCAACAACAACAACAGCAGCAGCAACCTGAACCTGACAGAGGCTTTGTCGATTGTCGTATCGACACCAAAGAGTTCTTCTTCTCTTTCCGAAGAAGCAGACCTATCGCCAGAAAGTCTATCCTCAGAGGACATCGCATTCTTAGAAACTAAAAAAAGATTGCCATAGCAAACAAAAAAAAAACAGCCCTTTTCAGGGCTACCCCAATACTCTAGAAAAGAAATAACGATCCATTTGCCAATGTGTGTAGGTAGAGTAGTGTGAATATAAACACTAACTCTTTTTCAAAAAATTTGAGGGTATGTGTTTGTGTATAAGTTTGTGTGTTTGTAAATGCTCACGTACGTTGGTGTGGATAGTAGATTAAGATCATGTTTTTTGGGCTGTTTGAGGTGTGGGAGAGTAGATTTGGGGTGTTGGATTGCTTTGCTTTGCGTATGTGGATAGTCGATTGAAGTGATTTATGAAAAAAATTTTTAGAATAGTAATGGGTAGCATAAAAAAGTGAGTGTTTCTTTTAGGTCCGCGCGTTGTTTTTTCTGGTCATGATCTAGGTAAGATCAATTTTATGTTTTTAGGGGGATGTTTTCCATCACGTCCGCGCTTTCAGTATAAATTGAAACTCGCTCGTCAGTCTAGCTACCCTTGTTGATTGATCAACACCACAAGAAGAATGAACACCAGAATTGTGAAACTGCTAGAACTCCAGATGCACCTGGAATATGCCAGGCGCATACTAAATGAACTGGCCGCGGAGGCCATTGTAGAAGAAGCAAGAATGAAAGAGGAGGAGGAGGAAAGAAGAAGAAAAGAAGAGAAGGAGAGAAGAAACAAAGAAGAGGAGAGAGGAAATTTCAGAATCCCAGAGACCGAAAATTGGGATTCTGAAGCCACATATCCCGCCTCTGCACTCCCAAGAAGAAAGGTGAAAAGAGACTGGGGAAGAAGATGCGTGTGTGGCGCCAGGCCAGGAAGGTGCCATCATTAAATAGGTGTATCTGGAGTTCAAAAAAAAAGACCAACAGTCCTTTTCAGGGCTACCCAATACTCTAGAAAAGAAATAACGATCCATTTGCCAATGTGTGTAGGTAGAGTAGTGTGAATATAAACACTAACTCTTTTTTTAAAAATGCGAGTATATGTGTTTGTGTGTTTGTGTTTGTAAGGGCTCGCGTAAGTTTGTGTGAATAGTAGATTATGGGTTCCTTTATTGTTTCTTAGCGTATGTGGAGAGTATAGTTAGGGTTTTATTATATGAAATAAGAAAGTATGGAGATGTTTTCCTTCACGTCCGCGCGATGTTCGGTCATGATCTAGGTAAGATCAATTTTATGTTTTTAGGGGGATGTTTTCCATCACGTCCGCGCTTTCACTATAAGAACCCACCACGTTCGTCGTTGGAACCATTCTACGGAATAACAGATACAAGATGGAAGTGTCGGCGTTGTTCAATGACTTAAGAAATGTTTACTTTTGGATGATGGATGGAGAGTACACTATTGAAAGGATAGAAAGAGAATGGAGGTTGAGAAAAAGTCTTGACTATGTCAATGAACTACAATTAGCGAGGAAGATGATAGAGGAGATGATAGAGGAAGAAGTTAAGAGATTGAGAGGATTGATTCAACCAGAGTATGTAAGAGTGGGGACTATAAAAGAGTCTATGGACAAAGTAAAAGCAGTGAGATGCTTTTTAGAAGAGCTAGAGAAATGGTCAGAGTGGAAGTTCGTGAAAAGGGGCATTGAACAACTAAAGAAAGCGGAAGAAAAGATGAAAAAGGTAATAGAGGAAGAAGTGCAGAAAATTAAGGACAGGTGGGCAAAAGATAGAAAAGAACAAGAGAATAGAAAGAAAAAAGAAGAATATGAGAGACTGAACAATAACTGGATAAAAATCCAACAGAAGTTCCGAGCCATGGGTCACCCGGACTGGATACCGGAAAATGAAAAGAAGAAGAAAAAAGGAATTTGGGGAAAGATTAGGGGCTTGATGAGAAAATGGAGGAAATAGAAGAAGCAGAAGAAAGCCAAAGGCCCTTTTCAGGGCCAGCCATATTTCTCGAAAAGAGAATGACTTTTCAATTGCCTACCCCTTTTTTTTCAAAATTTAAAAAAAAAATATAAAAAAATCCCATGTTCAATTCCCCTTGTCCCTAAACAAGCCCAAACTCTATTCCCCATGTTAAATTCTCCTTGTACGTAAAGTGGCCCACGATTTATTCCCATGTTAATTCCCCTTGTACGTAGATTTGCCCACGATTTTTCGCCATGTTAAATTTCCATTGTACGTAGATTTGCCCAGAGGTCCCTGTAATGCTAATTTCCATTGTACGTAGGGTGCCCCACTTCACTACTGTTGCATAACATTCATTTGGTTATCTTTCTTGCCCCCCCCCCCCCAAAAAAAAAAAAACCTTTTAGTTTCATGATCTGTTGGAAAGAGTACATCTATATTATTTAAATACCTGAGAAAATTGAGGGTTATGGTCACTAAGTGAGGGTCCGCAGGTTTCACAGTCTTGGAATTTTGGAGGGTCCAAGGCTAGAATTTACAGGTCAGGACTTACAGAGACATCTGTGTTCACTAACTTTACCAATGATATAAGGCGGTCAACCTTTCCGTTGGAACTACACAACTAATTATTCAATAAAGGAATGAATGAAATATTTATATTTTTACAAAATACAGCGGCTGCAATTTCCACTAAATGATACTTACCGGGCTCATCTCGGTCGAATCTCGCATCATTCCAATCAAGGCAATCAGTTTTCTAACCTTGATTTCAACTGGATGAAACAAATCTTTCTCCATGCGTGTCATGTGTTTTTGAACAGTTTCTGATGTTGCCGTTGAAAGTAATTGTTCAAGATCTGGACCTTTCTTTATTATATCTATGTCTGTTCCTTGTTCAATTATCTTTCGCACATTGTCATTTGCGGTAGAACACGTTTTCAATTCCTCCTTCAGATCTCTTTTGACAGTTGCGTTTTGTTGTCTCAGGTCCTTATAAACATTTTGTATTTTGTCTTTCATTTTTGCTACTTCTTGATCAATTACTTTAATCAACTGTAAACGCTGGTCCTCAAGAGCTTTTATTTCTCTCCTCTCTGCGTCATTAATCTTCCTATCAAGAGCTTCTGCCTCTCTCTCAGAAACAGTTATACGTCTCACCTTGTCCGAGCACTTGTTCATCTTGATCTGTATGGTCTTTTTCACTTCAGCTGCAGCATCAGATACGGTCTCAGTAGCATGATGATCGTGCTTAACTGCTTTGCACAGAACGCAAATAAGTGCTTTACAGTCTTTGCAAACAAGCTTTATTTTCTCCTCTGGGTGTTGATTACAAAATATTCGTTGCCTAATTATGCCTTTCATTTCAGGCTCCAAGGTTCCCAGATCACTTATTTTATGATGCCTGCTCGCTTTCGATTTTTCGTGGACATAGCAACAAGCTTGGCACAAATTCTCCTCACAATCCAAACATCTACTGCATGCCACGCTTTTTGGACCACAAATATCACAGGGAAAATTCTCACCCGAGTCACTAGCGATGTAAAAGTTTTCCTGAAAGGAAGAAACTCCTCCAGTTGGTAATTCTACACTTTTCCTGCACATGGGACAATTAAATCGACCGTTACGAAGGTTAGCCCGTACATAATCATCCAGACACTTGTAACAGAAACTATGGTGACAGGGTATTAGTTTAGGATTCTTGAAACTCTCCATACAAATACTGCATTCATGTCGTCTCGCTGCCATTTTGGAGTTACTTTCCTTTTGTTTAACCAATCGAAGTATGGTTACGTAGGTTTCAGCCAAGCGCATGCTTAGTCTCAGTTAAATTTTATATTAGCCTATCACTATAATTTAATACAATGCAGACATAAACCTTAGAGAAGAACTTAAATAAGTCTGCTTCCTTGTGTTCTCGTTACAATTACCGTCTTAACATTTCACAAACTAAAGAAGTATGACCTAGAATTTTACCGTTTGACATACTGACCTAGATTATATCCAAGTCAGTCACAAACTATGTGCATTAAAATAAATAGCATTGCAAGGGCAATCGCCTTTGTAGGCTGTTTACTTGTTGGTTAATTGTGTGTGTGTGTGTGTGTGTGTGTGTGTGTGTTTTAACGCAGTTAAGAACGTACGTGTATTCACACATGGGCTCGTATCTTTGCTTGCGATTTCTTTACAAATCATACATGTACTATATAATCCTACAAGGGTTGACACTTCTGTCTCCTCTCGAGCGGCCTATGTAACAATTAACGCTGATGTTTGAAGCTACACTTTCCGTAGCGTAAAATTTAGATTTGGTCTTAGGTCCTGACGGAACTGGCCGAACGATGTTCCGATCGAGAGATGGTTACCGATGGACTATTAGTGAGGTACCCAGACTGTCCACTGCTGTTTATTACGATAGTCGGGATAGGCGGGTGGTTGCCATAAAACATTATTGTCATGTGACAGAGCAAAATGGCGGATCATGGAGACCTGGTAGTGTGATAGCTATTGAAAATTGCCAAATGTTATTTCTCTAATTCCAGGATTTTATAACAGTCAGACACCACAACCGATTTGCATAAACACTGTTCTGAAAGCAAACAAGTGATAACAAAAATTATTATAGGTCGTATTTGGGAGAAGAAAAAAAAATCTCTTGTGAGTCGGCCTGGAGGCACCCTCTTGAGTGTTCACTTATGTGAAATTGTCATATTTAACGCAAATCGGATTGAACATTCTGATTATACGGTAAATATTACTGTGGAATGTGACATGACACAGTAAACTAACCGTTACTCTTTAATGTTTGTGAAATAGGTAATACAAGTCGTAGTTAGTCGAAAATTGGTTCTGAACACACGCCATCACAGGGGCTCGTATCGTTGCTTACAATTGATCTGTCATACATGTACTATATATTGTGCTCCACATACAAAAATCTTAAATTCGTCGTTGTTAATTCGTGTAGGTAATGGAAGTTGGTGATAGTAAAGGTCTGTTCTCTCTCTCTCTCTCACACACACACACACGCACAGTGGATGATTTCATTTCAGAATTAAGTTGAAAGTATACATATAGTAGAAATAAAACATATATGAAGTGATTTATGTTTTGAATAATTAGACAACACAATTTTTTTGGCTAAATTCCTAATTGCTTTCATAAAGGAATAGTGTTATGGAACTTTTAATTAATTGTATTATTATTATTATTTTGTTATACAGTTTACCAGATATGAGTAGTTAAGGTGTTGCTTTGTCTTCCCATATGTGGGCATGATAGAGGTGTCTTTTTTAATTTAATTTTGTCTTAAGCTACAAACAAGTAAAAGACAATGCCTTTTCCAAAAATTTTTAAATTCTGAATTATGGGTGGAATAATGAATCATAAACTTATACATCATGTGAGAGTTTCTGTGTTCTGATGTGGAAATACATTTTGGTTGTAGTTCAGATAACAAAATATTATATAGGTAAGTAGTATGATGATTGTTTGTCCTGTACTTGACACAGGTTGAAAATTTTCACTTCTATAAGTTTATATTACTTGATATAACTTTGCTGTTATAAGGAAGGAAAAAATTAAGTATGTGTATTTAATATCATGATAGTTCTTACTTTTTTGTCTTTATTTTTTGGTCTTGTCCTATTAGTAGAGGAAATAATTATCATGACATAAAAAGCAAATGTACTTTATACTGCATGCCATAATATTTACCCAGGTTTAATTTATACATTTATTATTTTGCAGGTAGTGGAACTTTTGCCAAGTTTTCTTACATATACCATAGAACAGATATTAGCCATCATCTGCTGGGAAGAGCCATGAACAAGAATCCAATCACAATGATATGGAAGTTGGTATCTTGTATATATTAGGAGAACGTATCTGAAATAAAGTGTAAAATCTCTCAAGCTGACAAAAATTTTCCAGCAACATGATTAATTACATCTCTTTCATGGTCATATTTTATCATTTTTGTCAGGAATTAAACAAACGTCAGGACCAAAATGGAGTCAGGAGATAATTATGATAATCAGACTGATAAATATAAATACTTGACTTCTATAGTTACTATTAAATTCACATTAAGTATTTATCATAAAATCAGACTGATAAATATAAATACTTGATTTGTATTGTTACTGTTAGATTCAAATTAAGTATTTATCATATAATCAGACTGATAAATATAAATACTTGATTTGTATAGTTACTATTAGATTCAAATTAAGTATTTATAATTGTGACAATTCAGTATAAAATCTTCACATACCAGCTATATTTTGCCAAGTATAGTTTCAACCAAATTAAACTTGTATATGTACTTGTCTCAAGAGAAAGCCAAAATATTATTCTTGCTTTTTCACAATTGCAAGTAGATTTTGTTCTGTCTGTTTTCTCTGATATTATCATTTTCTGTTATTATACCAGTTTTATTTGAGCAAATTACAATTTTCCTTACATATATAGCATTGTATCAATCTTCCATCTGGTTGACAAGCTGTCTTCCTCAAACTCTCCTACAAGTACCAGTATTAATTCAAATTACTAAACAAAGCTTTTACATTGATATTGCATTAATTATGATATTGCATGAACATTGATATTACATTAACAATGATACTGCATTAACATTGATATTACATTTACATTGATATTGCATTAACATTGATATTGCATTAACATTGATATTACATTAACATTGATAGTACATTAACATTGATATTGCATTAATATTGATATTACATTAACATTGATACTGCATTAACATTGATATTACATTAACATTGATATTGCATTAACATTGATATTACATTAACATTGATATTGCATTAATATTGATATTGCATTAACATTGATATTACATTAACATTGATATTGCATTTACATTGATATTACATTAATATTGATATTACATTAACATTGATACTGCATTAACATTGATATTGCATTAATATTGATATTACATTAACATTGATATTGCATTAACATTGATATTACATTTACATTGATATTGCATTAACATTGATACTGCATTAACATTGATATTACATTTACATTGATATTGCATTAACATTGATATTACATTAACATTGATATTACATTAACATTGATATTGCTGTGCAAAATAAGTTGTTCATATACATTATATTTAGTTTCATAAGTCACCAATTATTCAATTCAATTTGTCTGTTAAAACTATTAAAAAAAAATAGTAATGTTCTCAGCCTATTTCACTGGACAATATTTACAGCCTTCCTCCACCCAAAAAAATGATCTACTTGAAAAACTCTGAGCAGAAATAACATTGTTCTTGCCGGCAGATTAAAATTGCAACTGTGACCCCCCCCTCCCCCAATGTGTTTGTGTGTGTGATGTTTGTATGTATTATTTCTTTCTATATATTGATATAGACTATAGGGAAACAGCCATAAATTAAGAAATAAGGGATTGGAAGTGAATGTTAAAAAATCTAAAATATATTGTAAATTGTTGCATATTCCAGTCCCAAAGTTGGTTTGTGGATTCATCAAAGCCAGATATGCAATTTAACTTTTGGGATTTCACTTCACATACTTGGGTCATACTTCAGGGTATTGCATGTGGGAAGGGCTGCCCCTGTTTACCAGTAGTTGTGGACATGACGGGACATTTATAGGAATACACAGTGTACCTCAGGTTATAGGTTGGGGTGGGAAATTCAAACTTCTGAAAATATTTCCCATATTTGGCTATCATCAATCATTATATATATATATATATATATATATATATATATATATATATATATATATGACATCATCAGGGCAAAATAATAAAACGACATACAATCGTTTGGGGGGGGGTAACCCCTGGGTACCAATTTGGAGTCTGACAAGATTTCCAGCTAAGAACTAATTTTTTGAAAACATGAAAAATTGCAGCAGCACATGGGGATTTGTTGTTTAGTTTTACACCAACATATTATAATTATTGTTATTATTTATTATTATTAATAATATTATTATTATTATTGCTGTTGTTATTATTAGTATCATTGCTATTATTATTGTTTTAATGTTGATATTTGTATTATTATTATTATTATTATTATTTCAGTTTCCAGACCAAAGTAGGGTTTATACATGTTAGACATATTTTGAAAAATTGGCAATGAATGACTTTGTGCAAATGGAGGGTGGAGTACTTAAGACTGGAGTTAACCAATTACAGGAAGAATGTGGACAGTGCATACATAATGAAACAGGTATGGTAAAATCATGTGACTCATACCAACATCTTTTATGTCTATCACTTCCCAACAGCACCTGCTCTTCTCCACTCTCACACTGGTGACTCTTCTCTTGTATCATATTCTGATTTTGGTATTGTGTAAGTTTCCCCAGTACCATGGCTTGATACAGTGTATGTGTACCTCTGTGTGTGTATATATATATATATATATATATATATATATATATATATATATATATATATATATATTAGAACATCAAGATGATGACCCTCTTCTTGGGGAGGGTGGTAACCCCTGGGTACCAATTTGGAGTCTGATAAGATTTCCAGCTAAGAACTAATTTTTTGAAAATATTAAAAATTGCAGAAGCACATGGGGATTTGTTGTTTTGTTTTACACCAATATATTATAATTATTATTATTAGTATTATTGCTGTTGTTGTTATTGTTATTATTATTATTATTATTATTATTTCAGTTTCCAGACCAAAGTAGGTTTTATAAATGTCAGACACATTTTGATAAATTGGCAATGAATGATTTTATGCAAATGGAGGGTGGAGTACTTCAGACTGGAGTTAACCAATCACAGGAAGAATGTGGACAGTGTATACATAATAAAACAGGTATTGTAAAATCAGGTGACTCCCCGGCTGTACTTTTTCCATCGTATACTCTGGAAAAGGATGGAATACGATGGAAAAACATGGAAAACCCTGGAAAACGATGGAAAAATGAAATATTCTGCAGAATTTAGCATGGAAAGCCTGGACATTGTGCATGGAAAATGCTGGACATGCCTGGAAAATGCTGGACATTTTGGACTTTGAAATTTTTCAGCATGGAAAACCCTGGAAAACGATGGACATTTTGGACTTTGATTTTTTTCAGCATGGAAAACCCTGGAAAATGATGGACATTTTGGACTCTGAATTTTTTTCAGCATGGAAAACCCTGGAAAAGCATGGACAGTTTAGACTTAGAATTTTTTGGATAAATTTCAGCATGGAAAACCCTGGAAAAGGATGGACAGTTTGGACTTAGAATTTTTGGGATAAATTTCAGCATGGAAAACCCTGGAAAAGAACTTAGTCAATTTTCAAGATTGGTACAGAGAATTATTTTGAATTACCTAAAGAAAGAGCAATCATGACTAAACTATGCTGTAACACAGATTTTTGAACTTGAAACTAAACTATTATTTCAAACCTATGATAAATATATACTGAGAAATAGAGGACACAAGTCAAATAAACAAACTAAACCATACACACACACACACACTTGACCCCTGCTTTAAAAAAACAAACTACAAGTGTTGAAGTAGTACATCATTTATTGTATGTACCACATATGTAATTAAATGTTCATTATCAAAAGAACATCACTATACAAAAATGTTGGTGTAACACAAACTATACATGTATGAAAAGATATCCTGAAAAATTTGTTAAATCCTGACCAGAAAATATCTGGTGCATATAAAATCATAAATATGTCCAAATCTGTTCACCACATGAGCTTGACACTACAGTGTATAAGTATGAAATTCTGCTGTGCAGTGGTGAAAGCCATTTTAGTCCTTTTCATGATGATTGGGGAGAACAGTACCATAAATGACATTTCTAATTTCAACAACAATAATAGGTTCTCGAAGACACTTGATCCTATTTTTGATGATGAAAGGAAGTCTTCTTTCTTGTCAGAGCCAACTTCATTCCAAAGAGATGTTTGCTCATAATTATTAGTTATGTACACCTGTACAGCCCCCAGTTTCACACATTTCTTCTTTATCGGAGTACAATTTTTTGCAGATCTCACAATAAAAATTGTATTTGAGATACTCCTTACTGAATTCACATTTTTCCTTCAAATCTTTGACAATTGTCAATCCTGTGTTTGCTGAAGGAAGATGCAACTGAATTAAGTCCAAAAAGTCACATATTTAGCATCTGACAAATTATGTCTTGTTGGCAAAGCCCCAAGGACAATAACATGTTCAGACTTTGTGATTTCACTACAATATATATCTTGTTATGGGGCTATGACATAAAGTGGGGGATCTGTGACATGGGATGGGTAAGACTGAGTTGCTTCATTCACCTGATGATACTCTTCATCGTCTGAACTTGATTAAAACTCTATACTTTCTTCTGAGTCAGATGAAAAACTCATGTCACTGTCACCATATCTAGTTGGTTCATCTGTTGATATTCTCATTATATTTGAAGATTAGTATTACGTACTGTCACCAATTTCATAATATCCAAGACCAACAGAACTGGATTCACCTAGATCAACAACACTGTAATGAGAAATACAAATTTTAGTGAACATGTATAATTCATATTAAAATCTTAACATTCAAACATTATTGTTTTGTTGTGGGAATTGAATATGTACAGTTAATATTACACTGTTACAGTAGTTTAGTTTGACAAATCCAATGTTAATGCATGCATCATTTAAACATGGGTAATGCAAATATGATACACAATGAATGCATGTAAATGACAAGTAATTTATACACAATAATATACTCAATCATACAAAGTACATGTGATACAACATACACTTCATAAATGTATGTGATGTTTTCAGAAAAACAACTCAAGTTTCATAACGTTTTAGGGCATTATAAGAAAAATGAAAGTAAAAATTATATTTAACATTTTAAATAATTAAAAACTGAAGTATGACAATGCATAACAATAAATTATTATATCTTGTTCTGCAAGAATCAATACTGATCAGATATTTCCTGGAATTTCTGTAATTGGCTGATTTGGTTAAATATGGTGTACATTGTGCATATATTGTGTATGGTGTGTTGGATAACCCATACAGAGTGAATGTTCTGTTCAAACACGTACATTGAATATTCTGTTTGTAAATACTGAATGATTTCACCATATACTCAGAATTTGTTGAACTCTGAAAATTCCACTTAGTGTTGTACAGTGAAATTTGTTTATTCCTTAAATTATTGATATGGTAACGAAACTGTTTAAGATATGAGCCATGTTAAGCTGTGAATGTACTAGGTAAGAACAAATGTATAAAGAATAATGCTTATCTTCATACAAATAAACATTGTTGTGGGAGACAGCTGCAGACATTATTTAAAATGTAAAAAAACTCTCTATTACTCCTGGAATTATCATTGTTTTCTCTTCCTCCAGTACATGGTGCTTTTAGGAATGGACTTTGTGGAATTAACTTCAAGCCGCTTATATATTTTGTCCTGAACACCAGTACCTGTAATACACAAACAGCATTAAAATGTTTACAGACTGTACAGTCAGACTGATTAAAACATTAACATATCGTTCAAAAATCATCTTCATGGTAAAACTTGTGTACATTTTAATCTTGCTAAGATTAATGTGAAATTTTTCAAAATTTCTTTTTCCAGGACTTAAGTTACTTAAGTTATGATTTTACTTATATATGTAGCAGTCTGAAAATTTAGCAGTAACCTAAAGACCTTTTCGGACAAGATCTATAAATACTCAAGAAATTCACAACTTTATCATAATACCAGAACAAACCCTGTTTGGGCTTACATGTATCACTGGAGTTAACATTTCCAAGACTGACAATTACAAGGTTATGGCTGTTAAAATAAAATTCCACAAATTAGGTTGCTTTGAAAGTTATATATACATATATATTGAAAAACAAAAATACCTACTCTAATTTTAAAACTGGTGCAAAAGGAAACTTGTTTTTGACCTTGTATATCTTTTCACATTTATTTAAATACTTGCTTACAATTTAATTATCAGTCATACATATATAGTGTTGGGCGGTTAATCATATAGTCAGTTTATACTTGGGCAAACGAGATAAAGTCGAGACTCCGTTTATTTCATACTCACCTATAATATTTGGGTGTCCAATTTGTGTTGTCTTTCCATTTGTGTTCCACACCTCGACACGATATTGCCTCTTGGTCGTAAACTTTGTCTTCTAAAACCACTTTACTGTAAACCAATCATTCCCCAACATATCCAAATCACGGCGTTGGTATCCGATGTATAGATATTAACTCTTTAGATAAATCATAAATCAAAAGAGAACAAAATGTCTGATTTTTCTGTCAAGTATTCGCCTTCACGTATCGGAGTCACGTTTTTGTCACGCAGAAGTAGCCGAGGTTGTTCCGTATGATGATGGCTGATGAAGCTGACTATGATGGGATATAAAATTATGTACTTATTTTTTTTAACCAATTACTACATTGAAAAAGCCGGCATATTTCGATTTCATGTGTTAGAACCAAATTTTCTGTAAAAAAAAAAAAAAAAAAAAAAAAAATAAAAACCGTTTCTGTAAATTTTGGTTCCAAATTTGGCACCGTAAAACGCTTTGGATAACCAGTCTAGAATTTGGGCGCAATTTTCGATTGGAGTGTCATTGAAATTGTAAAATATAAAATATCCCAGGATTTTAAGATGACCACTGAACCAGAAATATCACTGGTTATATGGGTGAATGAGGCATAATCTGTATGGCTGATGTACACTCGCCACGAAAAGAAATGAAGGAATATCGCACGGGAGAGAAAGTGATGGCGGTTTGTCGTGGATTCAAGGGATACCATGAGTGTATTATTGCGAAAATAGCAGGTAAGTCATTACTCAGTCCAGTTGTAGCAAAATTATTTGCACGGCCGCCAAGTACCTTAGCTGCGAAAGACTTAACGTGACGTAAATTTACGGAAAGCTATTACGAAATATATCCTATGGAACAATTTCTTTTTTTATGCTGTTTGAAGACTGATAAATTAAACGTCAAACTTGTAAGGATATTGAAAGGTATGTGTTATGTTTTAAGCTTTGTTTACATAACTGGCAACATTTTTTACTTATCCTAATGCACAATGACCAGTCATCTCGTGTCTGTCTTTCAAAAAAGTTGGTACGTGCCGGCCTTGCGAATATATATTTCCAAATTGTAAATTTCACTTTAAATTTTATTCACCCTTGATATTATTAATGATCTGACTGGTATTTGTATTTTTTACATTTTCGTTATTATTTTCCAGACAGTGTGCTATTTGTAGCAATAAGTTATATTTGTTTTAATTAATTTTAGACTGTGACTCGGAAATATACCGGTAGATCTCTTTTCCAATTAATCTTCAATTCAGATTATGGCTTGTTTCTGTCTATCCAATTTATATTCAGCCATTTCAGTAATATTTAATAGTAACTTATTGTATAATTAATAAGAATGTACAGTTGTAAACTGTTGGAAATGATTATCAATTTTCCTCACCAAAAATACTTGTTTAGTTTGTGTCCTTTAATTTCAGAAAAAAGTGGCAAGGCACAGTTATGTAAACAACTTGATGGCGACAGCTTCATTGAAATTCTTCGATCTTTTAATTTTGAATTAAGCAAGCGAGAGGTAATACCACATTTGTTTCAAATTCAAATGTCTAGAACATTAGCTGTAACCTGGAGTTGTGTATATAGATAAGTAAATATATCAGAAACTTAGTGCATATGAATCATCATGGTGAAAATTTGGATTAAATTTTTTTTCACACCCAGCATGAGGCAGAAATATGTCAGATTTTGGATTTTAACAAAGCTGCTAGATAAATATTCAGAATGCTGTACAGCTCTGTTGAATATATTGGCAAGACACTAACTGGGGCAAGAGCCAATAATAAGCACACACAAGGCCACCTCTCCAAAACCAGTCCAGAATTCAAATAATTTATGGTATATTTTAAATTATTAACCATGCATTTTAAACTTTGTTAACCTATGACAAAATATATGCCAAATTGTAACAAAATTTTTTTATGAACTAAGGCTGGAACATTATTATGAAATTTAAATGTATCCACAACTACTACTTGAAACATTATAGTGTAGACAGGCAATATTCAAATGGACAATGTAAATCTACTTTCAGTTTAAATGGTATAATCACAACTGCATGTATATGGTAGCCAGTTTGTGTGTGCGTGATTCAGATGTTTAGTAACGTAGCTTTAACAAATGTTTAGTCACATCGCTACGATGTCTGCAGTGTGGCAATTTATAGTGATGTCTAGCACTGGGATATCATGCCACAGACGTGTAGCATAATGTCTTCTACCCAGTCACATTATCTTGACACCAGGTTGACCAGTCCTAACACTAACCTTTTAACCGTTTACCTTATAGAGCATAATTACAAAGTGCAGCATGCTATAAATAGAGCACCTGTTACCTATACGACTCCATACGCATAGGCCTGCCTGTTAACTGTTCAGCATTGTAGTGTATTTTATGTTAAACAGCAATTGTAACCATTTTACATTTTTGGTACACATCTATTATGTGTGGAAAAATTTAAGATTAAAAGTCTGATTGTTATAGCTGCGTAAATTTTTTTCACTGAAGAATTTTTTACGTGCCTTTAAAATCTTGAGAGGACTCATTCACCGTCATGTCAGTGAGGCCGCGTGACCAATCGTAGCTGCCATTTCTCATACTTGAAATTTACAATTTGTCGTCTGCATCTACATCACTAAGTCATCTGAATTTGATAATTTATGAAAACTAATTGCTGCCTGCAACAATATCAGAGCCTTTACCTAAGTTATTGAATCTTTCGTAGTTCTGATTCTAATCGTGAAAACTTCCTAAGTACTGAATGAAATCCGCGACCTCCATTTTGGAGAGTGGAGATTATGACCCAGTTACTTTAAATAGCAGATATCGACCAGGGCATAAACAGTGACCACGTGATCCGATGTAATTGTCATTCACAGAAATGAATGTAGTATCTAAATGGGGGTTTTCCCTGAAGGTGGCGCTATGAAAACCAGCTTATAATGGCTGATGTTTACAGCAGGCGTCAAAAGGCGCTTCCACGTGAATGGAGAAGAGGCGTCAAAAGACGCTTGCATGAGGTAAAGGGTTAATGCTGAGCACCAGGCAAGGCAGCTAATAGTACCATTTTTTTAATAAGTCTTTGGTATGACTCGGTTAAGGGTTCAAACCTGTGACCTCTCACACCCGTAGCAGGCGCTCTAACCACTTAGACTTAGGCCACAGGAGCAGTTAGGTAGCCAGTTTAATTTGTGATGGAAACCACAGGTTTTTAAGCCTATCAAGTTAGTCATCAAGCCAAGTGCCTCATTACAATTACCAACCTCAGGTATTGTAAAAGTACTGTAATTGCATGAAATGTTTCAGGCATAACTCTCATTCTCTCACTCCCCTCTCTCTCTCTCTCTCTCTCTCTCTCTCTCTCTATATATATATATATGGGATTGAAATAAATTTGAAATCTTGCTTGATTCTATTCATTAATATACAATGATTTGTATTTCAGAAATCATGAAGGAGAAGTATAACATTGGGGAGGTGATGGTGAGATAGAAGCTTTGCGATTTGGTTAAACCATCAAGAGTACCATCACTTCCATAGACTCCATTGGTGACAACAGAAAAATAAGAAATGTGGTGAATGAACTATGAAACAACACGTGTAAAAAAAATATTTTAAATTTTTTTAATTAAAATTGAGATAGAAATTAACGTGAATTTCTGTTATTTTGTTGTTAAGATTGCTTCAGAATAAATTCAAACTATAACTAGAGTAAGAGAACATATTTTTAGAAACTTGGATGATGTTAAGGAGCCAGTAATCTGGATTTTATGACACAACAGCAGAAGTGTAGCGATATTTGTGACAACTTAAGCCATGTTGTCTACTGAATACTAGTGCACAACCTATTAAGCTACGAGTGACAAGTATAGTTTTTAATTTTTGTTTCCTTGTTTAAAAGTTACTAAACATCACAGTCAATACAAGGAGTTGGTTGGGGTAATTTGGATCATGTTCTTCATGAAATTATCATCAAATAAAAGTTGTATCACTGTTAAAAATCTCGTTTTCATAAAATATTTCAACAATTTTCAGCTAAATTTTAGTGTTGTCCAGGGTTTTCCAGCCTACCCTGGATAAAGACTGGAATATTAGTCCAAATGCTCCAGCATTTTCCATGCTAGAATTGTCCAGGGTTTTCCATCGTTTTCCATGCTAGAATTGTCCAGGGTTTTCCAGCCTACCCTGGACATAGCCTGGAATATAGTCCAAATACTCCAGCGTTTTCCATGCTAGAATTTTCCAGCGTTTTCCATGCAAGAATTGTCCAGGGTTTTCCAGCCTACCCTGGACAGAGGCTGGAATATTAGTCCAAATACTCCAGCATTTTCCATGCTAGAATTTTCCAGCGTTTTCCATGCTAGAATTGTCCAGGGTTTTCCAGCCTACCCTGGACATAGGCTGGAATATTAGTCCAAATACTCCAGCGTTTTCCATGCTAGAATTTTCCAGCGTTTTCCATGCTAGAATTGTCCAGGGTTTTCCAGCCTACCCTGGACATAGGCTGGAATATTAGTCCAAATACTCCAGCGTTTTCCATGCTAGAATTTTCCAGCGTTTTCCATGCTAGAATTGTCCAGGGTTTTCCAGCCTACCCTGGACATAGGCTGGAATATTAGTCCAAATACTCCAGCGTTTTCCATGCTAGAATTGTCCTGCGTTTTCCATGCAAGAATTGTTCAGGGTTTTCCAGCCTACCCTGGACAGAGGCTGGAATATTAGTCCAAATACTCCAGCGTTTTCCATGCTAGAATTTTCCAGCGTTTTCCATCGTTTTTCATGGAATATGATGGACATTCTACAGCCGGGTCATACCAGCATCTTTTCTGTCTATCGTTTCCCCACAGCACCTGCTCTTCTCCACTCTCACACTGGTCACTCTTCTCTGGTATCATATTCTGATTTTTGTATTTTGTAAGTTTCCCCAGTACCATGGCTTGATACAGTGTATGTCACTGTGCCACTGTGTGTGTGTGTATATATATATATATATATATATATATATATATATATATATATATATATATATATTAGAACATCAATATGATGACCCTCTTAAACCTAATTTAAGAAATCCACCCAGTGAATATGGGGAGACAGATATACCAAAAAATAAACAATAGACAGAGGTTGATTGGCAGGGGTGGATGTTTGGGCTGTCTATGACATTTATTGTAGTAGTTAAACCAATCAGAGTCCTACATTTAATTTCCACTTCTGAAACATTTGTGGCTGGAATGAATCTCTGTATGTTTATTTGTCATTAATAAACATTGGTTCTTGTAACTCATTAGGGTGGTAGTATCAAGGTCACTAGACAAGGGTAAACATTTGTCTTGACCATTCCTTAACTCCTGATAGATATTGGAATGAATGATTAATATATGACATGTTTCATGGCACTTTGGTTTTAGTAGCATGATGATCACTAGACATGGTAATTAATTTGTTGTTTCCTCCCTAGCTAGCTGACCCCATGAGATATTGAAATGAATCATTCTGTTTATATTGGTAGTACATGTATGATCAAGGTCAGGGTCACTCAACGAGTGGTCATGCACTTTCAGATGCAACATGTTTGAAACATTCAGAGTTGAATAAAGTCAAATGGTGATGCATTCATGTCATTGGAATATATCTCGTAGTTTAATATACTGTTTTGGAGATTCATGGGTTTTAAGTACATGTATTTTATTTCCAGATACTGTAAATTCATACAATAATACTTAATACTAATAATAGTTGTTTGCTGACTGTTGAGTCTTAAATGGAATTCAACCATCACTGACTATAGACCATTCATGCCAGTGGTATTACAGATACTTAATCTCATAAAATTCCATATTGGGGACTTTTTTCTAACAATATGTATTATAGTGTTGGCTTAAATATGTGCATATTTATGCTTTAATAGTATCCACTGACTTTATAATTAGTAAAAGCATTAACAGGTTTTCATGTTAATGACTCATATTGTACAATACTGTATTAGGACACAGACAAACACTGCAACAGTTATCAACACCCTATAGTGAGTACACCACCATATAGTGAGTATGACATATAGTGTGTACAACACCATATAGTGAGTACAACACCATTTATATGGAAGAATTGTGAACCAGTCTAGAAATGGGTGAACATAAAGTAGGGTATATACGGGCTTGGTGGTCCTTAATTGGTTAATAATGGAAAGTAAAATTTTAGTAAAAATATCTTTTGAGAGCTTATCCTATCTTTAATTTTTTAAAAATATAGAAAAAATTATATTGATGAAATTTTAGTATTTGTACAGACTTGACTTAGGAGCACTCCGTAATGAAAGTAACACCTGATTCATTTGGTGCAGAATGGATAACATGTTTTATGCACATGTAGACAAAAAAAAATGCAGTGGCTCATATGATCTCCACATAGAAGCTTGCACCAAGGATAATTGTGCATGGAGAAATATCAGTCTGATCATATGCACACAGAAATGTTAAGTTATTGAATGTTGAATATCATGGTGTTTCCATATGTTTACTATGGGAGTTGAATTAGTACCATGAGTCCTATATGGGACCTATAACATGATAGGAGCCTGTTGTTTTCATGGTTACCACACGGACCCAGGGTATTGTTTGGGTATCTTTTGGATATGACAATCACAATGGAGTCTTTTTTCATGGTTAACATGTGATTTTACATAAAAATCTATACAAAATACAGATGGGAAGAAAAAGAGAATAGTATGGCCCAATTGCAGAATTTCATATGTTGGTGCCCACATATTGCCTGATATAGTTAAATACCATTTAACATATGCAACAATTCACACAAAGGGGATGGGGGAGATGTTTTAAATGTGAGCCACTTGTGTCACAATCATTTACGTATCAATACTGATCATTTAACTTTAGAGACACATTCAGTAAATCAAAGCAGAGAGCATTGTAAAAAGCAAGGACTGTGCACAAAACTGCACATTTCACATTGCCTCAACCTGTAGAAATGTTCTAAAGCACACATTAATTTGCCTTTGCTATAATTCTTTTCTTCTTGCTATTTCTCATAGAATTTGTAAAGAAATGCCCTTTTCTGTGATTTTTCTTTTGTATACTGCACTTGCTTTAAACATTTTTCTCCGAGATGTATATCTTGCTTGTTTTTCAGATATTGTGCCACAGAACTGCAAACTGAAATCAGACAGCTGCTAGATTAACACAGCTTAGCTTCACCAGAGATTCTGCAGGTCCATGGTTACAGTCATGGACAGCATGATGATCCTTACCATGGAAGTTTCCTTAATGGTTATATTCTTTGGTAAGCTGTGTTTTATCCTTTGTTTCACTGATTCCTTTTTCTGAGTTGTCTTGTTTAATTTTGTTTTTAACACTGTAGATTTACCTAACTGGTACTCAGTACACATGCATAATGAATACACTCCTCTTTCTCACTGGATATTTTCAGTTTGAAATCACTTTCATGAATCTGTACTAATGTCTGTCCAGCTTGTACCATCTACCTAGCACACATGCATAATGTACACTCCTCTTTCTCGCTGGATATTTTCAGTTTGAAATCACTTTCAAGAATCTGTACTAATGTCTATCCAGCTTGTACCATCTACCTAGCACACATGCATAATGTACACTCCTCTTTCTCACTGGATATTTTCAGTTTGAAATCACTTTCAAGAATCTGTACTAATGTCTATCCAGCTTGTACCATTTACCTAGCACATATGCATAATGTACACTCCTCTCTCTCACTGGATATTTTCAGATTGAAATCACTTTCATGAATCTGTACTAATCTCCATCCAGCTTGTACCATCTACCTAGCACACATGCATAATGTACACTCCTCTTTCTCACTGGATATTTTCAGTTTGAAATCACTTTCATGAATCTGTACTAATGTCTATCCAGCTTGTACCATCTACCTAGCATACATGCATAATGTACACTCCTCTCTCTCACTGGATATTTTCAGATTGAAATCACTTGGCAAGAATCTGTACTAATGTCTATCCAGCTTGTACCGTCTACCTAGCACACATGTAAAATGTACACTCCTCTTTCTCACTGGATATTTTCAGTTTGAAATCACTTGACAAGAATGTACTTCTGTCTATCCAGCTTGTACAACTTTCTATGATTTTGATCCAGATGGCATGTATCAATATGATTTACAGGTACTGTTTTGTTTGTTCCTTCCCTCCTAAGGTCTAGGCTAGCCCGGTAACTAGCAGTGTCTGGATCAGTTGTAATGTTGTGTACCTCTAGATTGTCTGTTTTCTTCAAATGTATAAGCCTTCATATTAGCTATTTAGAAAGGCAACATTGCTCTGCACTTACTCTCAAGTTGTAGTATAGAATCCTTTAGCTGTAAATTAGAGCCTGCTACTTGGTATGCAAAATCAAGGTATATTACCTCCCTTTGTAAGTGAGTGATTACAAGGCATGCTTTGTTTATCAGTTTTTCAATAATTTATGCATTTTATTCAGATTTATCTTGAAAAGTAAGTAATTTAACACTGTTTGAAGTGGAAAGTTGCCACAATAAGGATTTGGGTTTTTGTTCTTAACTTGTTGTGAGTTTTGGCTAAATGTAAGTATATATTTATGTATTAGACAACTTGCAATTTAGTTCTGTTACTTAAATTTACCAAGTAGCTTATGCAGTGATAAATGATATCAGTGTATGATTATTGCATCATCATCATCATCATCATCATCTTTATTTCCTTCCATGGAAGATTACATGATATAAGAATAAATCATCTGAATACAATCAATAAATATATAAAAAAAAAAAAAAAAAAAAAAAAAAAAATATTCTATATTGGAATACAAATTCTTACACAATATCAATCAACAAAGTGTTCGTCAACTCATAAGTTGCAAGTTTCAGTACCTTATTTACAGAAGATAGCTGCACACTGCATGACAAAGTATGCTGCATACAGGACGAATAGCTTGGAGTTTTCTTTGTCGATTACTCCTGATGGTAACCTTTTACCTAAAAGATATTGTAGTTGCAGCTCATCTTCTGCATTAAATAACGTAATGTGCAGGCTCAGGGGAAATTTATCAGTAAGGAAATCCCAGAAAGAATTTCGAAAGTTCGACATATAAGGACAACTAACACAACAATGAAGTATCAAGTCTGTATAAACATTCCCACATCTAATACACATATCAAGCTGTGTTTGTGGAACAGCAGCCCATAGTTTAGCTACATATGTAAATACCTTAGTGTGTTGTCTAGTTTTAGCCGACTGCCACACTGAGGCAGGTCGTAAGTATTCGTGTATCGAAGAGAATCTATCAAAATCTGCTTGATTAGACATACAAACTCTCCAGAGGCTATTTTCAAGACCAACAATTTTTGACCTTACAATTTCTTTCCAATTATGTTTATCTGGAATTTCAGAATGATGTAAATAATCAGTTAGATACCCGAGCAAGTCAAACTTCTTTGAGGTATAATATAAATTTGAAATTAACCCGCAGCTTGACATGCATCCACTCAGAATGAAGTGAAATAACGCAACGTTAAACACACGTTTAGTATGTACATTGTTAGGCATCAAACACAATCTGTGTAAAAACATCAATTTTCTTCTATCAATTTCGGACTGCGCTGATGTCCATCCTAGCATTCCCAGGGCAATGTCTGATCTTGTATGTATTGGAAAACCTTGTAAATGTTTGGCAAAATACCTCAGAGTTTTATCCAATAAAGCGAGGTCACTTTTTGAAATGTTACACCATAATTCACTTCCATAAAACATTGAAGGGAAAATTACCTTTTTAATTACATTTGCAGCAACCAAAGGATTTAAACCATTCGGTTTAATGCCAATACCAAACAGACCGTGAAAAGATTTTTTCCCTTTCTTGCATGCATCGAGTATTGCGTCATGCGACGTCAGCTTTGAGTTAATCCGGTGACCCAGGTGTGTTGCCGAATCGGTGACCGGCAAACATGACGGGCCAAGATACCATTTCATATTGATAAAATTCTTGTATTGGGGTCCGAAAATGATAATGTATGACTTTGTAACACTAAGCTCGAATCGCCACTTATTACTGTAGTCGTATGCTATATCTAACAGCTTTTGTAGATTGCTAGGATATATAGCCAAAAGTGAAATATCATCAGCTAGGGTTGGATTTCCCACAGCTAAGGATCCAATCTTTGCTCCAAATCCACTATTTTCTAACTGTAGCAGCAAGTCATTTATAAATATTGTGTACATCAAGATTGACAAAACACCCCCTTGTCTCACTCCTTGGCCAATTGAGAACCAATCTGAAAATTGCCCATTTACAAGAACTTTACTCTGTAAATTTGTATACATGTTAAAAAATATCAAAAGGGATTTACCCGTAATTCCCAACGTGAATAATTTAAAAAGCAGTCCTTCGTGCCACACGGTATCAAATGCCTTTTTTGTATCAAGAAAAGCAGCAAAAACCCGTGAACCCATGTTTACATTATATTGTACTGATTGCAACAGCACAAAACTCGCTGTTGTGCAGCCTAAACCTTTTTGGTAACCATGTTGTTGTGAACTGGGTATACTAGAATTAGTATCTTTGAGCCAAGTTACCAAACGTTCATGAATAATTTTCTCAAAGGTTTTGTAGATAACAGGCAGTAAAGTAACAGGCCTGTAACTTTCGAGGGAGTTCTTTGATTTTCTGTTACCTTTGTACAGTGGTATTACTAACCCTTTTTTGCAATCTACAGGTATGTAAGATTGATCAATCATCCGAGTAAATAAAATTGTCATACACTCGATGAGGTAGTCGCTGCCATAGATCAAATGTTCATTGCAAATTTGATCATGGCCCGATGCTTTTGATTTCTTTAGACCTTTAATGATTTCTCTTACTTCATTTAAACTGATACTGGTCTGTAAGGCCTCGATTTGGCTTACCTCGTCCTGTAGACCCCGATTTAATTCTCTCTCTATAAATTCATAAAAGTTTCCGTCAAAACTATGGTTTAAATTCGGCGTGTGAATGTCCTCATAGTATCTAGCAAAGCCATTTGCGATGGAATCATCATCACGGACACAAACTCCATCAGTTGATAGTTCCTGACAAAAATTTGTATTGTTCCCTCTCTTAATGTTGATCATTTTCCAAAAGTGTCTTACATCGCATTCATGTGCTTTTTCAATTTCTTCATACACCTCCCCCATATATTTTTCCACAGCCAGTTTTTGAACGTTTCTAAAGTCTCTCTTCTTATCTTTATATTTATATTATAGAAACATGGACTTATCTTGGCATTGCAAAGTTTTCCACATATTTCTCCACCTCCAGCTTACTTCTTTGCTTGGGCCGCAGCAGTTTGCACATGGGCTTTCCATCTCCATCATCAGTGTCAGCATAGTAGAGACTTTGGATAGCTTTTTCAATTTCGTTTCTTGTTGTCCTTATGTAACATACCAAAAGTGGCTTTGTCTTTTGAATTGATGCACATTTTTTCCTGTTGTTGTGGGGAACATGACCAGGCTTAAAGAAATGACTCTGTCTGTTCATTACTTCTTTATCCTCTCCCATATTTTTATGCTAAATAGTAGCACCCATTTATTTAAGTTTTCATTAGAATGAAACTTAAGAACTTTTTTGGAGCTTCTATACCTTCTTGTTATGATTTGGGGGTGATGATGATACTTTAAATAATTTTGGAATGTCAGGATCCCTTGATGCTTCATGAAGTTATGTATTTGTCTTAGTTACAGAAGGGCAATGACCTCTTATCATTTTCATCTGTCATGTGGTACACTTACTTGTCTGGTTTGAATGATGGGAATAGGGATGCACTGTACCTTATTTATGTGTGAGTTAGAAAGAAAGAAAAAAATGCAATTTTGAAATTTTTAACTTTTAAAACTTGTCTTATAGCCAGTGAAAGATGAAAATACAAGGTGTCATGTTATTTTAATTTGATACCCTGTGATGTAATACTTGCTGATGTCAGCATGTTTGTGTTTCTTTTGTATAGCATGTATTCCATAGAAAGATAACATGAAGATACAAATGCAGAAAACAATTGTTTGATAACAAGAATAAACCATTAATATGTACAATACAATGCAATTTAGCTATATACAGTGGTATCACATAAAATGCCATTGCACTATAATATTTTCACAAGCATGGCCAATTCTTTCTTACAATTCAGCTCCATTGTCAATGAGTAAAATACATTCTAAAAAATTTAGATCTGTTTATATGACACATGGTATTAATTATGTGGAAAAATTGTGAACCAGTCCAGAATTGGGTGAACAAAAAGTAGAGTATATACGGGTTTGGTGGTCCATAATTGGTTAATAAAGAAAAGTAAAACTTTTATAAAAATATCTTTTTAAGAGCTTATCCTGTCTAATTCTAAAAAAATATAGACAAAATTCTATTGATGCAATTGGTGCAGAATAGATAACATGTGTTTCATGCACATGTAAACTGCAAAATGTTCATATGGTGTTCTCCACACAGATGATTGTACCAAGGATAGTTGTGCATGGAGGAATATAGGTCTCATCATCAGCACCCAGAAATGTTAAGCTTTGAATTTTCAATATCAAGTTGTTTCCATATATTTACTATGGGAGTTGAATTAGTACCACGAGTCCTAAAGAAAACTCCCTTGTTATTGAGTACAATTTCATGACTAGTGTTATACTATGTTTAGGTGGGTGGGTGTGTAAATAAATATATATATATAATTTGTTTCCTTTTATTTATCATGCAGCAGAAATCCAAAAGATGACTATCTGCATTGGAAAAGAAAAAATCATGGATTTCTGGAAAAATGGCAAAAATAAGGAACGTGCTGGAGAACAGCTGCATAGGTTCAGATGAGGAAGATGCAGATGGTGGGCATCCTTCATGTTAATCCAAAATGAAGAAGATCTTTACAAAATTGAAGGAGATATTGAACCAAAAATACATTGACATGTTCAACAATATGCAAGAGGCTCCTGTTAAAAAGAACCTGTGGTGTCATAAAGGTCAAAGAATCCCCTGGTGTCCCAGAAGAATGAAAGTAGATGAAAAGCAATCAGGAGGATGATGATGACAGTGTCAATTTATAGGTCTGCTGAACATTGGGGGTAGGGGGATTTTTCCTTATAGAATTATGCTGTACATTGGGGATTTTCCCTTACAGAATTATGCAGTACATAGGGAATTTTCCATTACATAATTATGCAGTGCATTGGGGATTTCCCCTTACAGAATTATGCTGTACATTAGCCAGTGCATGAAGAAAATGAACTGAACTTGAACTTGTATTCACTATATATGTACAATGGTGATCATCAGAAGACATGACTAATTATTGTATTCACTATGCATGTGCAATGGTGATCATCAGAAGACATGGCTAATTACTGAATTCACAAACTTTTCACTAGAATTGTCCTCTGTTTTGGCAATAAACATTTCCTTCAACTATATTGGCATATATATTACACATTGCTAGTATATTGTAGGTATTAATTAGAGAAGTATTCCTTTATGATGATGGTGTCCAGATCTTATTTTGCAATAAATGTGGTTAGAGCATCCACCTTTGTTGGCAGAGGTCACAGGTTTGAAGCCAGTTTTGTTATACCAAATACATAAAAATGGTATTAGCAGCTGCCTCGCTTGGCACTCAGTGTTAAGAGGTTAATGTTAGGACTGGTCACACTTGCATCAGGATAATATGTCTGGGTTTGACATAATGTCACATGTCTGTGACACAATGCCCCAGTGCTAAGCATCACAGTAAACTGTCACACTGCATACATCATAGCTGAAATTTTTTAAGCTACATTAACGATGTAAAAAACACAAAATACACACACAGACACACAATAAAAGGAAAACTAATGTCTGTTGGAATATAACTGATTTAGAATGCTCATTGAACATTATTGGAATCACTAGATGAAATGGCAAGCAAAGTTGCCTGATTACTACTGTTGACTGCATTTCATGCATCAGTCTTATTCATTATCTTGTGTCCAAGTTCATCTCTAATGACATTACTTAGGGTGTACATGTAAAATATGTTGCCCTTTTAATATGTTGTACTTTCTTTCATGTACTTATACCTCTTTTCTGAATAGTCAAGCTTTGCTGCCATTCCATAGATTTACTTTATGTAATTGACATTAGATTCAAAGATGCAAGTTACCCAATATACAAGTATAGTTTGATACAGACCATATCATTTAAATATTAGTTTTCCACCTTTTGTATAATAGTTGTAGGGAAACGTACATTTCATTACCACCCAAAAATTTGTGAAATGAATTCTCTTTTGTATAAGAAACTTTTTCTTCTTATTGTAAATATTCTCCATGTTGTGATTTGCATTTACATCATGGTTAAGCCAGAGAAGTCACTACAATATTTTTTAGGGGAGGTAACTCTACAAATCATTTGTAAATATTATCACTGTTGTGATATCCATTGGGGTCAGTCTACAGTTGTTATGTACTTCTGAGACAGTGACAGGTGTAAATTGAAGTTCTCTACATGCACAGTGGTCAGAATGTTAACACACATCTGTTAACTTTATGTAATGTAGGTGACACACCTCTGTTACCTTTATGTAATGTGGGTGACACACCTCTGTTACCTTTATGTAATGTGGGTGATACACCTATGCTACCTTTATGTAATGTGGGCAACACACCTCTGTTACCTTTATGTAATGTGGGTGATATACCTATGTTACTTTTATGTAATTTGGGTTACACACCTCTGTTACTTTTATGTAATTTGGGTGACACACCTCTGTTACCTTTTTGTAATTTGGGTGACACACCTCTGTTACCTTTATGTAATGTGGGTGACACACCTCTATTACCTTTATGTAATGTGGGTGAACTTTCTTTGGAAATTGTGCTGGTTAAAAATGTAGATGAATATTGCACACGTGGATACCCCCATGTGCTTGAAAAATCAACCTGAATTAGTTTAAAGTACAGTAACATTGTCAGTTATCAAAAATAGTGAAAATTAATATTTCCAGATTAGACAAAACCACCTTCTGAATGTGCAATGAATGAATTACAAGATATATAAAGAGTAAAAAGGATAAGTTATCATCACTTTTATTTACAACTTACATCTTTAGTCCAGGAACTGAAAATGACCAAGCAAAGCTTGCAGTTTTGTTTTTCGCACTTCTAATAATGGTGGTTTAATGAACACTTAATGGTGGGGTAAAGAACACTTCTAATGGTGGGGTAATTACCTTTAATCATAGGATAATGAACACTTATATTGGCAGGGAAATTAACACTCTCATTGTAGGGTAACAAACAACTATAATGGCAGGGTTATGTACACTTATAATGGTAGGGTAATGAACACTCTTAATGGTGGAGTAATGAACACTTCTAATAGCATGTAATTAATATGTCTAAGGTGTGGTAATGAGCACTTTTAATGGTGGGGTAATTAACACTCTAATTATTGGGTAACAAACACTTCAAATGGCAGAGTGATGGATGCTTCTAATGGTTGGGCAATTAATACTTCTAATGGTGGGGCAGTAATGAACATTTCTAACGGTGGGTTAATGAACACTTTTAATGGTAGGGTAATTAATGGTTTTAATTTTGGGGTAATGAACATGTATAATGGCCTGTACAATCATGATAGATGTTAAATCATCTCACACACCATGATCTTATAGATTGGAAATTGCCATCTACTCAGATGAAGCACCATATATTAATAATAACAATAATAATGATAATAATAATAAATATGATATGTCAAAACAAATATACAAATTGTGTTAATGTTTAAAAAAGGAGATACATTTTGTTCATAAATCTTTAGTAACCCAATGGTACTGGCGTATGTCCTAAGTTCACAATAAATCTGGCAAAAACACATTTCTTCAGATCAAATCAAAATAATGTAACTGGTTGACAATATTTTGGACTGAAAAAGTAGGTTGTACTTTACGATAAAATTTTTAAACATGTTGGTGTGGCCTTTTGGCCACTGAATGTTTTGGAAGCAAACTTATGGCACACATACTGGTCATCTTGTTGTGTATTTGGTTTTTATACATGGTCCTTAAAGAAAATGAATTGTTCCTATTTTAATATCAGTCTAGTACAACTACTTTTAGCTTTCTTCACATAGAATTTGAGATGAATAATTATTTAAATCATTTATTAAAATTACTAAAGTGCTCATTGACTGGATTAACAATATTTCCAGATTATTGTGAATTCATTCAAAGATGTTCTTGATTATTTCACTGTGATACATCAGGACCGTTACTACATTAATACATTCCAAATTAGAATCCATTTGTAACACTATATATCTGAACTTGTAATATAACATTTAGACATATTTGGGATTTAATTCATCATACTCTAATTTGCTCTTTAAGTTTCATTGTATAACATGGAGAATTACATTATTTGTGATTTTACAAAACGTTTTGGTTTTATTTCTTGGTGGTACTTAGTTTAAGACCATGGAGTAGTAACACAGTACATTGGTTTCTTTTGCATAATTGTTGCACAGGATTGAAGGATATGCATAGATTTGGTTGCCTACCTACTTCTAAATTGTCTGCAGGGTCCAAGATCATACATGTAGTATAGTGTGGTTGTCTACCTTGTAGATAAGGTACACAATCAATGTATCATACACATATTATAGTGTGGTTGTCTCCCATGTAGTCAAGGACCAAGGTCATAGTATCAGTCATGTAGTATAGGTGGCGCTCACCAGATAATGTGTACTTTTGAGAGAGTGACATATGTAAGGTGAAGTAGTTCGCATTTAAAACATGCACAATGGAGAGAATGTTTGCATACTTCTATGCTACATTAATGTAATGTGGATGATATTTCTTTTGGATATTGTACTTTTGGAAATTTTACATGATTTAAGCACACTGCTAACTAAAATGACTGCTCCCTTGTGTTAACAAATCAGTCTGAATTAGTCTAAAATACATAGCAGCTATTCAAATAGGGAAAATGAATTTTGCCAGACTAGACAATACCAGCTTCTGAAAGTGCAATGAATGAATTGCCAAATATATAAAATGTAAAAAAAGTTATCAGCTCTTTTTTATACAATTTACCTCTGAAGTTCAGGAAGTGAAAATGACCAAGTAGAGCCAGCACTTTTTTGAAAGGTGCACATTTGAAGTAAGGCCAAGCTGTATACTCTATAACCCATAGTACACCCATCAATCATACACCAAAATAAAGGGAATTAAAGGTTCTTTGCATTATACCTAAGATATACAAGGTATTTTGTAAATAGCCAGTATAACCAGTGAGGAAAGCCAGGGAAATTCTTTTTCTTTAAAATCCTAACCCTATGCAAAATGCGAAACTGTATAGCGCCACCATAGTGTGTTTGTCTACCTTGTAGTCAAGGTCCATGATCCATGTATTTTTCATCATCATACCGGTAGTGTATTGTGGTTGTCTCCCTTGTGGTCAAGGTTCAAGAACAAGGTATTACTCATTAATCTTGAAGCATATTGACTAAGAGAACTAGACAAGCTAACTTCAACATAGCACAGGTAGTAAGGCCTACCTGACTATTGTCATGCCTGAGGGTTGGGTTTACCCTATAACCAAGGCTTTTTATTTTTACTTTTTTAAATTTTTTTAAAGATGTTTACTTGAATGTATTAGTTGAAGGCCTGACCTTGTTATGAAGTAGTAAACATTTTACATTAAAAATCGTTAGTTTTCCAGAACAAATTGTTGTGTCATAAGTCAGGTGACAGTTTTAATCTAAGGAGGTTTTAGTAAACAATTATTGATTCCTTTCTTAAGTTCAGTCTGTGTAATATTTTACTGTTGTGTTCAGATATGATTTCAGAAGAATGTGAAATTATTCATTAGAATTGCAAAACACTTGTTTACTTTTTGGACTAAAACACTACTTTGGAATTATTGTAAATTCATTCAAGGATATTCTTTATTATGTCATTGTAATATATTCAGACCCTTGGTACAACAGCCTATTGAAGACTGCTGGTACATTAACTCACTTAAGATTTTTCAAATTCATTTTCACATTGTATTCTTGGGAAATAAATTGATGAATTTTACTACACTTGTTGGTTTTGTTCTTTCTCTTACTTAGTCCAAGATCATAGAGTTGTGACAATAAAGACAGACAACATTAACACTTGCCTATATGTAGATTTTCTCAGGGAAAATGAAGGTATACGATTTGGGGGTCACATGATTGCAATCCAAGACAACAGTTTAAATTACTATGGCATTTCTCAAAGCTGGGGCAGTGGAAATCAAACTGATAGGGAAGCCTTTAATGAACAGGAGAGAATTGATCTTGACTTTGGAACCATTGTATCAGGGGTCAAACTCATAGTTGTATGATGTATAATAGTTTAGTTTCTGCATCTTATTTTTACACTGTAATGAGGGACGAGAAGAAGACACTAATATTGCTTAAAGGTTAATTAAAGCAAAACTTGTGTTTTGTTTTGGAATGTAAACTAAATATTTCACACTTTTGTAAAAAAGCCTTAGCATTGAAGTGGATTTGTCTCTGCACCTACCATATATTTTTCTGTACAATAGCTCACATAAATAATGAATTTGACCCAATTGTATATGCTTTCTAGACTTGGGGAGACACAGGATGAGTTTGATTGTCAGATCTATGGATTGATTAACAAGGTTGTATCCCTTGTGTGTTACTGCTGTGCTGTCATTAGATACTTGTAAGTCAATAGACCTGGTCAATTTATTCAATTATTTAACAATTACTAAGTTACATATATGTGACATATAGTTCATTCATTCATTCATTCCATTCATTCATTCATTCATTCATTCATTCATTCACTGAGGCCTTGGATGGCAGAGAGGTGTATAGTGTTTGCCTTTACCAATCTCTGACAACTTACATCTGTCCGCATGGATTTGAGCCTGGCTTTGCCAATGCTTGCCTTTACCAGTCACTGACAACTCACCTATGTCTTCATGGATTTGAGTCTGGCTTGGCCAATGCTTTCCTTTACCAATCACTCACAAACTCACCTCTGTCCTCATGGATTTGAGCCTGGCTTTGCCAATGCTTGCCTTTACCAGTCACTGACAACTCACCTCTGTCCTCATGGATTTGAGTCTCTCTTTGCCAATGCTTGCCTTTACCAATCACTCACAAACTCACCTCTGTCCTCATGGGTTTGAGTCTGGCTTGGCCAATGCTTGCCTTTACCAATCACTCACAACTCACATCTGTCCCCATGGGTATGAGTCTGGCTTGGCCAATGCTTGCCTTTACCAATTACTGAACACTCACCTCTGTCCTCATGGGTTTGAGTCTGGCTTGACCAATGCTTGCCTATTCCAATAACTGACAACTCACCTCTGTCCTCATGGATTTGAGTCAGGCTTGGCCAATGCTTGCCTTTACCAGTCACTAGCAACTCACCTCTGTCCTCATGGGTTTGAATATGGCATGGCCAATGCTTGCATTTACCAGTCACTGACAACTCATTTCTGTCCTCATGGGTTTGAGTCTGGCTTTGCCAATGCTTGCCTTTACCAGTCACTGACAACTTACCTCTGTCCTCATGGGTTTGAGTCTGGCTTGGCCAATGCTTGCCTTTACCAGTCACTGACAACTCACCTCTGTCCTCATGGGTTTGAGTCTGGCTTTGCCAATGCTTGCCTTTACCAATCACTGACAACTCACTTCTATCCTCAGTGTGGATAATGTGAGATAGCTTGTCTGTTGCTCCTTTTCCTGGTTATTCCTCTACTTACCCTGGTGTGCTGGTTGCTGTATATTTCAGCCAATTAGTATCAACAGTTATGTATATTTGATTTAATTTTATCCGATTTAATATATTGTATTTAAATTTAATTGTGTGTCAGTTTTTCTTTTAATTGTTTTTTTTAATTACATGCTATTTTAATGTAAATTTATTCAATAGAGACGATATTTTTTCAGAAAATAGTTTGATCTTGACTGTTCATTTTATAAACACCAAGTGTTGACTTAGATCCTGACCTGGATTCAAAATTAGTAGCAATCACGTAAACAAGTTCTATTTTTATTTCAGAATGATTGGTTGTTGTTGAGGTCATGATGGGACTTTGTGTTAAACATGTAAACAATTTTTTTTTATTTCTTAGAGTAAAATGATTGGTTTTTGTCAGGGCCACACGGGGTGTACATGATCTGTAACAAGTACCTAATTTCTATGACGTTCTGGAACATGATCACGTGACCCCCTTTTGCATTTTAAAAGACGATATAACCTTTGTTTTGGAGAGTTATTCTCAGTAGAAGCTGGGCATTTTCTTACACTAGAAGTTGTATGTTGTGCTGTTTGGAGTTATTTCAAATTACTTGGATTGGAGTTATTTCAAATTACTTATGATTCCAAAAGGATTAATTCTTTATGCTGGAAACTACATGTGCTCATGGGAAATTGTTCAACAAGGACAGTTTTTATAAAATATAATTATTCAAATGTCCAAAACCAGAGTGATAATTCTTGTTTCTACAAGGAACTGTAGACTTTAGCACTACAGTTTACAGCATACCTCATCATCTTCCATCTTGGATTCTTCAGGACTCAAACTTGAAATCATTAGAATATTTTGTTATTAGGACTACACAAATTTTATTCATGGATTATTCATGGATTATTTTGGGATTTGATTCTATATAAACCATAAGTTCATATTTTTTTGATTTTTACAAAATTTTTCCAGGAAAATAAATTATTATATTTTTTCAAAGCTTGTTGTTTTCACTCTTTCTTGTGTTACTGCTTATTCGAGCCTAAACATGTGACATAAGACAACGTGTGAATGACATTATTGCAATGTGAAGAACAGGTTAGATACCTTGCCCTGTTATGGTTGTTTTACAGTTGCTGCTATATCAATCTCTTACTTTTCATGTTCTGGTGGAATATACTAAAGTTATACCCTCCATTTGACCCATGGTACCATGGAAACTAAAACTACAGGGTGTTAATCTATTTGAAACAATGAAATAATGGAAACAATGGGATACAAGAACATTAACATTTTTTAATGGTATCAAAGGTTGCACTAGATGACCTAGACACATTGAATGAAATATCCACACATGTTCTCTGAAAGTAAAAGGCACAGTCAAGCCATATATAATCACTTTATTTCATAACAACACACACATTCATACTAAATGACTGCAATATCTTAATTGCTTATGTCTGACATGCAGCCTGACAGGTACAAGAGAACACTTTACCATTTATTCCTGTCTCTCACTGATTCCACATAACCATTTATTCGTGTCTCACAATGATTCCACATAACCATCTATTCCTGTCTCTCACTGATTCCACATAACCATTTATTCCTTTCTGTCACTGTTTCCACATTACCATTTCTTCCAACTTCTCACTGTTTAAACATCAATATGTTGGTCAGAATGGCAAATTACATTGCTGAGAGGCAGACCATATTTCCAAACCTGACTGTTTACAACAGGAGTTCTCTGTATTCTGAAATATGAAAATCTGATGATTTTAATTAACACTAATAAAGGACACATCAGTATTAAATTGACTTTAAATTCCATCCCTGCCCTAGTTACTTATATTTGTATATTCAACTATCATGATTAAAATTTTTTTTATATGTTTAGCCTGCTATCTCAAATGTTGGTGAAAATAAAGTTTTGTTTGCTTTTGTGGGATTTTATGACATTTATCAGCACAAGACAGACTATGTATGTTGGCCAGTATATCTGGAAAAGGAAGTACACAGGAGGACCTCTTTGAGAAACATGATGGGACTCCTAGCAATCTTTCTAACAAAAACACTATAGTAAAGCCATGGGACTCTACTGGCAATCTTTCTCAAGTAAACACTAAAGTCAAGCCATGGGACTCAATAAAAAATTTTTTGACATTAGTCTAAAATAAAAATTTTAACATTAGTCTTGTATAGAATTTTCAACTTTAGTCTAATGGAGAGATTTTAATTTAGCCTGATACAGAACTTTAAATAATAAATTCTAATAAAGCTTTTTTTAAATTTAGACTAATATAGATTTGTAATTTTAGTCTAATACATAATTTTTAATTTAGTCTAACATATAGTTTTTAATATTAGTCTAATATAGAATTTTTAATATTAGCTTAATATTGAATTTGTAATTTAGTCTAATATATAATTTTTAATTTAGAAAAATATTGAATTTTCAATTTCATTCTAATAGAGACTTTTCAACAGATTCTTTTTTTATGTATTTGTAATTTTAGCCTGATATAGAATTTTAATTTTAGTCTAATATAGAATTATTTTTAATCTAATATAGAATTTTTCCAATATTATTATAGTATGAAAGTTTTAATTTAATTCAAATATATAAATTTTAACTTTAGTCTAATATATAAATTTTAATTTTAGTTGACCTTGGAATGTTTTACCTTTAGTCTAATAGAGAAATTGTATATTATATATTTTTGTTAGCTTTAGTCCAATATAGATTTTTTTAAATTTTAGTTTAAGATGCTGTGTGATTTCAGTCTTAAATAAAGTTTTTACTTTTAGTCAATTATATAAATTTTTAATTTGAGTCTAAGATAAGATCTAAAATTTTAGTATATTACTGAATTTTTAATTTTAGTCTAATATAGCACTTTTAATTTTCCTTGCTTAAAGAATATTTTTACATGGTAGTTAAATATAGGATGCTTAATTTTGATATAATACAGGGTTTTCATTGTAGTATAATATATCATTTTTTATTTGGTCTAATACAGAATTTATTTTTAGTCAAATACCATTTTTTTAATTTAGTCTAATGCAGAATTTTTAATTTAGTCCAACATATAATTTTTTAAATTAGTCTAAAATATAGTTTTTAATTTTATTCGTATAAATTCTATAAATTTAATCTAATACATAACTTTCATTTTTGATCTAATATAGAATTTGTAATTTTAGTCTAATACAGATTTGATAATTTAGTCTAATATAGAAATTTTAATTCTAGCCTACAATAGAAATTTTAATTTTAGCCCCATATGGAATTTTTAATTTTATTCTAATATAAATCCTTTAATATTAATCTAAAAAAAATTGAGTTTGAGTCTAATTTAGAATCTGTAATTTTAGTCTTATATAGAATTTCCAATTTTAGTCTAATAAAGAATTTTTATTTTTGTTTGATATATAATTTATAATTTAGTCTAATACAGAATTTTGAATTTGTAAATTTAGTTAATTATATCATTTTTTTTATTTTAGTCTAGTATATAATTTTTAATTTTAGTCTAATACAGTTTAATTTTAGTCTGATATAGAGTTGTTTTTTTATAGCGATTTAAATAATTTTGACATTTTAGCCCAATATAGGATTTTTAATTTTAACCTACTAAAGATTTTTTTTAAATTTTAGTCTAATACAGCATTCTTAATTTTTTTGAATAATGAACTTTTTGCATCTTAGTAAAATATAGGATTTTTAATTTTAGCCTAATATAGGATTTTTAATTTTAGTTTAACATAGACTATTCAGTTTTAATTGATAAATAATTTTTACATTTTAGTCCAATATAATATTTTAATTTTAGTTAAGTATATAAAGTTTAATTTAGTCTAATATAGCATTTTTAAAATTAGTCTAATTTACAATTGTTGATATTGGTCTAATATAAAGTATTTATAATTTTTTTCTAATATTAGAATGTTAGTTTTGGAATAATATATAACTTTGTTAATTTAGTCAATTATAGAATTTATAATTTTTTATAATACAGAAATTTTAATTTACTCTAATACAGAATTTTTACTTAAACCACTCCAGTGGCCTAGTGGCTAGAGCATCTGCCTTGGATGCAGGAGGTCGTGTGTTCAATCCCCGGCCGAGTCATACCAAAGACTTACAAAAATGGTACTAACTGCTGCCTTGCTTGGTGCTCAGCATTAAGAGGTTAATATTAGGACTGGTCAGCCTGGTGTCAGGATAATGTGACTGGATGGGGGCATCATGCTACATGTCTGTGGCATGATGCCCCCAGTCCTAGACATCACTATAATCTGCCACACTGCAAATATGGTAGCAATATGACTGAAAAAATTGTTAAAGCTATGTTAAAAATCCAAGTCTCACACACACATATAAAGATTATAATATTGGTCTAATAAAATGTTGAGTTTGAGTCTAATTTAGAATCTGTAATTTTAATCTTATATATAATTTCCAATTTTAGTCAAATACAGAATTTATATTTTTAGTCAAATATAAATTTTAATTTTTGTTCAATTTAGATTTTTGAATTTAGTCTAATACATAATTTGTAAATTTAGTTGATTATATACATGTTTTTGTTATTTTAGTCTAATATAGAATTTTTAATTTTAGTCTAATATAGAATTTCTAATTTGAGTCTAATATAGGGTTTTTAATTTTAGTCTAATATAGTTTTTAATTTATAACTGTTTATATAATTTTGACATTTCAGTCCAATATATTTTGTTTACATTTTAATCTAATAAAAAAGTTTAAAAATTTTAGTCTAATATAGCATTCTTAATTTTTTTTATATTGTGAATATACCCAAATACAGTGCATATAACCTAATATAGTAAGTGAATAATCTTCATAGGGTGGGTGGGTGTGATATACCCAGGTATCATGCAATGAACCTAATACAGTAAGTTAATAGGCTTCATAGGGTGGTGGGTGTGGTATACCCAAATATCATGCAATGAACCTAATTATAGTAAGTGAATAGGCTTCATAGGGTGGGTGGGTGTGATATACCCAAGTAGCATGCAATGAACCTAATTACAGTAAGTGAATAGGCTTCATAGGGTGGGTGGGTGTGATATACCCAGGTATCATGCAATGAACCTAATACAGTAAGTTAATAGGCTTCATAGGGTGGGTGGGTGTGGTATACCCAAGTATCATGCAATGAACCTAATTACAGTAAGTGAATAGGCTTCATGGGGTGGGTGGGTGTGATATACCCAGGTATCATGCAATGAACCTAATGCAGTAAGTTAATAGGCTTCATAGGGTGGGTGGGTGTGGTATACCCAAGTATCATGCAATGAACCTAATACAGTAAGTGAATAGGCTTCATATGGTGGGTTGTTGTGGTATACACAAATATCATGCATAGAACCTAATACAATAAGTAGGAAAATTCAACATAATGTACTTTAATAACCTGTTTTGCTGACAAGGTGTTTTAAGAGCTAAAATAGGCAATTTGATATTACATTTTATGTCCAACAGATAACAACATAGAGATAGAAATGAGTAATTGTTTTGTAATTATCCTGTTGCATGAAGACAAGATAAGGTTCAGGTTAATTACTGATAAATAAAAAGCAATCCCGGATCAGAACACAGTTCATCTTTTTGAAAAGATATGAGTTACACTGAACATTTTCATCTCACTATCAACAGATATGAATTACACTGAACATTTTCAATTTTGTGAAAAGATACAAGATACACTGAACATATTCTTCTTTGTGAAAAGATACATGTTATATTGTTTTCATTTGAGTATGAATAAACTGACTGGCCTGCCTACATATCTACTGAAGGGGCCCCAAGTGGCCAAGTGGTCTAAAGCACTCTCCATTACGGATCATTGCCATCTCACCTCTGTCTGCATGGGTTTGAGTCTCTGATTCAGCCAATGTGGGTATGTGAGAAAGCTTGCCAGTAGCTTCTCATGAGTTGGTGGTTCTTTCCGGGGCTTTCCCAGGTTCTTCCTCCACCATTAATATTGACCGCCATGTATAAGCTATCGTGTGCTGAAAAATGGTGTTAAACCTTACAACAACAACAACAACATGTCTACTGAAATAGTATGAATCCACTGACTGATCTGCATGCGTATCTACTGCAATAGTATGAATACACTGACTGGTCTGCATACATATCTGCTGAAATAGTATGAATACACTGACTGGTCTGCATACGTATCTACTAAAATAGTATGAATAAACTCACTGGTCTCCAAACATATCTACTGCAATAGTATGAATACACTGACTGGTCTGCATGCATATCTACTCAAATAGTATGAATACACTGACTGGTCTGCATACATATCTACTCAAATAGTATGAATACACTGACTGGTCTGCATACATATCTACTCAAATAGTATGAATACACTGACTGGTCTGCATACATATCTACTCAAATAGTATGAATACACTGACAGGTCTGCATACATATCTACTGCAATAGTATGAATACACTGACTGGTCTGCATACATATCTACTGCAATAGTATGAATACACTGACAGGTCTGCATACATATCTACTCAAATAGTATGAATACACTGACATGTCTGCATACATATCTACTGCAATAGTATGAATACACTGACTGGTCTGCATACATATCTACTGCAATAGTATGAATACACTGACAGGTCTGCATACATATCTACTCAAATAGTATGAATACACTGACTGGTCTGCATACATATCTACTCAAATAGCATGAATACACTGACTGGTCTGCCTACACATCTACTACCACAGTATGAATACACTGACTGGTCTGCATATATATCTATTTAGGAACACAAGGACTGGTATGCATACATATTTACTGAAAATAGTGAGAATACAATGACTTCTGCATCCCTATCTAGTAAAGCTAGCGACAATACAAGAATTGGTCTGCATGCCTATCTAATGAAAATGGTGTCAGTCACAATGAGTGGTCTGTATAAATAACTTAATATGGCTGTCTTAAGTACAAAATTTGATTGCATTCTGTTGAAACATGTGTCAGACTATTTGTTGTTATATTATGTTACAGCAAGCACAAAGTTAAAATAAAAGAAGAGCAAACTGCCAAAAATCTCCAGAGCAATTCAGTTTTCTGATACATGTAATAGTGCATCTTCAAATGACCACAACATCAATTTGTCAAAATACTGAAACTACTTGTAATCAATCCATTTAATGGTGAGACAAAAATAGCAATAACTATGACAATAATCATTATTTGCCATTATGTTCAATTTCAGATGATAACAATGCCATGCACAATTTTGCATGATGATCTGATGACATCTGTAAGACTAGTTGTATTCTCAAGATTCTGCCATTCAGCTCCAAGTCATAAAGCATTGACACTGATCTGCTGATACAGTGTCTGATGGTAAATCTGGGTCTGTGATATTCATTTGAAATCATAATGACAAGCATTGAATGCATCAAGTTATAACAGGTAAGGGTCTATGATGTTGATTTGAAACCACAATAACAAACACAAACATTATACACAATGATCTGCTAGTGCATCAAGCAATGGTAGGTAAGGGTCTATGATGTTGATTTGAAACCACAATAACAAACACAAACACTGTACACACTGATCTGCTAGTGCATCAAGCAATGACAGGTAAGGGTCTATGATGTTGATTTGAAACCACAATAACAAACACAAACACTATACACACTGATCTGCTAGTGCATCAAGCAATGGCAGGTAAGGGTCTATGATGATAATTGGAAACCATAATATCAAACACAAACAGAAACATATACACTGATCTACTGGTTCATCAAGCAATGACAGGTAGGGGTCTATGGTGTTAATTTGAAATCATAATAACACTAGGTACATGTACACTGGTCTAGTGGTGCATTAACTGATGGTAGGCAAGGGTCTACAGTGTTCATTTAAAAAAGTAATGAAACCAACAGACACCAGTCTATTGACACATCAAGTGTGGAAGGTAAATACTGTTTAGTGAGGTGTGTAAGCTATATCCAGACAGGTATGGTACATGAGAGTAGTAACATATCCTTTTGGACAATGTATGTACAATACCTGTACACCAAATTTAGGTCAGTCAAATTTGTTTAACTGCTGACTTTGAAACTGATACTTGATACAGTACTCCCTTATTAGAACCCTGCAGATGGGAGTCATGCAAAGACCATGTACTGAATGTATGTGAAGTTCATATATATATATATATATATATATATATATATATATATATATATATATATATATAAATAATCACACCCACCCTTTACAAAAAGTGACAAAGTGACCAACTTCTTGGCACTGTGTACCAAAGGAGTACTGTGTATTAGCAATGTCTTGTATGTATGTATGTATGTATGTATGTATGTATGTAGTCGTAGTATGTATGTATGTATGTAGTTGTAATCTATGTATGTATGTATGTATGTAGTCGTAGTCTATGTACATGTATGTATGTATGTATGTATGTAGTCATAGTATGTATGTATGTATGTATGTATGTAGTCGTAGTCTATGTATGTATGTATGTATGTAGTCGTAGTCTATGTATGTATGTATGTATGTATGTATGTATATAGTCGTAGTCTATGTACATGTATGTATGTATGTATGTATGTATGTGGATGACTGGATGGATACATGGAGAAGCCGATAAAATATATTTGTGAAAGCAAAAATAATAATTACAAAAGTTCTATAATAAACATAATTTATAATAGAAATTACCAATATTTAGATTGTGAATATAGTACAACTGATGAACTCCCTAATTAGTGTTTGACTCCCAAATCAATAGCCTGTCTTACTGCATTGTGTCATAACACATGTACAGATAAAATATGTACAATCAGTATATTACAACATTCTCAAACTTGACTCCAAAGGATGGGGATGAACAAATGCTGTGTCACTATTTCCTACTTAACACTAACAGATGGGATTAAATAGATGGAGTACATCATAAGATCCTCAGACCTGACACAAAGAGATGGGATTAAATAGATGGAGTATATCATAAGATCCTCAGACCTGGCACTAAGAGATGGGATTAAATAGATGGAGTATATCATAAGATCCTCAGACCTGACACTAAGAGATGGGATTAAATAGATGGACTATATCATAAGATCCTAAGACCTGACACTTAAGGATGGGATTAAATAGATGGAGTACATGATACGATCCTCAGACCTGACACAAAGAGATGGGATTAAATAGATGGAGTACATCATAAGATCCTCAGACCTGACACTAAAAGATGGGATTAAATAGATGGAGTACATCATAAAATCCTCAGACCTGACACTAAGATATGGGATTAAATAGATGGAGTACATGTTACGATCCTCAGACCTGACACTAAGAGATGGGATTAAATAGATGGAGTACATCATAAGATCCTCAGACCTGACACTAAAGGATGGGATTAAATAGATGGAGTATATCATAAGATCCTCAGACCTGACACTAAAGGATGTGGATGAATACATGGAGTACATCCAAGATTCCCAAACCTAAAATGACTAAAAGAGTCCATGTCTATAGCATACACTATGGCTTCCTGCTATTAATACATGTGAAGTCTGGTCCATATCTATAGCATACACAATGGCTTCCTGCTATTAATACATGTGCAGTCTGGTCCATATCTATAGCATACACTATGGCTTCCTGCTATTAATACATGTGAAGTCTGGTCCAAAATCATTTTAAAATTGTCAGTTCAATTGATTAATCCATATGACATATTTAGTACTTCAAGTGGACCCCAAGTTTGTTACAGCTGAAAATTGTTTTAAAAGTGTCAGTTTTTAGTTTTATCAGTTCATACAGCTGCTAATTAAAGCTTTCTTAAAAGTTATCACCAGACAGAGCTTTGTAATAATTAAACATGGGATACATTTTGAAGAAGCATGGAATGCTTTGTCATTAAGCATATACATATTATGGGATAAATATAGTATTTCATGGGGTGGATCCAAGCATAATATAGGAGGTCAGATAAAGTTAGATGACTGCATTACATTATTTATCTAGTGATAATCCAAGATTAATTGTAGATTCTGAATCTCTCCTTTAAAAAAAAAAAAACCTGGCACACATTTACTGAGGATATTGCTTTTAATAACAATTCCACCCCAACCATTTCAGAGATATTCAGCTGGCTGCCATGACTGCGCCAACATATTCAAAGATATTCTGCTGTCTGCTTTGACCATCACAACTTTTTCACATAGTTATTCAGATGCATGTCTTGACCATCCAAATCTATTCACAAAGTTATTCAGCTGGCTGCCTTGTCCCAACCAACCCATTCACAGAGTTATTCAGCTGGCTGCCTTGTCCCCACCAACCCATTCACAGAGTTATTCAGCTGGCTGCCTTGTCCCCACCAACCCATTCACAGAGTTATTCAGCTGGCTGCCTTGTCCCCACCAACCCATTCACAGAGTTATTCAGCTGGCTGCCTTGTCCACACAAACCTATTCAGAGAGTTATTCAGCTGGTCACCTTGGCCACCCCAACCCATTCTCAGAGTTATTCAGCTGGCTGCCTTGTCCACCTCAACCCATTCACAGAGTTATTCAGCTGGCTGTCTTGACCACTCCAACCCATTCACATAGTTATTCAGCTGGCTGCCGGGTCCACACTAACCCATTCACAGAGTTATTCAGCTGTCTGTATTGACCACCCCTACCCATTCACAGAGTTATACAGCTCGCTGCTTTGACCATCCCAAATCATTGAAAGAGTTATTCGTCTGACTGCCATGACTCCCCAATCATGTTCAGAGTTATATTCAGTTGGCTGTGTAGACCATCCCAACCTATTCACATAGTTATTCAGCTGGCTGCCTTTTCTTCACCAAACTATTCAGAGTTTTATTCATCTGACTGTCTTGATCACCCCAAACCTATTCACAGAGTTATTCATCTAGCTGCCATGATGCTCCAACCTATTCACAGAGTTATTGAGCTGGCTGCCATAACCTCTCCAACCTATTCAGGGGTATTCAGCTGATTGTCTTGACCACCCCAACCTATTCACAGAGTTATCCAGCTGGCTGCCTTGTATACACCAAACTATTCAGATTTTTATTCATCTGGCTGTCTTGACCACCCCCAACC